>OX393553.1:33699852-33972352 GCA_947650365.1 Chamaelirium japonicum
GGCAAACAAAATTTGGAAAAGGACAAAAAAAATAGTGAATCTGGCAACTTCTTTCATTTAAAAAAAAAGACAATAGCAAAATCAGAATTTAACTCAATAGAAAAATAATCGGAGATGGAATTTAACCCAATTGCAAAATCAGAATTTAACCCAATAGCAAAATCAGAATTTAACCGGAGATGGAATTATCTCCTACAGCTATGCTTTATAAGCATCAGAATTTAACCCAATAGCATAATAACAATTAAGAATTGAATTATGATTACCTATAGTTGATGAAAACGGATGACTTTGACACCTCGTGTATCACACCAAAACAACCAATAGAAGAAGCAGTGGGCAAAAATCCCTAGTTGGAGAATCATCACATCATATCTCCCTGTCGTTAGCTGTGGACATCGAAAAAATATATAAGGAATACAAAAAAACCTACAAAGAAGTATGGTAGTGAAAGAAAAAAAAAAGAAACAAAAGCATAAAAAAAAATCATGGATTATACATCAAACTATATTGTATCAAACATTCACATCAAACCCATCAGAAAAAACCCAAGGATTATACATCAAACCAATGGATTACATAGTAATCCCAGGGGTCAGCCCACTTTCGGATAACACACAGAATACCCATGGATTTTGTCATTGATAGGTAGAAGGAAAACCTACCCGAAGAACTTTACATATTACGCATCAAATCTATCTCAGTGAAAGTAGAGGGAACCCATGGATTTTATCAGTGGAAGGTGGATGGAAACCCATGGACATATTACATATGAAATTCATCTCAGTTAAAGGTTAAGAAAAATTTTTCAGGAAACCCATAGATTTGAAAGAAATACAGTAAAATTTGCAAACATTGCAGCTGTATAATAGTAGAAAGAAAGATCATTTTTATTTTATTAGTATGCTACAATTGAGACAGTAGAAAGAAATATCATTTTTATTACATCCAACTATAGGACAATTCAATTAATGTTTACATAGCTACATTGTAAGGGTCAACTTGCCAAGATGCATTGTACCAAAAAAAAATTTCAAGATGTAAATCCCCAACAAATAACCAATGGTTACCAATACTACAAAATACAAAATGGTGAATGTTATAAAAACAGGGAACATAAAACAATGATAATCAACAGAAGAAGATCAAATCAATGGCTAAATAGACATGTATAGGTATTCATTATCGAAACGCAGGGATAGAGGGGAAAATCCACTTGCTTTTACCTATCCAAATGAAAAAGGGAGAAAAATTGAGGGCATGAACCATACATTAATTGAGGCCAGGAACATTATAGTGGCCTTAGTGAAGACTGAAGTTCAACATGACCCTAAAGTGCAGCCTACTCCTTTCAACCACACGGCAACCCAAGGTGTGTCATACAACTGCATCCAAGATGTACATTTGAATACAGACTGATAGTGTAAGTGAGAGTGCAGCAGCAGTTATCAATAGCTTTGGCCATCGACATTCGCTACTGCAAATGCATAGCTCATACTGCTGTCCCTCGTGCTTTTGCAATGGCTTGATTACTCATATCGCAGGAAACTGATTGTTATATTTGTCGAGCAATTGCGTAATATTTGAACCAAAAAGACGCGGGTTTAAGACATCAATCATGGAAAACATGCAATCCAATAAATGAGAGAGAGAGAGAGAGAGAGATTCTTACATGGAGGAAAACACTGATCGGATGGCGCCCACAGATGGTGTTGTCAAATTCCTGTAGGTATCACTTGAACGAATCTGCATCCCCCATCTCGATGATATCCATGCCCATGCAATCCATGGCCTCGATGGACTTGTAAATAGCACCATGCCTTTTCTCGTAATACGTGTAGTTGAACCTACAACAGATGCAATGAGGATAATTCGCAAAAAATAAAAAAGGAGAGCCAATGAGGATCCTTTGAAAAATTTCAGGATTGTTATCACCCCATTAGGTAAAACAATATAATAACAGAATGATGCAACATGATTAATAAAATTGCAGTACAATGCTTTTTACTCATACCGAATATCCTTTTACCAGCCTTACACAACAAAAACAAAAAATAGCTATGTAATAAAGCAGTGAGAAACATGACCGACGATTCACTTCCATCAGAATACTAAAAGGGGGAAGTGTTCAATGAGGAACACCAGGTCTATCACAGCAAAATTGGTCAAGTCTAGCAAAAAGTAGGAAGCTAAGCATTATAATCCATCAGACTCATGCCGATAGGCCGGATGCTACAAACAATAGTGGATGGATCCATACACTGACCACAATTTAAATATACTAAGTCGGTCTTGAACGAATCAAAATAAATATTCAGATTAAAAAAATCAAGAAAAGGCCGAAAAAGTAAACTTCAATGAATCAAAATAATATTCAGACAAAAAAAAAATGCAAGACGGGGAAATAAAAACCCTTTCTTCAAGGACATCAATACACCAATGCAAGTTTTTGATTAATGAATTCGAGCAATTTTAGACATATGAATGGAATATCAAATTAATACATCAATGTGTTTTCAAAAATCTGCCTCACGTGAGATCCTTACTTACTTGAGTCCCTAAATTGAAGCCAAAATATTAAGTTAAAAAATATGAGAATTTTAACCAAAAAAATATAATGAAATACCTTCACAATGGAAGTTGCTCTTGAAACGGTGAGGTAGCATATATTGCCAGTCCTACAGATCGCCAAAAAAAGACTTAGAATTAAAATTGAATGGCATGACTTGGAGCATAAAAAATGGAGAGAGGGAGTTGAGCATTTGCCAATGGAAGGATGCCGACACCGCAGCGACCCGTACTTCTCCGCAAAACCCAAAGCTTAGCCAGAGAGAGAGTGAGAGAGAGAGAGAGAACCACATAAGTGCTCTATTTTTTTCTTTTTTTGAAGGGTATTTGTCCTTTGTTGCAAGCTCAGGGATTTGAAATCAAGGATTTGAAACCCGATTGTTCATTAAAATCTCATCACTGATATTCAGGGATAGAAATCAGACAGAAAAAAACTTTTCACCTAACAAAAAACAAGAATAGAAAAAAAATAAACCACTGAAATCCCTTTGAGATCGAGGTAGGGGCGATCTGGAGCCGCTGCTCCTCTTCTTCGCGCCATGCAGGCCGCTAATCGAAGATCATACCTGCAGTTCGACGACTTGGAACTCGCTCCTCGATCTGCAACAGAGAAAGAGGGAAAAAAATAGAAAAAGAGAGAGGAGGGGTACAATCTGTGGGGGTTGATTCTTCATAGCGAGGGAGGGAAGACGACGACTTCAACCTTGGCCTCCTCGATCTGAAACAGAGAAAGAGGAAAAACAAATAATCAGTAACCCTAAATCAAAAAGGAGAGAGAGAGAGTACCTGCGATCTCAAAGGAGAGGGGAGGCTTCCTGTGATCTTAAGTTTTTAACAAAGGGGAGGGGAGGCCAGCTTCAGATCTGACGATCTGGGGAGAGGAGGGAGAGGGCGCGGGAATGAGGAGATAGGGTCTCAGCGGTAGGGCGTGATTTAGAGAGAGAAAGAGAGAAAGACTACCTGCAATCTCAAAGGGGAGGGGTGGCCAGCTTCAGATCTAACGATCTGGGGAGACGACGAAGGGGGCACGGGAGTGAGGAGATAGGGTCTCAGTGGTGGGGCGTGATTTAGAGAGAGAGAAACTACCTGCGATCTCAAAGGGGAAGGGCGGCCGGCTTCAGATCTGACGATCTAGGGAGACGACAGAGGGGGCGCGGGAGTGAGGAGATAGGGTCTCAGCGGTGGGGCGTGATTTTAACCGAGGAGTCTGGGGCGGCTCGAGGTGTATAGATAAAGGCGGGCAGCTCGTAGAGTACCGAGGGAGGCTGATACACTTAGATGGGCGACTCACGTTTTACGGAGCGTTATGCCCCCTGTCACTCTCTCTCAGCCATTCGATTTAGGAAGAGAGGCAGCAGCCCTTTGTTGGATAGAGGGGGTGAAAACAGACGACTGTGATACAGAGCTGCGGATCCTCTCGATCGGAAGAGGTTCAGATCGGACAGATAAGAGGGGGGCTGCTCTCTCTCTTTCCAGATGGGATTTAGATCCGACGGATCAGATGGGTTTAAGAGGAATGGGGGTGTGTTAAGGTGATTTAAGAGGGGCATTTATAAGTCTTAGTGGGAAACGGACGATTGTGATGGAGTTTCCTTGTTTATCCCCCTTCTCTAGATAAATCTGAGCCGCTCCTTTGTCTCAGTTCATTTGTCCCCCCACAACCATTGTCCCTTATTTTATATATATATATATATATATATATATAATTTACTTATGATTTTAGGGTGTTTTTAGGAGGCAATGGTGAGCCTCTTAGATGTTGTTTTTAGGATTAATGCTCGATTGTATATAATTTACTTAAGGCTGTCGGGTGGGGGTTCAAAATAAATATGAAAGTGGTTTTAGGTAGCGATTTTGGCTCCCCAAATATAGGTGAGCACTTAGTGAGGATCCTGGTGGGTATTTTCAGAATGAGTGCATATTTTCTAAATTATTTACTTGTACTTATCAAATGGGGGTCCTGAGAAATTAGGGTGCAATTTTTGGTCCCTTAATATTAAGAGTTTGGTAGAAATCCCAAAATACGGAGGCATATGATGAGGCTTTAGAAGGGTGTTTAGGAGAGAAGTGCTCGATTTATATATAATTTATTTTATATTATCTGGTTGGGGTCCTAAGAATATACGGAGTTGTTTTGGTTTCCCAATTTTAGAAAGTCTAGTAGAAATCTTAAAAATAGGAAAGTACATTGCAAGTCCCTTGGAGGATATTTTGGGGAGAATGTTTGATTTATGTGTAATTTACTTATGATTGACGAGTAGTGATCCTAAGAAAATAGGGAACCATTATGGCACTCCAAATATAGGAAGTCGGGTAGTTATCCTAAAAATATGGAGGCACATTATGAGGCTCTTGGAGGATATTTTAGGGATGACTGCTCGATTTTTAAATTATTTTACTTACGATTATTGGGTGGGGGTCCTGAAGTAAAAGACATCGATTTTGGCTACCCAAATGTAAGGAGTCTGGTAACGATTCTAAAATTATGGAGACACATGGTGGAGATCTTGAAGGTTATTTTGGGAAGGAGTGCTCGATTTGTATATTATTTACTTATGCTTGTCGTGTGAGTGTCCTAAAAAAATAGGAAGCAATTTTGGTTCCCCAAATATAAAAAGTCTGATAGCGATATTAAAATAGGGGCACATATCGAGCCTCTTTGTAGGGTATTTTAAGGAGGAGTGCTGGATTTATATATAATTTACTTTTGATTATCGGGATGGGGGCCCTAAGAAAGTAGGGAAGCACATGATGAGACTCTGGGAGGGTATTTATGGAAGGAGTGATCGATTTGTTTATAATTTAGTTATGATTATCGGGTTGGAACCTTGAGAAATTGGGAACGATTTTGGCTCTCCAAATATAGGGTGTCTAGTAACGATCCCAAAAATAAGGAGACAATGGCGAGGCTCTTAGAGGGTATTTTTGGGAGGAATGCTCGATTGTATATAATTTACTTAAGGTTGTCGGGTGGGGGTTCAAAAACAATATAGAGCAATTTTGGCTCCCTAAATATAGGGTGTCTAGTAGCAATCCCAAAAATAGACAGGCATATTGCGAAGCTCTTAGATGATGTTTTGGGAGAAGTGCTTAATTTATATATAATTTAATTATGATTTTAGGGTGTTTTTGGGAGGTAATGGTGAGGCTCTTTGAGGGTATTTTTAGGAGGAATACTCGATTGTATATAATTTACTAAAGGTTGTCAGGTGGGGGTTCAAAAAAAATATAGAGCTGTATTGGCTCCCAAAATATAGAGAGTCTAGTAGCAATCAAAAAATAGAGAGCATATTGTGAGGCTCTTAAAGGGTATTTTAGGAAGGAGTGCTCGATTGTATATAATTTACTTAAGATTATTGGGTGGAGGTTCAAAAAAATATGGAGCGGTTTTGGCTCTCAAAATATAGGGAGTCTAGTAGCAATCCCAAAAGTAGAGTGGCATATTGCGAAGCTCTTAGAGGGTATTTTAGGAAGGAATGCTTGATTTATATATAATTTACTTATGATTTTAGGATGTTTTTGGGAGGCAATTGCGAGGCTCTTAGAGGGTGTTTTTGGGAGAAATGCTCTATTGTATATAATTTACTTAAGGATGTCGAGTGGGGTTCAAAAAAAAAAAATAGAGCAGATTTGGCTCCCTAAATATAGGGAGTCTAGTAGCAATCCCAAAAATAGAGAGCATATTATGAGACTCTTAGAGGGTGTTTAACGGAGGAGTGCTCGATTATATATAATTTACTTAAGGTTATCGAGTGGGGGTTCAAAAAAAATATGGAGCGATTTTGGCTCCCTAAATATAGGGAGTCTAGTAGCAATCGAAAAAATAGAGAGGCATATTGTGAGGCTTTTAGAGGTGTTTTAGGGAGGAGTAGTGCTTTACTTTTATATAATTTACTTATGATTTTAGGGTGTTTTTGGGAGGCAATGGCGAGGCTCTTAGAGTGTATTTTTGGGAGGAATGCTCGATTGTATATAATTTACTTAAAGTTGTCGGGTGGGGGTTCAAAAAAAATATGGAGCGGTTTTGGCTCCCTAAATATAGAGAGTCTGGTAGAAATCTCAAAAATAAAGAGCATATTGCGAGTCTCTTAGAAGGTGTTGTAGGGAGGAGTGCTCGATTGTATATATATTACAAATGGTTGTTAGGTGGGGGTTTAAAAAAAATATGGTACGGTTTTGGCTCCCTAAATATAGGGAGTCTAGTAGCAATCCCAATAATATAGAGGTATATTGCGAGGCTCTTAGAGGGTGTTTTAGGGAGGAGTGCTTGATTTATATATAATTTACTTATGATTTTAGGGTGTTTTTGGGAGGTAATGGCGAGGCTTTTAGAGTTTGTTTTTGGAAGGAATGCTCAATTGTATATAATTTACTTAAGGTTTTCGGGTGGGGGTTCAAAAAAAATATGGATGCGATTTTTGTGGGGGAAAATCTTCGTGCCGACCCGAAGACTTTCGCAACACCAGTCAATTGAAGTTGATGTTGACGTTGAAGATCGTTGGTCGATTTGTTGATGGAAGTTGAAGCCTTTTGATATGTCAATAGAAAGAGATATGCAATCAGAGAGTAGACACGAGAGGTGATCTCGGAGTTCAGCCGAAGCCTACGTCTCCGTGCTATAGGGAGCAACCCGAATTCACTAACACTTATGTCGAAGTGATCTCGACAGGCCGAGTATCACTTAGAAACACCCTGATCTCTTCGAAGGAGAAAAGAAGATCAAGTAGAGGTGGTAGATGGGGAGCTGAGAGATTCCAGAGCTCTGGATTCTGAAAATCAGATCTCAGAAGTGGAAAATGGATTTCGGATCTTTTTACATTCGAAGGCTCTGCTATTTATAGACTTCCCGGGGAGGAATTTCGGGGCAAATGGCAGTTTCTGCTGCCGTATCTGGGGATCCTCCAGGCAGGGCCGGTGGGTCCCGTGGTAGTCTTCGTGGGCCCACCAGGCAGGGCCGGTGGGTCCCGCTGTGATCTCCGGGGGCCCACCAGGCAGGGCCGGTGGGTCCCGCTGTGGTCTCCGGTGGCCCACCAGGCAGGGCCAGTGGGTCCCGCTGTGGTCTCCGGTGGCCCACCAGGCAGGGCCGGTGGGTCCCGCTGTGGTCTCCGGGGGCCCACCAGGCAGGGCCGGTGGGTCCCGCTGTTTGGCAACCTTCTTACCAAAATTTGCACCCACAATTTTATGGAGCGATTTTGGCTCCCCAAATATAGGGAAGCACTTAGTGAGCATCCTAGTGCGTGTTTTGGGGAGGAGTGCAGATTTTGTATATAATTTACTTATACTTATTAGGTGATGGTCCTGAAAAATTAGGGAAAGATTTTGGCTTTCCAAATATAAAGAGTTTGGTAGAAATCCCAAAATAGGGAGGCATATAATCAGGCTTTTGAAGGGTGTTTAGGAAAGGAGTGCTTGATTTATAAATAATTTATTTTAGATTATCAAGTGGGGGGTCCTGAGAAAATAGAGAGTGGTTTTTGTGCCCCAATTGTAGAAAGTCTGGTAGCGATCTTAAATTTAGAAAAGCACATTGCAAGTCCTTAGGAGGATGTTTTAGGAAGAATGTTTGATTTGTGTATAATTTACTTATGATTGACGGGTAGGAATCCTAAGAAAATAGAGAACCATTATGACACTCCTAATATAAGAGGTCTGGTAACTATCCTAAAAATATGGAGGCACATTACGAGACTCTTGGAGGGTGTTTTAGGGATGACTGCTCGATTTGTCAATTATTTTACTTACGGCTGTTGGGTAGGGGTTCTGAAAAAATAGAGATCGATTTTGCCTATCCAAATATAAGGATTTTGGTAACAATCCCAAAAGTATAGAGACACGTGGTGAGGATCTTGAAGGTTATTTTGGGAAGGAGTACTTGATTTGTATATAATTTACTTATGGTTGTTGTGTAAGTCTCCTAAAAAAATAAGAAACGATTTTGGTTCCCCAAACATAAGGAGTCTGGTAGCGATATTAAAATAGGTTGGCACATATCGAGCCTTATTGAAGGGTATTTTGAGAAAGAGTGCTCGATTTGTATATAATTTAATTTTGATTATCAGGTGGGGGGTCCTAAGAAAGTCGAGAAGCACATTACGAGACTCTTAGAGGGTATTTATGGAAGGAGTGCTCGATTTGTATATAATTTAGTTATGATTATCGGGTTGAAGCCTTGAGAAATTGGGAGCAATTTTGGTTCCCCAAATATAGGGAGTCTAGTAGCGATCCCAAAAATAAGGAAACAATGGCGAGGTAATTAGAGGGTGTTTTTGGGAGGAATGCTTGATTGTATATAATTTATGTAAGGTTGTCGGGTGGGGGTTCATAAAAAATATGGTATGGTTTTGGCTCCCTTAATATAGGGAGTCTAATACCAATCCCAAAAATAGAGACCATATTGTGAGGCTGTTAGAGGGTATTTTAGGGAAGAGTGCTCGATTGTAAATAATTTACTTAAAGTTGTCGAGTGGGGGTTCAAAAAAATATAGAGCGGTTTTAGCTCCCAAAATATAAGGAGTCTAGTAGCAATCCCAAAAATAGATAGACATATTGCGAGGCTCTTAGAGGATGTTTTAAGTAAGAGTGCTTGATTTATATATAATTTACTTATAATTTTATGGTGTTTTTGGGAGGCAATGGTGAGGCTCTTAGAGGGTGTTTTTGGAAGGAATACTCGATTGTATATAATTTACTTAAGGTTGTCGGGTGGAGGTTCACAAAAAATTTGATAGCGGTTTTAAGGAATGATTTTGTCTCCCCAAATATAAAAAAGCACTTAGTAAGATCCTGGTGGGTGTTTTGGGGAGGAGTGCATAATTTATTTTATGTTATCCGGTGGCAGTCCTGAGAAAATAGGGAGCGGTTTTGGCACCCTAATTGTAGAAAGTCTGGTAGTGATTTTAAAAATAGCAAAGCACATTTCAAGTCCCATGGAGGATGTTTTGGGGAGGATGTTTGATTTGTGTATAATTTACTTATGATTGACGGGTATGGATCCTAAGAAAATAGGGAACCATTTTGGCATTCCAAATATAGGGAGTATGGTAGTTATCCCAAAAATATGGAGGCATATTACGTGGCTCTTGGAGGGTATTTTAGGGATGACTACTCGATTTGTAAATTATTTTACTTACAATTGTTGGGTGGGGTCCTAAAAAATAAAGATCGATTTTAGCTACCCAAATATAAGAAATCTGGTAACTATCCCAAAAGTAAGGAGACATGTGGTAAGGATCTTGAAGGTTATTTTAGAAAGGAGTGCTCGATTTGTTTATAATTTACTAATGGTTATCGTATGAGTTTCCTAAAAAAATAGGAAGCGATTTTTGTTCCCCAAATATAAGGAGTTTGGTAGCAATATTAAAATAGGTTGGCACATATCGAGCCTCTTTGTGGTGTATTTTTATAAGGAGTGCTCGATTTGTATATAATTTATATTTGATTATCGGATGGGGGTCCTAAGAAAGTAGGGAAGCACATGATGAGACTCTTAGAGGGTATTTAAGGAAGGAGTGCTCGAATTATATATAATTTAGTTATGATTATCAGGTGGGAGACTTGAGAAATTGGGAGCGATTTTGGCTCCCCAAATATAGGGAGTCTCATAGTAATCCCAAAAATAAGGAGGCAATGGCGAGGCTCTTAGAGGGTGATTTTGGGAGGAATGATCGATTGTATATAATTTACTTGAGGTTGATGGGTGGGGGTTCAAAAAAAAAATATGGAGCGATTTTGGCTCCCTAAATATAGAGAATCTAGTATTAATCCCAAAAATAGAAAGCATATTGTGAGGCTCTAAGAGGGTGTTTTAGAGAGGAGTGCTTGATTGTATATAATTTATTTAAAGTTGTCGGGTGGGCTTTCAAAAAAAATATAGAGCGATTTTGGCTCCCTAAATATAGGGAGTCCAGTAGCAATCCCAAAAATAGAAAGGCATATTGCGAGGCTCTTAGAGAATGTTTTAGAGAGGAGTGCTTGATTTATATATGATTTTATGGTGTTTTTAGGAGGCAATGGCGAGGCTCTTAGAGGGTGTTTTTGGGAGGAATGCTCGATTGTGTAAAATTTACTTAAGGTTGTCGGGTGGTGGTTCAAAAAAATATGGAGCGATTTTGGCTCCCTAAATATAGGGAGTCTAGTAGCAATCCCAAAAACTATAGAGCATATTGCTAGGCTCTTATAGGGTGTTTTAGGGAGTAGTACTCGATTGTATATAATTTACTTATGGTGGTCGTGTTGGGTTCAAAAAAAATATGGAGCGGTTTTGGCTCCCTAAATATAGGGAGTCTAGTAGCAATCCCATAAATAGAGAGCCATATTGCAAGGCTTTTAGAGGGTGTTTTAGGGAGGAGTAGATTTATATATAATTTACTTATGATTTTAGGATGTTTTTGGGAGGCAATGGCGAGGCTCTTAGAGGGTGTTTTTAGGAGGAATGCTCGATTGTATATAATTTACTTAAGGTTGTTGGGTGGTGGTTAAAAAAAAATATAGAGCGATTTTAGCTCTCTAAATATAGAGAGTCTAGTAGCAATCCTAAAAATAAAGAGCATATTGTGAGGCTCTTAGAGGGTGTTTTAGAGAGCAGTGCTCGATTGTATATAATTTACTTAAGGTTGTCGGATGGGGGTTCAAAAAAAATATGGAGCGGTTTTGGCTCCCTAAATATAGGGAGTCTAGTAGCAATCCCAAAAATAGGGAGCCATATTGCAAGGCTCTTAGAGGGTGTTTTGGGGAGGAGTGCTTGATTTATATATAATTTACTTATGATATTAGGGTGTCTTTAGGAGGCAATGGAAAGGCTTTTAGAGGGTGTTTTATGGAGGAATACTTGATTGTATATAATTTACATAAGGTTATTGGGTGGGGGTTTAAAAAAAATATAAGTGGTTTTAGGGAGTGATTTTGGCTCCCCAAATATAGGGAAGCATTTACTGAGGATCCTTGTGAGTGTTTTTGGGAGGAGTGCATATTTTGTATATAATTTACTTATACTTATCAAGTGGGAGTCATAAGAAATTAGGGAGCGACTTTGGGTCCCCAAATATAAGGAGTTTGGTAGAAATCCCAAAATAGGGAGGCATATGATAAGGCTTTTGAAGGGTGTTTAGGAGATGAGTGCTCGAAAATAGAGAGCGATTTTGGCACCCCAATTGTAAAAAGTCTAATAACGATCTTAAAAATAGGAAAGCACCTTGCAAGTCCCTTGGGGATATTTTTGGGAGAATGTTTGATTTGTGTATAATTTACTTATAATTGACGGGTATGGATCCTAAAAAAATAGGAAACCATTATGGAACTCCAAATGTAGGAAGTCTGGTAGCAATCCTAAAATATAGAGGCACATTACGAGGCTCTTGGAGGGTGTTTTAGGGATGACTGCTTGATTTATAAATTATTTTACTTATGGTTGTTGGGTGGGGGTCCTGAAGAAATAGAGATCGATTTTGGCTACCCAAATGTAAGGAGTCTGGTAACGATCCCAAAACTTATGGTTGTCGTGTGAGTGCCCTAAAAAAATAAGAAGCGATTTTGGTTCCCAAAATATAAGGAGTCTGGTAGCGATATTAAAATAGGATGGCACATATCGAGCCTATTTGTAGGGTATTTTTAGAAGGAGTGCTCGATTTGTATATAATTTACTTTTGATTATCCTGTGGGGGGTCCTAAGAAAGTAGGGAAGTACATGACGGGACTCTTGGAGGGTGTTTATGGCAGGAGTGCTCGATTTGTATATAATTTAGTTATGATTATCGGGTGGGATCCTTGAGAAATTAGGAGCGATTTTGGCTCCCCAAATATAGGGAGTCTAGTAGCGATCCCAAAAATCAGGAGATAATAGCGAGGCTCTTAGATGGTGTTTTTTGGAGGAATTGTCGATTGTATATAATTTACTTAAGGTTATCGGGTGGGGTTTCAAAAAAAATATGAAGCGGTTTTGGCTCCCTAAATATAGGGAGTCTAGTAGCAATCCCAAAAATAGGGAGGCATAATTCGAGGCTCTTAGAGGGTGTTTTAGGAAGGAGTGCATGATTTATAGGTGTCAAGTGCTTGCTTCGGCCGGGTGCTTGCCTCATATGAGGTCTCACGCATCCACACCTTTTCTTAGCCGATCTCTCTCCTTTCGGCCTCCTTTATTGTCGGCTTCCATCGCCGTCGGTTTCCTCCGCTCCGATCCTTAGTGATCATTACCAATTCTCCCTATTAACCTGCTTACAGGTTGGTCGGGTTTCCCCGGTTGTCCTGCTTGCAGGTCAATCGGGTTTCCAGGACGACTTGCTTGCAAGTCGCCCTGGCACTATCTTTACTTTACAGCATAAAAAAAAGGGTTCTTTGATGTATTTTTTTTCTTCTTCTTTCTCCTTTCTTTTATTAAGCAAACTGATGTCGGTTTATACCTTACATTAGTTTGACGGGGGGTATTAGATGTAGTGTGTTAGTATTCTATTAGTCCCACCTCGGTTGTGGTAATGTAATGGTGTGCGTTCTCTCTATATAAAGAGAGGTAGTCTTATTTAACAACAATGAGATTGATGAAATAATACAAGGAGTTTTTATCCCCAAACCTATTCTCTCTTCCTTTCTCTTCGTAACAAGGAAGATGTGAGTAAAATTTTATATCATTCTACATAACAAATAAAAAACTAATTCAGATGTTGGTTCCAGCTTTGGGCTAGATTAGTGGTTGTCTATACCCGACTCGTAATATAATTGGGCTTGAATGTTTGAGTCTAATCCAGCCCAAACCCGACCAAGCTAACTCAGCCTAAATTAGGACCAAATTGGGCCCGATCGGTGGGCCTCAGGCTGGCCCAAGCCCATTTATAATCCTAAGCAAAATACACCTCCTTAGGTCTGAATGTACCTGATGTTGGATCAAAACATCGATTACACTTTGAATATGTGAAAAGATAAAAATACCCTTTGTCCCGAAAAATCCACAAAAAATTGGGTTTGGTATACAATATTTTTTTCTGATAATTCAATTAAACTAAATTTGATAAACACCCGCGTAGAGATATTCTTAACTATTTCAACTCATATCATGTACCTAATAGAATCCCAAATACCCTTCTTGGTAATTTGGCATAGTCTTTAATGTTTGCATGCATAAGGTTGGAGGATTGTTCATTTGAGGAGTTTTTGTATCTTCGCTCTTGTTCCTCTGACAAATTACATCATGTTGAGCGTTACCTAGTTGCTTAATTGACCTTTTGGTAGATTTGTAGATTCCTTGAAGAAGAGAGACCACTTAAGTTGCTTGATTGCTCTCCAATTGGCATCAATCTGCTGCCAGCATTACAACCTTTCCCTGGATTGTGGAGGCTGGGTCTGAATCCTTACTCGAATGTTCAACCAGATCATGCATCAACCTGTCAAATATTGGACCTCAACCCGATCGATCAATTGAGATCAATCATCGATAAAAATAGCTCGAGAAAGTGTGGTCAAATCATTTGGCTCGTCTCTATTCGTGGGTGCCTCTATTCCTTGCTCCCTTGCGCAGAATCAGGATTCAACGATGCATATCAATTTTCAACAGGTCTCGTACAGATACAATGGTACCGGTTGAAAATCAAAGTTGTCAATTTGTGTCATGAATCCCGACCCCATGCATGGGAGCAAGGAATAGAGCACACATGAATAGAGACGAGCCGAATCCCATATCCCCTTAATGGTACCTCCTCAATTGAGTATCCTCACTGAGGAGACACCATCCAGGGGTTTCCGACCCTAGCGGCACTCTATGTGCGGTCAGGTAGACAAGACCGTTGGCCACCTTTTTGATCCGTTGTGATTACTTGAGATCCGTCTGTGATTTATTCCTATTCAAGCTGAAGATGAGGTCACCCCGACCTCTCTGCTCTTTCTTTTGGGGTGGGGGGCTTGGAGGAAGCGCAAGTTCATACCACCAAACAGAAACGGGTTGGGATATTCTTGTACTTTCCATCTGTTGGTGCATCTGGCTCGAGAGGAATAGTCAGATATCCAAGAATAAATCTAGCTCAACCAATGCCATGACAGATAGGGTCAAGTCCCACATCCACCTTTAGGCTGCAAAAACTCCCACCAAGCGCGAAGGTCTTTCTTCTGGATCTTTGTAACCGATCTCCCCCCTCCCCTCACACCCACCCACTCACACACCCACCTTGTACATTTCTTATTCATTTTAATATACTGGTTGGGGTCTCCCCATTCACTGAGAGGGATTTCTCAAAGTATCTTCACGAGCATGTCTTTGCATGGACAAGCACTTGGGTAGTACGTGATTCTGGTGAAGGGTAGTCAACAGAGTGGGGGGAGGATCAGTTTAATTAGACATGCGAAATTATTGTTGGGGCTGCTTTCAGGGCATCTTCAACAGCCTTATCCAACGCTCCTCAATCGAGGAAATAATTAAGCCATTTGGAAAAACACACTTCATCAGTCTCGCTGAACGCTCTGCATCGTTGAACGAAGTGCTCCACGTGCTTTCGAGGCTCCTCAATGAAGAGAAGCACATGAGGCTCCTCAATCACTTCTCACTTTGAGGCCGCCCATGAAGGAGGCTGCTGGAGTAGGATGATTTGAGGAGTTCAGATCCCCTCTTGTCGATTGGCCCCAATTGGTGGACCTGGCTCACATGATAGCCGCATGATTGCTGGCGACCTAAAAGTGAATCACACTATCATCGACCATGGACGGCTGTGATGTGCACCGAGCTCACCACGGGAGCCTATTGAACTCTTTGAGTAGGGGTGGCAATTCTTGACCCGACCCGCTAACCCGACCCGAAGTTAGCGGGTTTGGGTTTGGCCTAAACGGGTTCGGGTCATAAACGGTCGACCCGATTGACCCGTTTATTTAATGGGTACTTATAACCCGATTGACCCGATTTGATCCGTTTAACAAATGGGTCGTGTCAACCCGACCCGACCCGAACCAACTCGAGCCAACCCGACCCAACCCGATCAAACCCGGCCCAATCCGACTTGTCTTGACCCAACCCGACAGGTTTATATGGGTTCTGTTGACCCAACCCGAGCCAACCCGTTTAGTAAACGGGTTAAACGGGTCGGGTCGGGTCAACCCGTTTATTAGACGGGTCGGGTTTGGGTTTAAGTTTTTGACCCGTTTATTAAACGGGTCGGGTTCGGATTGGGTGTTTTGCCCTTATACATATGTCTCAACCCGACCCGACCCGATCCGACCCGATCCATTGCCACCCCTATCTTTGAGGTGTCCCTCCTAAGCTGAAAGTGGTTAATGTGGTGGGTTGGGCTCCTCTTTATTGGGGAGCCTTAAGGCTGTTGGGGAGCCTTAAGGCTGTTGGAGTTCCGTTAGGACGATGTGATGACTCGCATCGTATCAACTCACATACAAAACAAAATCAATTTCCCGGCAAAATCCCTTTCCGATCGCCAAAATGCCCACTCCGGGTCGGTTGAGCGAGGGCCAGAGAAACCCTATCCCTATCCCCATCCCCCTTCCTGAATCAAGAGAAACTCTAACCCTAGCCATGAAACCTCCAACCAAATCCGAGCGCTCTCCTCTCCAGCATATCCCATGGCAGTGCAGGCTCACATCTCCTCCATCTGCTCCCTCCCCCAATCCCTTCCCAATTCTCGATGTCGTCGAGGGAAGTCTGGATTCAGATGCAACTCAGGTCTCGATGGTAGCGAGGTACTCAAAATTTTGATCCATTGAACTTGATCTGGTTCTGGTTATCACCTGAAACACGACTATAGCCTCTTGATTGGGACCTTTGCAGGAATACTTGGTAGATGCCCCGGTTTCGATCGGCGATGGATTTTCTTTTAGTGGAGGTTTGGATTCTGTGTTTTTCGTTTGTTGGGTTTAAAATATTTTCCTTTATTAGTTTTCTAAGGCTGTAGATAGCTTACTTTTGAGACTGTGGGAATTGAATCAGGAAAATATTCCGATGGACCTAGCCGATCGGATGAGTGGTTTGCTCAAGGAAAAATGGTATCTTTCATTTTGCGTTATCATCAAGGAAACATTTTTGTTACTATTTTATTCAAACCTCGCTTATTTTGGAGGAAAAATGTATATCTATACCTTTTATTTGGCCATTAAGCAATGTCAGATGCCTTGCATTATGATGAGAATATCCAATCATATTGCTGTTATGGTTTTGTCGGTATCGGATCACAGAAGATTGATCAAGAAGTATGTTTCATGTTCTCTTTTAACTGATTAAGATTAAGTAGTAGTTGTTTATGTGGGATTCCGGTAAGAACCATGAAGAAGACCTAGATCACATTGTGATGGCAAAACCAATGAGAACCAAGCATTACAACAAAACATACAGTTTAAAAAGCAAGAAAGAAATTTACTCTACCCTCAACCCAACCATACCACCTTTTGAAAACCTCAAGCTACTTGTGATTCATTGAATCCTTCTTGTTGATTCATTTCTATCCAAGATCAGGACCTTTTCACGCCTCTTTAGATCCTTTAAAGCTACCTATAACCATGTAGTTTTAGGCCTGCCCCTTTCTTTTGCCCCTTCAATTATTGGAATCCGTTTCTCTTGTCATTTTTACTATCTCTAATTTATGTTGAAGTTCACCAAACTACAATCAATAACTTTAATTTTCTTCATTGCTCCTTTTTAGCCGCAATCTTTTTTTTTTTTTTTTAAGTTTATAAAGGAGATACATATAGGAGTTCATTTCTTTAAATTTGAGTTCAAAGTACGGAAACTATGGGGTAGCCATTTCATGGGATATTGTATACATTATATCTATACTATAGATTACATTGGAGGGGCTCTTATGAGGCACCCCCTTTTTGGGATATTGTATACATTCCTTATAAGATCAGAACTTATAAGCAAAATGAAAATAAAAGAAGGAACATTAACACCATAATTTTTTGGAATCATACAATATGGTAGAATCTGAAGGGCAAAACATGAGGCATTTCATCCTGCAAGTTTGAACTGTGTTATTATTAGCCATGATAACTTTATTCCTTTCAACATAACTACATAAGGCCCGCAAGGCTATATGGTTTGGAATGTTGTCCCTTAAAAGAAATCTCAAGCTTATAAGATTAGCATGGCAGAGATGAGGATGTTGAGGTGGATGTGCGGGAAAACTAGGAGGTCTAGAGTGAAAAAATGGGTGTATTAGAAGAAATGTTGGAGTGGCATCAATTGAGGAGATGATGGAGAAAAGATTAAGATTGTGTAGGATTGTACAATTTATAGCAGAGGCAACCTCGGTAAGGAGAGGGTTTCATATCAGTGTGGAAGGTCCAAGGAGGAGAGGAAGACCTAGAATAACACTAATGGAAGTTGCTAGGAAAGACATGAAAAAGTTTTATTGACAACATATATAGCCCTTGACAAAAAATGAGTGGACGTGGGAGTTTATGAAATTATCAACTGTTATACGATGAAAAATACTGTTGTGAATCTTGTGATGGTATTGTGAGTTGTTATGATGTAGATCCTGTAAGAGTAGCATGACATACCCTTTTCTTTGTGTGGGTTGAGCAAGATATGTCATTATATTGAGATTGAATGTTTCAACATAGGTTTAGATCTGGCTGGTATATGGTGGTTGTCGGGGGTCGCTCCATCAGACTGTGCATTTATTAGTGCTAGTTCCATCTCTCTATTTCCTCATCCTTTGCACTTTTATTTAACTTCATACATTTTTTTTTAAATATTTATGTGATACTTGAACTTTCTTACTACTTCAGGTGAAAGCTCATCCTGTATATGGCGGCAAAGGGAAGGCCAAGGATCCAATTTTTGGTCTTACAATGGGTGCTGGTTCACAATCATCAGCTGACGTTTTCAGGTGAATTCAGTGATCCGTGCTGTTAGGAGGCTATCAACTTATTTGGAGTTGTACTCAGGAAAATTGCAAACCTGGAATCCTAGTACTTGTAAGCCATAGGTCTCCATTTAGGCAAAGTTTGCAAATACCCGTATGCCATGGTTTATGCTCTAACTAGTTAGTGCTTTTTATCTCTTTAGATGGTTTTGCGTTGAGACTGGAAGTTCCTCTAATCCTTCTGTCATTTTGATTCATGGTTTTCCATCTCAGGTGAGGATCTTTTTATAACTGTATAAATTATTTACATAAGGAGGCCCCACATGGTTGTAGTTCTCTGTAAGTTAGCTAATGGATGCTATCTTGGTTTATGAGTTGTTTCCGTTCTTGGCATTTCTTCATCTAAACACACACACGCACACACACACACACACACACTCAAACAACAACAATAATTAAGCACATCCAGTACAATATCCAATTAGTAGTTTACCGCATTCACAAGAATATCATTAAAAAAAACAACAATAATTAAGCACATCCAACACAATATCCAATAAGTAGTTTACTGCATTCACATAATATCATTAAAAACAACAACAATAATAGTTAAGCACATCCAACACAATATCCAATTAGTAGTTTACTGCATTCACAAGAATATCATTAATTTCATACCCTGTAACTGTATTTCAAAAAACCTGTCACAGATGGTGTAATTGAGATTAGTCTTTGAGATGCATAAAGAGAGAGAAGGTGATAAATGCAAAACGGTTGAAAACCAAGTCTAAAAGGAACTGTTAAAATGCAGTTTCTAAAAACATGTCCGAGGGAAAGTTTTTCCTATGCTGCATCTATAATCAGGAACTGTAAAGTGATGACATATGTGAATTAAAACTCGAGGTTGGTGCATTAAAAAAATTCAATATATTTAAGAAGTGAAAATAAAAAGCCTATTTCATATTCAAATTCTTTTCGCTGCCTTTTTTTGTTTTGTTTTTTGTTTTTTTTTTGTTGGGGTGGGGGTATGGATATAAAGAAGACATGTCTCTTGGTTATTAGTGAAGTTGAAGTAATGCTAGGTGGGATTCTCTAGACAAATCAATTGTATGGTTTCCTAAAGGGTAAAAAAAGATGTACTGAATACTACTAAATTTGCTCTTCAGAATTGTTTCGTGCTATGCATGGAAATTATGAGCTGTTTGTACACAACTTTTTAATTTGTATGGGGAAGCACATTCTGTGAACATCGACAAGTCAAAATAAAGTCTGCCTCCTCATCCATGGATGGGAGACTATGTGCATAGATGATAGGCTATGTACACTTTTGAAGTTCCAATCCAGAAGGATTCTCATATGGATTTTGTTGAATCTTGGATTCGACTGAGGCTACTAGTCGAGGCCTTTCGGGGGAGCATTAGAATGAATATTAACCCCGCCAATTGGATATTGACGTACTCACCCAGGGGGTACACTATGATCTTATTTCACAATAGGCACCGATGGTCAATACAACTAGATATCATTCACAGTATAGCGTACAACCATGCAAATTATGATATATTAATTGGAAATTTAATAGACAGGCATACGATTGACTAACAGTTGATACATCTAATTATGAGGCACCGATCATTCGTAAAAGTTAAAAATAACCCACGATAAAAGAGTATCGCAACATCAACAATATATAATAAAAGAGGCTAATAAAAGACTAATGGACTTCCGATTAATCAGAGATGAGATCGATAATAAGTAGGCCCTTGATGGGGTGAGATATATTGTGAACGAGGGACGATTATGGAGATGGTGGAGTGCAGAAATTCAATGGAAGATGATGATGGACAAATGAAAGCGAGAGAATGATATGTGGAGAGGGTCTAAACCGTCGCACGTTGCAAGGAGATGTCAAAGAATCCTCTCACAAAGCACGGCCAACGTCGTAGGGTGCTAGATCGTTCAGTTTGCAGGTCAATACACCTTCTTGAGACGAAGTCGGGGCATAAGGAGGAAGGCAGCCGTCGTCTCGATCTTGAGAGTTCTTTCACAAAATCAAAATCTATCCTCTTTCTCAAGTTTTCCTCATCTTATAGGATTATGGTTTTTTAAATTGATGGTGATGATTGCGAGGTATGATGAATCAAAGGCCCGTAATCACGCCTTCACAAAAGGAAAAAAGAGGGGGAGAAAAGAGAGAGATAGAGGACGTTTGGAGAGAAAGTCACGGGGTGAGGGGGGCGGCCATATGAAAACACGGACAAAGAGATGGGGGACACAATGCATGGAGTTGGTGAGAGTGTACAACGCGGGGGAGAGAAAAATAGAGAGAAGGAATGGGTGGGTTCGGCTCCACTTAAGGCCAATAAAGGCTCGTTCCAGTGCCATGTCATAAAATGACATTAATTATTTATCTGTTGACCTTCGAATTGAGTTCTAATCTTATCTGTCGGTTGTCCATGTAGCCCTTATTTGCCTATTTATTTTATTAAACTTAAATAAACACATTCGGGTTAGCTCGGATCGAACCGAAAGCTCCCAAACTTAGGTATGGACATCCCCTATACCAAGAAATTAACCAATAATGTTCCAACATAACAAAATAAGTCTGAATATGTGGACACAAAAGAAAGTACAACAAATGATAAATAAGATGCGAAAAGGGTGATGAACTGGTTGTATCAACTCTCTCGCCCTCAAAAAGAACTCGACGCTATCGAGTGGTCATCAAACTCAAGCAGCAAGTCAGGCCTCTGTCGTTGCAAGGTACAATATGAAAGTGTTCGGCCCACCCAACGGACCAAAAAGCCCTCGTTAGGTGGCAAGTTCTTTGACATCAGCAATCTCTTGGATCTACTCTGTGTCGTATCGCCTGGTGTCGCTGAAAGGCAACCTAGGTGTCGTGCTGTAGCTGGGCGCTAGTCGTGCTAGGAAAAGATCTCTAAAATGTTAAAGATCGGTGAGGTAGGCATGTCATCTGGCAGCTCTAGCAAGTACGCATTGGGTCCGAACGCTATGAGAATATGGTATGGCCAAAATTTCTCCGGCTGCGCTTGCTATATATATCTCTATGAAAACACTCCCTCATGAAGTAGACTAGAACCCAGTCTCCCACTTGAAAAGTCTACAAACAGCGGTGAGTAACAGATTTGTATTTAGCATTGCTCACGTAAAGTTTTGCAAGCATGTCTTGATGTACAACCTTGATGTGCTCGATGAATTCAGCTGCGTCTGTATTTGGCGAAGCTACAAGCGGTAAGGCATACGATCTAAGAAATGGGGAATATGGTTTCCATAAACAATTTCAAAGGGTAACGATGAATTGAGCTGTTATAGGGTAATTCTGCTTGAGGAAGGATAAGGTCCCATTGTTTAGTTTTCTCCTGCCAGACATCGTAGCATATCTCCTAGACTCCGATTAACAAAGTGTGAAATGAAATCTTACATTTAGAATCTCAAATGTATCTACTGTTTCTGGTTTTGTTATTTAATCTTAATTAAGACGTATTTACCAACTATCATTTGCAGTTTTTGCCATTCATATATTCCTATATAATCCTGAAAATAGATTTTGACTTATGAAACTACTTGTGAGAGTTTAAAGCATAAAAGGAATGATAACTACATGCATAAACAAAAGGCATTATATTTTAAAGTTCTTTCATGCAGATAGTATTTTTAAAATCTCACAATTTGTCTGTGTTATAAATACATATTAACAGGTTGTTTTAAAGAAACTTTTGATTCAACTGATATTATTCCAATTTTTTTGTTATCTTATTGTTCACGTAATATCCTAGTTTAAAATTTTTATACTGTTTGATGGAAACACTCATTTACAATTTTTTGTTGTGTATCTTGATTTGACAGGCATATTCATTTCGTAAGGCTCTTCCTGTACTCTCTGGAGAACATCACGTCATTGCTTTTGATTGGCTTGGTAAGGTTGCACGCAGGTGCCCGCGCACACGCGCGCGCGCACACACACACACACACAGAGAAAGAGAGAGAGAGAGAGAGATTCATACACTATAGATTTTCACACACACACACACACACACACACCCTCTCTCTCTCTCTCTCTCTCTCTCTCTCTCTATATATATATATATATATATATATATATATATATATATATATATATATATATATATATATATATATATATTACACCTTATGTTATATAAGTTGTTAGCAATTTTTTTGCATGCAGATCAACAAAATGCTACTCTGTTTTAATGTGTTTTATTGATTGAAATAGTCATTCTTTCATTTGTCTTTTAGGCTTTGGTGTTTAATGTCTCAATCCTCATTCTGCCTTTTAGAAACTTTTTTCATTGTTCATCTAAGATATGTGTGGGAGGCAACAAAATGGTAAAAGCTTCTACGCTTAAAGGAATATGCATTGTTCTTGTGTTTCTGCTTTTTATTGTTAGGATTAGCGCTGCATATATCATGAGTCCATACGTGATTCAAATCATAATGGCCTGCATTATAGCCCTGATTTGGGATTTTTTACAAGTAAACTGTTCTTTCCTCTTCTGACTGGATAATGTTCAGTTGTTGGAACAAAGTAACAAACTTACTCTTTGTTGTAGTACAATTTGTTGAAATGTTTTTTCTTGCTTCAGTTGACAAACTTGATACTATCTATTTGTGGTCAGCTTCATGTATTTACATAACTTCTGAAGTTGAAAGTTCTTCCCATTTTTATATCATGCGGGGCTGCCTGCCTAACATTAGAGGGTCCATTATGTCCTCTGTTAAATTTAAGTTCGCTCTTCTAGATCTGCAGAAATTTTCATTGAGAAAATCTACTGTTTTCTTTATTGTCTGCATTAACTCCTTCAGGACTCCTACATTAATATCATAAACCCTCTACTTATCATTTGATAACCTCTCATCACCTGTTCTTAATTTTGCACCTTGCTACCCTGAAATCTCTCACTGCAGATTTGTAACCGGCATGTTTATGTTCCGTTTATTTTTCTCTTGAAATCACATAGTTTGTTAGGTTTTATATTCCATGTTCAGTGCATTAATACCCATTAATTAAATTTGATTTTATAAAACTGGGACCACAGTCATTGTCCAAGTTGAGCTAAAACTCAAAATCGGCAAACCATCAGCATGATTTTTCCCTTGTTTTATAGATTATAATAAAATTTCTTTGGATTCTTCCTATTGTTTCATGTCTCATTCATTAGTATTCATGACTAAAATTCGTTACATATGAATTGGACAAACCCTTAGTTAAGTTCAAATTTAATTTTGGATCTGATCTGCCATTTCTGTAACTTAGTTGGTACTAGCTAGACCCAAAAACCTTGTGAAATCTAAGAATGCTTTTCCCAAGATCAAACCATTCCTTCCCCTCATACACCCGCAACCCTAAATTACCATTTTCAACATTAATCCTTCATCAGTTTTGCATCAGTGCTGTGCTGCTACATTTTTTTTTGCGTAAGTTGTTTAAAAAATGTTATATTCTTTATTAGACGCATCAGCATTAGTGTGGTTAAAATTCTGGACTTCAAATGTGTACAATAGTGCTGCATTAGAACTACGAAGGTAGACCAACCCCCGCCCACTGCCCTTTTAGGTTTCTTGACATGCCTAGTTGCGTTGGTCAGGTTTCCGGAACCAATCTTAGAGGGTTGTCACTAGGTAACAACCGATCACAAAATTCTTGTCAGTCTTCCTAATGGTCAACCTCATCTTCGTGGATAAAGACTTGGATGATGATGATGATTGCTGCATTAGGTTTGTTTTTCTCTATGAGCTTGCTATTATAGTCTACCTATATTATTTCTTCCTTGATTTATTGTGCCCGATAAACAAATAGCAGAAAGTTCTGATTTTTTGAGTGAATTTGAAGCCTTTTATCACTAAGAGTTATATATCTGGTAATATGATTTCATGGTATTTCGATGCATGTTATACTTACAAGAAAAAAATCATTTATTTCCAGGATTTGGATTTTCAGATAAGCCACAACCCAATTATGGTTTTGACTATACTTTGGATGGTAAACATCTTGTCCATATCCTATCAGTGAAGGCTGGGTTCTTTGTTACTAATTGTACCATTTTTTATGTTACAGATTATGCTTCATCTTTGGAATCTCTTATTGATGAACTTGCTCTAGATAAGTTTTCCCTTGTTGTTCAGGTATGATACAGTTTTTCCTTTGCTTTATATTTATATTTGGAGCTAATTTTCTTCAGTAGAACATGATGTAGGACTGATTAGACATTTTCTGATAACTTCACAGGGCTATTTTGCTCCTGTAGTTGTCAAATACGCCAGCTGTCATCAAGAAAAACTGAATAAACTTATACTCATCAACCCCCCAGTAAGAAAATATCCAAACAATGACAGGGATATATATTCTGAAGAATAAGTTATATAAATAATAGTTGTCCTCCTTTCTCTACAAGATAGATTTGTTTTTAGAGACATCCTGCCTCTTTCAACTTTTCTTGCTTCTTATTTTGCCGGTTTAGTAAAATTTTAGTGATTAAGTTGCTATTTATGCACAAACATGAATAAGCTGAACTGAGATGATTCTTCTTACAATAAAGCTGATGGAGAAGCATGTAAAGCTGCCATCAAACTTGTCCATATTCAGCAACTTCTTGTTGGGTGAGATATTTTCCCAGGTTAGAATACTTGTACTATTGGACTTATATGGTTCTTCTGTAGGATTCTAAAGCTATACATAAAAGGAACTTATCCAAATTATCCTTGTTGCCACTTTTTCAGGATCCTCTCAGAGCTAGTGATAAAACTTTGACTAGCTGTGGACCATATATGATGAAAGAGGAAGATGCCATGGTTTATAGAAGACCATACCTCACATCTGGTTCCTCTGGATTTGCTTTGAATGCAATAAGTAAAGCCATGAAGAAGGATTTGAAGGTAGATTCTTTTTTTTTTTTTTGCAAGAGTACCTGTTCGTTTTCTTATTATTAGTTTGAACTCATAACTTGTCAAAAATAAAACCCATACATGTTAATTTTCAGAACTTTTTACTTCTTTATTTGATTTGTAAATAAAAATATTAATATAATAGACTTGATACTGCGAATCACCTTTCACTTTTAAACTGACCTATAAATTTCAGATGTTTATACCCCATTTTTACTTTATTGGATGTAAATGCTTCTATTGCTCACTTTTTCCGCTGTAAGATTTAAATCATTAGAGGAAGTAATTCACTAGGTAAATATGTAACTTGAGAAAATTCCCGACATTGGGAACTACTAATATATGACCTTGAACACAGATTCCAAAATGTTCATACCTTCAGCACCTATGTCGATTTCAAACATGACATTTTACTACTGTCTCTGATGCAATCCAAAAGTTTGAATCATTGTTTCTTATTCAAATCCTATTTGCATCGGAAGCAATGTTGTGGAAAGCGTTGGTGTGCTTTGTGCAATCACAGCCACAGGTCCACAATCAACTAAGCGATCACATATGTGATTGTACGATCTCACAACAACATTGTGTGTTTTTTGTTTTTTATTTAGTTTGACACTTGTTTAAAATTTCTATAAAGCTAAGAAGCATCTAAATAAGACTTTTGAAATGAACTGATTCAAAGACTTCAACTACATAACATTCTGGGTTCATAAAAAGTACATTGAAAAAATACGTTAGAAAAAAGTACAGAAGTTTAATCATGTCAGTCCGGCCGTCGAACAATCATCTCCTCATTCGTTCTCGTCATTGGTTTCTTTAGAAGCAAAGCTTTAGGCAAAGAGACCTCCACATCAATAATATATCCTCCACCTCTTCTCCTCCTCCCACTTGCACTCCTCTTCAGAGTTGGTGTATTTGCTTATGTGGTGATGAAGGATGCTGATCAGTGCTCTAGCAGTTGTCTCCAAGTACTCGATTATCTCCTTTCAGATTTCTGTACTGGCCTTGGGCATGATTTTGCACTACCCCAAGCCCAAGGTGGTTTAAGGTGGTTTAAGTGTTATATCTGTTGTGCCATGCAGGCCTTGCTGACATAGCCACATGCTGCAAACTATATTGTTCTTCTCAGACAAACTTTAGTAGTGTTCATTCTTTCATCCTGGATTTTTAGAATTCAGTGGTTTAAAAGGTACATAACCATAGGAGCCCTCACCCCCAGAATCCATGGAATCTTGGAGAAGAGAGCTTGAATAAGGTTTTTATTTTTTCTTTAATTTTTTATGTTTTTTGGGTGGTGGGGGGGGGGGGGGGGTAGAAGAGATGTTGGGTGAAATGGAGGATTGGAGGGATATATGTAGAGTAAATTTTCGTTCGGTAATCATTCCCATTGGGTGGAAATTTTCAATAATTGCCATAATCATTGTCTCTTGAGAGGGAAGGGGTAGTAAGAAATTGTAGATACAATTTCTCCTGCTATTTAACCAAAACAATGTCTCCAACATGATCTATCTCTAATTATTATTCATTAGCGTGGAGACTCGACAATAGACTGTGGGGACATAAGCATTAACACTAAAACATACATCCACTTAGGACCATCGATGTTAGGCCAGGTGTCAATTTATATATGTATTGCTCATGTTCTGTATCCTACAAATAACCTGTGTAAAGGTTGAATTTATTTTCATATGCCGTTCACCTTTCATGGATATTGGAACAATGGGCACTAAACTACAAATGTATACTATGGACATGGAGAGGCCTATTTGTAAACCTGATTTATCTACAACCTAAATATGCCATATTGAATACAAGGGAGGCTAACTTCATAGAAGTGCTTCTTAGAGATAGAATCACTGTTTTAAAACTCGAAAAAACTTGGCCAAGTAGGACCGAGTCGACTCGACTCGGACAGATTTTGAATTATTTGACCGAGTGGGAACGTGTTTGAAGAAAACTCAACCAAGTTCACTCGACTCAGCTGACTTTCGAGTCGAGTCCAAGTTTCAAGTTTTTGAACAATGGATAGAATGATTTGAGCAGAAGGATTCCTAGTAATACCTTGAAGGGTGATAACATCAACCATCGATTGCTCACAGATGTAGCTCTTCATTCTTCATTCATCGATTGTCGTCCAATTACCCATAGTTAGGTGATCTTATGTTGAAAGCATGCTAGAGCTACGAGCATTGTTGGACTTGCATTATCAGTATGTGAAAGAAGATCCATGAATTTTGTTTTCAATTTTGCATGCCGCTATGGCATTTTCACCTTTCCCCTACTAATTTGTTTTCGAATTCATCCCATGTGAATGCTTTAGATATAAAGGTGGACATTATAGTCTTATACAGTGGATCTATAAGTTCATCATGCATCATAAGTCAATAACTGTGAGTTATAGTAATGATTCAGTCTTGTGCTTGATTAATTAGCCCAATATTTATCTTGTGCTTAAAACCTCTTAACATAAAAGCCTCACTCTATACTCAATTGCTCAGAGATTACTCAGTTATTTTTCAGTACTTAAACCTGATAGTTAATTTTTAGAAAAAGATGGAACCCTATCATTTTCTTTTTTGTTTTTTGAGTGACAACAGGCATATGTTGACTCCATGAGGACAACATTAGCCAGTGAATCTTGGAAAATCCAAACAGCAATATGTTGGGGTCTGAGAGATCGTTGGCTGAGCAATGATGGTGTTGATGATTTTTGCAAGGATTTAAACCATAAACTGGTGGACCTGCCAATGGTGCTCTCTCTCTCTCTCTCTCTCTCTCTCTCTCTCTCTGTGTGTGTGTGTGTGTGTGTGTGTGTGTGTGTGTGTGTGTGTGTGTGTGCGCGCGCGTGTGTGTGCTGGTGGGCGGGCACGTGTGTGAGTGCATGTTTGTGTGTGTTGTTTTCTTTCATAATAGCTTGTTTCATCTGATCTGCTCTTAAGATGTCGGTCTAGCATTTAGTTTTAATACTTCTTTTCTGCTTTTAAGTTAACAAGGTATATTGGATGATGTGAGTTGTAAGTTTAAGTTTTAGCTCATGAGCTCAAAGATGTATTGCTCTGTTAGCAAGAAAAGTAGTGATATTTCCCTGATTATAATCAACTAGTCTTTCCATACATTTTTTGTCAGCTATAAATGTTTGTTGGCATTCTCTTCCATTCATGGCTGTGTCATCTATCGTAGTAGCGACCTCAAATCCTTCTGCAAATCTTCTGTGTTGCGACCCCTTTTAATCGTAATTCTTTATGGTTTAAACTTTAAAGAGATTTATCACTGAGAAGTGTTATTCAAGCTACAGATGATGTAAGAACAAATTATTATTAACAGAGAGTGCAACATCCATTTAGCTGATCAGGAAGCAAACAAGTGGGAACATTCATAATTGTTTTTTGTTTATTCATTCTAACTCACCTTTTTTGAATCTCTGCAAATCCAGTAGTTCTACCTTGTCTACGTCAGTTGTATTCCTTTCTGTCCTTTCCAACTTTGTATATATTCACCTGAACTTTTTTACTTTCATCCTTTGTGCGTGACTTATTTTACTAGGCAATGCTCCTCCACAAACAGCACAGGTACTGTAATTCTATTGATATATATCTTCTTTAGTTGAACTGTAATTGGTCATTTTTGTTTATTTCTTGGTCACCAGCTGTAATAGGAACTAAAATAATTGTTAGGCTTGCTGGAAAAGCTCATTGCAACATTCTAAAACTCCCAAGAGAAGTATTTTTCATTTATTGAAGTATTAGAAAACATACCTATAAGCTCATGGAATATGGAGAAAAAAGAGGTTGGATTAATTAAGCTTTGTACAAATTCAATGAAAAACACATTTGAAATGAGTTTTAAAATAAAATTTAATTGAATTGTACTATTCTTATCCTTCCATATGTTGGTAATATCCTTTGATCACATTCTCTATTCAAAAAATTCTCATACCTTTTCTAAGTACAATCATTTTCCATTGATCCTGACTCCTTACCCTGTGATTGCCTTGAATGGAATGAAAGAAAGGAGAAGTTGGTAACCTCTTGCTGTAGAATTAAAATCTTATACTGACAGTGTTTAAATAGTTATATCTTAGAAATTGGAATCCGATAGCATAGAGGAAGATCAGTTAGTTAATAGAAAGTTTGTATTCTATCATTACTGTTAATGAAATATTTTTTATCGGTTCAATTCAGCTATATGTTTCGTGATTGGTTAGTTTAGGTAAGAGTTTATTCTATTGGCCATAAATAAAAGTAAATGCAATCTTCATCCTATATCTGAATTGTTTGGTAGATATGTGTTTCTCATTTGTTCGTCAAGGGCATAATTGCTGTAGACATGCTAAGACGACTTGATTTGAACAAATAATAACAAAGATAACATACATTTCTTAAATCCGATTTCAAAAATCCAAAAGTGTATACCTGAGTATCATGTTTTTTGGAACTGTTTGCTTACTCACGGGTACATATAGAATCTCTTTACCATGTAGACCAATGAATTGGTCATTCTTAGAGATTCTTGTACCATGGTCTTGGTCCAACATTCTTTAATAATCTTTGTTATTTTAATTCAGTTTATATTTAATCGATGAACCTTTGATCAATGATTTGGGTTCACCTACTAATTCAGGAGGCACCACAGCCTGGTGCAAGCGGGAGGCGCCACATGCCGGCGCTACAGGAGACCGTCACTAGGAGGTGTCATCACGGGAGGATCACAACCGGATCCTCAAGAGCCACCATAAGCCGGCGCAACATAAGAGACCCCCATCCGGCGGGAACAAGACCGCCACACAGGCGGGGAACAACAGGGACTTAGTCTATACAACAAAAAAAAAAAAAGAGGAAAAAAGAAGCCGCTAGAGAGATGCCACCACAGGGCCGAACCGCCATACCTGGTGAGGGAGGGGACAGCTGAACCATCACCGGATCCGCCGAGCCAAGCGGCCGCATCCTCCGCACCACGACGAGATCGGGAGCCACCATACACAAGCCGAGTCAAGTTCCACCGGACCTATACAAGGCCACCGCATAGAGACGGATCGAGCCGCCGCATCGCACCGGAGATGGGAGGTACCGCAGGATCGGAGAGGAACTAAAAGCACCCAAAATTGAATAGGGGGGAGAAGGATTTACAAAACCCCAACGAAATCCGACCAAAAATGGGGGGGAAATGAGCAGATCTACACCTATTCTGAGTGGAGGGGATGGATCATCCTGGATTCAGCCTCCTCGACAACGCCGGCGGCGTTCAGGGAGACCGAGGCCACTCAAACACTCACCTCCCTCAGTAGAACCCAAAAGGGGAAAAAGGTGGGAAAAAGGTCATTTCTAACTTTGATAAAACCCCAAAGTTTCATGAAAATGTGAGGATTAAAATTTTAAAATATCAGTAATTAAATATTCAACGAAATGACATTGATTCATATCCTAATATCCTTCTCAATGTATGACAGAAAAAACGGAGAATTTAGAACTATTAGTGTGTATGACCAAAAAACAAATTGGCTCGAGTTCACCAAAAGTCATTGGGAAACCTGTTTTTAAAGCTTCTGAGTGGCACTTCTTAACCACAATTGATCTTTGCAGTTTTGGGTCACAATATACACTTCTTCTCATATATAACCATAGATTTGTTGCACCTAGACGTCACATAATGTGTTTGATTTTTTGTGGAGTGCTGTCTAAGGAGAGCTAGATGATCGTCCTCACAAAAAATCAACAAATTCTGAAACCACTATCCAATGATTAGATATTTGCACTGATGAGTTACATTAAAACGAACAAAAAATGGAATTCAACAGAGAAATAGAATTTCATTTGTTGTTATGATACAATGGCTAGGTTTTAATGGGAAATCGCTTGCTTTCCTGGGTTTTGCAGGCAGGCCATCATGTACAGGAGGATTGTGGAGAAGAACTTGGAAAGATCATTGCACAAATTATCAGCGAAGGAAAGGCAATTCGGCTATGATCATCAATGCTTATCCCTCGGTTGTGAATTGGAAAAAATAGGAAAGAATACATACAATTCTCTCAATGGACTGCTGCTGTGTACTTCCAGTTGACTGAAGGCTATGTAGATGGACCATCATATTGGTAAACTATGCTATGACTTGTTGCTTCATGAAATTTGCATCTTAGTTCTTGAAAAGTTATGTTCTTTCTGTGGGAGTTGGAACAACTAGGAAATGGGCCTCTTTCATAACAGGGCTTGTACCCCGGGAAATGGAAGCCCACTTTCTGTGGGATTTCATTTGGCAACCAGCACCTTAAGACTTGTAAATCCCTCTGTACCTCCCCTCGTCCTCTCGGTGAAAGCATGTTCCCAGGCATTGGAAGATGTTGAAAGCAATGCCATGTACCATGGATGACGCACAGGTGGTTTTACGGGAAGAGCATGATGATGGACCCATGTCGTGGGAGTTCCAACTCCCAAGGAAAAGAACAAGGCCTGAGGGCAATCCCGATTAAATCTTGTAGTCCCTGCACGTGAGTTTTCCATTGGGGTGCTTTCCATCCGAATTTTGTGGAATTTTGTGTGGTGAACTCACTGTGTCATCATACAGGGTATTCATTGCACTGCATTAGACATCTTTACCATTTAAGCTGTGGGTAAATCATGCCCATTAAGATACTCAACGATGAAGTGCTTCATTTTGGAACACGGATGAGAGAGAGAGAGAGAGAGAGAGAGGTAAGTGTGAGAATAGTGAGTGTGCACACGAGAGAGAGAGAGAGAGAGAGAGAGAGAGAGAGAGAGAGAGAGAGAGAGTTAAGCAAGGTTATTGTACTATTTCCACTCTTGGTATCAAGGTTGCAATGATATTTTGGGCAGCAGAGCAATAAGAAAAGGGATGAGCTAGCATGGAAGCAGCAAAAGCCGAGCATTGCACACAATTTTTCTGGATAAATAAAAGAAGAAAAACCCTTGGTAGCTAAAAGAGGGGAAGAAGGTCCAGTGAGATCGAAACTGATCAGCTCATGAAGCCTAGAACTGCATAGTAAGCAACCAGCACTGGCAAGGAAACCAGCATCCCAAATATGACCCTGCAAACACCACCAACATTTGTTATAGAAACCCGTCGACACTAACTTTATTCTGTTATTTGTACTGCAACTTACGCGGTGCTGAGCACGTTAGCATGCAATTCGTACTCCCTTGCGAAGATGAAAGAGGTAATCGATTGAGGTAGCGCGGCCTGCACATGACAAGTTCATCATCACTAACAACATCATCATTGCTTTGTTTTAAGAGCAACGTTATTCATTCCAAACGTTTACCCCGAATGTTTTAGAGAGAATCAGATGTGCCATCCAATCACAGCGTCCCTTCGCCTGTTAGTTGTGGGGTTGAGGGGGGGATTCATGTACTGGTCAGGGCTGGGTGCAACGGACGGTTGTGATCATGAATCATGACACACCATTCAAGGGTAAATAGTATTTTCCTTTGTTGAAATGGGATAGAGTAATAAGCCAATGACATCTAGGCCTGTTAATGGGCAGGGTTCGGGTCGGACTTCCCCATGCCTAGGCCCAGCCCAAACTTATGCGTGTGTGACCATATCCGACTGAGCCCAAATTAAGATTTTTGGGCTTGACCCAAACGCGGCCCGAAACATTTTTATAAACCCAAGCCCAAATCCGGCCCAAATTAAAACCGCGTTTCTAGCGCGGTATATACCTAAATCTTTGTCTTCTCTTGATCAAACACTAAAAATCAGAAAACATCATTGATTATGGTAATTCTTTAAAAGGGTATATGTGAAATAATGTTCCTATAGTCCTAGGCATTGATATTTGTAAAGTGGACGCTTTAAAATAATGCATTCATTGTATATAAAAAATAAAAATAAAATACTTTGGGCTTACGTTCGGGCTTCAGGTCGGGTTAGTGGTTGTCCATACCCAGCCCATAACATAGTCGGGCTTAAATGTTCGAGCCCAGCCTTGTCCGGCCCAAAGCCCAAGCTAACTCTGCCCAAACTGGGCCTAAATCGGGTCCGGCCCGATAGGCCTCGGGCTGGCCCGAACCCATTAACTGCCCTAATGACAACACTGTCCGAAAAAAACTTCAAATAGAGCTACTTATTCTTTTCTCTTTTTTAGATTGTAGAAATCTGGTGGTCCCCATGTGGAATTGAAGTGTTTGGTGTTAGAAACTTGTAGCGGATCTTCTAACAGTTGGTTGGAAAAAGATTTTTTGTTCTTTTTTGGCTAGAGATTGGAAAATGATGGACGTACGTAAAAGAAAGAATATACTTGGCTGCTTTGTAGCAAGTAGGAACTAGCTCCTGCTTGGGCAGATCGAGGTGGCAGCAATTGATAGGCCCTAATTGTGGGCTCCATTGTTAATAATATCTTGGAAAAAATGGTTTGATACGACTCCATGTGATAATAGACTTTGCTACCTTAGGATCCCTTTTGCAGAGAACGATTTTGTTCCAACCTCCTCAAAGAGGTCGGAGCATCCCGCTCTCTTTCATTGGTCCATCTCGAGGGCTTTTGATCAATTCACCATGATAAACAGTATGAAATGACAAAGATAACCTTGGAATGGACCAATGAGAGAGAGTGGGATGCTCCAACCTCTCTAAAGAGATTGGAGCAAAATCGTACTCCCTTTTGGATGATCCCACAAAAAAAATGGAAAGTTTGACATAAATCCTTATTCAGAGAAGACTTTTATTTGCAGGACACATTAATTTTAAAATATAGCTGAAGTCTCTCCTGACGAATATATACTTTCTAAAGACGAATATATATTCTTTCGGAAATGAATATATATTGTTTCTGAAGACGAAACGAAAATATACTCTCTTTGGAGATGAATGTATCTTATAGGGACATAAGCTAATATAGTAAATTATGGTGTCCTGTGGCTAATATTGTCAAATAGTTAAGGACCTATACCTAATTTGCCGGAAAAACCCCCCCTATTTTGCATGCAAACGTGGACGGTAGAGATGAAACAAAACACAGTGTGATATACCTGTATAATGGCTACACGCAGGAGATCGCCGTGGAGGCCGACCGCCTTGGCTCCTATAGCCATGGCCGCCGGCCCAGCGATGAACCTCAGGACCATGCCGAACGCCGCCAAGCCCGGGCCGCAAGCGATGATCTTCTCTTGCATAGCCATGAACAACCCTGCACCCAACAAATCCCAAACAAAAAAAAATAATCAACCCATGCAACATCAAAAAAGGGTGGCGGATGAAATTAAGTTGGTAGAATTTTTGAGCAAGCAAGGAGGAGTAGTGGGAGTTGGATGACGTACGTACCCATGCTAAACATGGCCATGCCGATCCCTGCCTTGGACATGATCAACACCGAGCCCTCGATGATGCCCGGCATTCCGAAATGGAACCTAATAGATCCAATTTCAAGCCATGCATCAAACAGTCGTGCGTATCGATGGATCAAGCAACACCAACTTTAAGAGGCTAGGAGAAAATAAAGTTCTACTTATGTACGCGTAGGATGGATGCATGGGTTCAACTATGGTTGCTTGAACTTGAATTTTGTGAAGTATACAGGCCATGCAGGGGTGTTTGATTGATCATGGCTCGGGTTGGTTCAATTTTTTAAAAAAATTGGAATCCAACCAAAGTTGGTTGGTTCTTTAAAAAATGAAACCGAGCCAAACCATTAGTCGGTAAAAACAAACCAATTGATTCAGTTCCCTAGGTCAGTCAAATCACAAACAACCTTAAGCATAGAACTAAATACTTAACTAATATAAGTAGCTACTACATACATTGACGTACATTCAACTACTTAACCAAATGAAACTAAACTAATTTTTTTTACAATAAAACTTTTATTTTATAAAAAAAAATTGAGAAAAATTTTTTAAGCGAACATCGATGGTACAAGAAATTATATTAATACAAAAAATAGGTTAATTACACTTTGCCCTCCTGAATTTTTGCTTAAAAACATTTAACCTTCCTATAGTTAACAAACTACATTTTGCCCCATTGAAGTCAAATAAAAATTACAAAATGAGAGAAATTAAGTAGTTGACAAAAGAAGTATTGTGCTAACATTTCAAACTTTAGGGAGCGTTTTGGAACAAAGTAAACTATAGGGGGGTTAAGTGTTTTTGGCGGCGATTCACGTTTATTTAGAGAAGATATTGACGTACATGTCGCGAGGGGCCAAGGATCTCGCTGGGTTGATACGGGCTGAGGTCTTGGTTGAGGCGGGCTGAGACATGTGCTTAATAATATTGGCTAGTTTTTCTCAAAACTCGGCTGGGCTATAGTCCGGCCGAGCCAACTACTAGATCCGCCCATGGTGCCAAGCTTTAAGTTTGGAACAATACTTCGCTGCAAAAAGATGTTGGACTTTTGGACTTCAATAGGTTGATGGGGTTATCACTGATTAAATCATATCTCACTAACAAAAATCTTAGATCGTAATACTGGACAACTGTAGGGATTGATACCCAGTATCTAGATAGAGATTGGTTGAGAGTGTTGGCATTGGTTCTGTAAAAAAAAAAATCTTAATACGGACATTCTAAAAGTCACTAGTGTCATATCAAATATCACTAATGATATTTACTTATTACTAGTAGGTTATGAGGAGCCACCCAGGCATCAGACGGCTGCGAGGTCAGAATGTTCCTGTTTGGTGTTGGGTGGAATAGCAGATTTGTGTATGTATTGGATGGAGAGTTTGATGGATACCGATTAGCCATAAAAGCCCAAGAGACGCCAATGATACTCGCCAATGAGTTGGGATTGCGCGCCAGCTTCATCAAAACTGTCCTCATCAGGGACCAGAAAGACGGCCTCCGTCCCACTTCCACGCTCCCATCCACCACCTTCGCCTCCGCCGCCGGCTCGATGGACACAACATGCGAGCCGGCACCGCCGCCGGCAACCGTCGAGGCGACGCCCCACGACTTCCTCACCTCCAGCACGATCAGGAGCAGCGTGAGCCATATGATGGCCTGCACGACCGACAACTGCACCACGAGGTCCTGCGACCACCGCCCGTACATGGCGGTGAGCAGCGGGACCCCCACCACCAGCGAGTTGGTGAGGGTGGAGAGGGAGAAGGTGGTGATGGACCAGCAGTAGCTCCCCTTGCTGCTGCACTTGGCCCACCCCGCGATCACCAGCACGATGATCACCTTCGAGATCGCGTCCGCCGCGATGAAGCGGTAGTTCATCGCGAAGGGGTCGACGTGGAGGGTGAACTCGAAGGTGAAGAAGGGGAGGGTGAAGAAGGCGACGAGGCGGCTGATCGCCTCGCACTGCTCCGGCGTGAAGATCCGCCACCAACGCACCGACCCGTACCCGAGGCCCAGCGCCACGTAGAGGGGCACCATGGCCGCCACCACCTTGTAGATATCCCCCCACCCTATCATCGTTCCTCTCTCTTGTTTCCCTTCTTCTAACACATAAAAAAGAGTTGAGTGTGTGCATGTTTTAAGAGAGATGTTAGAGAGAAGTATATATAGATCTTGAGGAAGAGAGAGAGAGAGAGAGATGGGGAGGTGGAAGGGATTCTAATGCTCAATCAGAGCACCAGTGGGCAGGCAGAAGTTTGGAGTTTGGGAGGAGGATATGAGCTGATGTCAGCGACAGAGAAGGAGACTTGTGGTGCAGCCTTGGGACAAGGAATGAGTTCGAGGAGTTATTCCACTCATGTTGTGTTTGCATGGCGCCCTAATTATTGTTTTGGGGGGTGGTTTATTCCCCAAATTGATAAGGAATTTAGGAGAATATGGAATACATTCCAGATGGATCAACGTACGGTTCAAAGTTTAATACGTCCTTTCATTAACTATCGAGCTATATAGTTAATTTAGTTTCACAACACGACAAAACCTTTCGAAATGTTTTTATCGTGTTGCGTTGTAGTGAAATTCTAACTCTATCCTAATTCTATAACCTAAATACCGATCTAAATCCAAACCTAATTCTATAACCAAATAGTGAACCCTAATCCTAAACCTAATTCCATACCCCCTAATAATGAACACTAACTCTAAACCTAACTGAAATCATTGTAGTAATCTAAAATACTGTAGCGGTTCAAAATAAGCTAAGTAGCAAACCGAACTCACTATAGCAGACCAAAATACTGTCGTTGGCCGAAATACTATAGGAGAGCAAAATACTATAGTAATTTTTTTTGAAAGATCCAGCTGTTTAAAAAATATATATATATTTGGTATTCTAAAAGAATAAATAAAAAATTTGAATGAAATGGACCTCTTATGTGGACAAAAAGGTGTACACACCCACCCACCCCACCACCACTCCCTTGTTTTTTTTTTCCCTTCATCCATGCCATTTCTCCCTCCAATTCCATTTTTAGGGTTTCGTGATGTGGACTTGAGTAAAAGTGAGCCCAGATTCATCCCTTGCGGTTTGGGTGAGGTGGGTGTGATCTGACCCAGTGGGTGCATATGATCGAGGGATTTCTCCGATCCTTCCTTCATACACTCCTTTGAGAAGAGGGAGTACGATTTTGTTCCAACCTCTTTAAAGTTGTTGGAGCATCCCGCTCTCTCTCATTGGTCCATTCCAAGGATATGTTTGTCATTTCATACTGTTTATTATGTTGAAATGGCCAAAAGCTATTGAGATGGACCAATGAGAGAGAGCGGGATGTTCCAACCTCTTTAAGGAGGTTGGAACATACAAAATCATTCTCTTTTTCTTCCAAGGGTGAGAAGCTTAGCAGCATCGTCTTTACTTTTTTTTTTTTTCGCATTGAAGAGGTGCTATGGCGGAGCAGAATGGTGTTAAAACGACTATGAGAGGAGAGGTCACATTGAAACATTTTATTTGTGTGTCAGCTTTCTTAGAAAAAACACACAGTGCCCACTGCTCATTATTCCCTTACGTGGGCTGTGAGTGCTGCATGAACCCTTCAAATTGATCAACCAACAGATTATGCGCCATGCCACCATTGGTGGCTCTATATTAATGCAAATAGTAGTGATTCCATAAGGTGTCCCGTACCAAAGGTGGCCGAACTGGTTCATCCACAGCCGTCAGATCCAGGCTGGGTGCCATTTGCTTGTCCGGTTGCATGCCATCGGACGGCTCTGCTGGATCGTTTTCGATCACTTGATGCAAATCCCTTGACTAGGACGTCCCCTTGGGGGGTGGGGGTCCCCTGCTGTTCCTCAAGCACTGCCAGAAGGCAATGCTCTCCTAGGTGCTGTCTCTTGCTACTCCACACCCTTTCCATCCAATATGCGACGCCCTTTTTGGTCAGGAGAAACGAACCCCTTAATTTGTTCCTCTCCCTTTCAGTGCTCTTTCTCTTTCAGCATCTAACTCGATGGGTGCTCTTACTTCCCTCCACGGCGCATGTCCAAACAGTTAAGTGTCGTCGACGTCGACGGAACCATCAAACCTCGATCGAACGGGTAGTTTACGTCCGCGTTGCGGAGCCAAGCTGTGGCGTACACGTACGCTATGCCATGCCATCATTGGGGGCTGTGGTTCATGCCGCATCACCGCCATGAATTAAAGATGCCACGATACGGTCGACACTGCAAGGGCCATGCCATCATTGGGCACAATCGGGTTAAGTCGTTCATGCCGCGCGCATCACCGCCATGAAAGATAGATGCCACGTACGATACTGTCGACACTACAAGGGCAGGGATGTCGAGGACGCTAGGATATGGATCCATCTCTAGAGAGATCTAGTGATGCTTGTTGTAACAGTCAAGGAGCCTCCGTGTTCATCGTTAGGGTTCATTCAAGCGCGTGACCTCCGTCATAAAATGACATAACTCTTATTATTTCTCCCTTTTTTTCTTTTGGGAAATTTTATTCATACCCCAAAAATCTGTAACTAGGTCCGTTTTCCACCCGTTTCATAATAACTTATTTAAAAATTTTAAAATATCATTTATACCCTTATCTTATACCCCACTTCCAACTAAAATCTAAGGAAAATCTTATTCAGACCCCAAAACTCTGTAATTACCGCTATCTCCCATTCATTTTTGAATAACTTAATTTCTCAGAATTTTGTAAATACCTATTATACCCATATCTTTATCCCACATACCAATTAAAACCTAAATTAAATACGTAACCTTTTGAATGCCTATTTGAGAAGGAAACGATAGAGATAGATATGATGTCATCGTCAACTAACCCAATCCCCAATTCTCACGATTAGATTTCTTTATTCGAGATCTAATTCCTCTACCAATGGGGAAAGAAGAGAAGTCGGCACCATCGCCGGATGTATTTAAGATTAGTGTAAGTTCAAGAGAGTATATAATTGGGGTATATTCAAGATGGTGGGTGTTTAATTGGGATATAATCAAGGTGGGACACACCATTTAACTGGGGTTTATTCAAGGTGAGGTGTAAGAGGGAAGGGTATTTTTGGAATAGGAATGGGGTATGATAAAAGAAAACGGAGTGTGTTCAAGTTTGTTGAAAATGAGGGCTAAATACAGATTTTTGGGGTATGAATAAAATTTCCCTTTTTTTTTTAGGGTTATTTTGACTTTGCCACCCAAATTTTGCCTTGAATTAGACTTTACCCCCCCTATTTTCATTAATTATACTTTACCCCCCAAAACTATCTGTTCCATCAGCTCACCATCTAAGAGAAAGGGTGAGCTGACGCAAAAGAAATACTGTTTTGGGGGGTGAGCTGATGGAACAGTTAGTTTAGGGGGGTAAAGTCTAATTAATGAAAATAGGGGGGGTAAGTCTAATTCAAGGCAAAATTTGGGGGGCAAAGTCAAAATAACCCTTTTTTTTAATATCCCAGACATTATATGGGCCAAAATGTTGGCCGAAAATAGGTATCACGCACGTACGATGATGTAACAGAGATGATGATGCTGAGGTGAATGTGCGTGAAACCAAGAGGACAAGGTCGATCTAAGTTTACTAGAGGACGCGCATGAGTTGCACGAATCGACAACAATTGTCAAAACGGATTAAAATGGTACGAACTCATACAACGGAGAGCATATGCAGTCCCGCGAAGGAAAGGTGCACCAACTATTGTAGACATAGAATAACATTGATGGAATTTTCTCAGAAAATATATGGCAAGCTTGTACTTACAACAGAGATAACATTGAACACAAGAGGTCCCAAAATAGACAAGACTAAGCATTTTCATTTATTAACCTATCATATTCCAAAAAAATTATTTGTCAAATCTTGCTTTTAAAAGACTCCATCTTGATGTGATAAGATTTGGGATGACGATGATGACCACCTTCACCGTCGTACTGCCAAGGTGTAGATTGAAACCCTAATCGACTAGGGTTACGAACCAATATTCGTGACTTCTAATGTCCCAAACGGAAAGTATTTTGTCAGGTCTCTAGAAAAAGAAGAAAAAAACAACTTGGTTGGTTTCCCTTAAGGAAGGTACAAACAAATTGTGGGATACCAACAAGACTATACCACTACTAACAGACCATCCAAAGCAGGATTCCTCTATTTTATGTCAAGCCCATTTGATTGGACATGCTCCAGTTTCGATACCTGGAATCAGATTCATCAAAATATCTCTAACCGTGTCCCTTAGACGATTGAAACATAAACCCTGGCCAGCTTTCAGACCTTCAAAGCCATGTGCTCCGCCAACATGGATGGTGGTACACACCACAGCAAGCCCTGTTTCAGTTGACATCCAGATTACCCACCTCTTATTATGGGATCTTGGCTGCAGCCTTAGTAAAAGGAATCATCTATCGCTTCAGGCACAATGTCGTGTTACTGATGGGATATAATTATCTCACGGAGTTCTGTGACGACCGATCGTTTGCACTTTCTGTTAGAAAGCAGAAGCAGAGACGTACGATCGAGTTTTGTACAGAAAAGATTGCCAATGACTAGTAATCAGAGAAGAACAAAGCACTGCAGCTTAATCAAAGATGGCGACATACAACATGAAATTCAATAATCAATGTTTCTCGAGAAAGACGGGAAAAAAAATACAGCAAAGCTAATAGATCCCAAAATTGGGACCACCATTGGAAACCAGAACAAAATTTTGTATTTCGAAGTGTTGTGGTACCCAAATTAGGGCCGCGAGAGGTGCTTTTAGTAGCTGTACACAGAATTATCACCCAAGTCTTCGGAGATTGACAACACCTGGTGTCGCCTTTTTAAGATTGGTGCTGAAAAGATCGAAGCTCCCTCAAAGATACCGCTTTCTCACAAGAGGGGGCGGTCGTGAAGAGACGGGACTTCATTAATTTGTCAAACCACGCTCGAAACCAATCGAGGGTAGAAATGTCTAACTGAGAATGAGTATACCCTACCGAAAGCTCCATGTTGAAGGGACCTTTGAGAAACACAATGCGATCAGCCAATATATTCTACAAGGAGAAAGCTAATGTTGATTTCTTCGGCATGCGGTCGGTGATGGCACACGCCCTGGCAGTCTATTATTCTCAACGAAGAGCATCAGATATAGAGTGAGCGGCCAATTCTAAAGTCATATCCTACCAATATGTGAACAATTCACATATCGATCATAGATACTAACCCTACGATGGTAGATAACGCTATGAGATTCTTCCTTTAAGGCAGGACATATGAATATACAATAATCGTAGGAATAAATGTTATGAGAGACAACATGAAATTATTTCATATGCATATAACTATGATGATAGCTTTCTCCAGGGTATACTAGAACAGGATTAAACCCCAGGGGAAACAAATTCCTATAGAGCTCACATGAGAAGTACACACTTTTTTACAATGAGAGGGCGATCAATCAACCGACTCCCCAATGTTTTCCACCCAAAAAAAAAACCCTGGATGCAACATAATAGAAACAATCACGAGGTAATGATAAGCACAACACAAGATTTTGTTTATCACCATCTGATAAAAAAAGCAGGATTTTTGAAACTTTCCATTAAAAAATGAGGGGTTTGCAGATATAGGCAGATTTTTTACCTGTTATTTCTGTATATCACTATTTCCTAAATGTAACACCTCTAACTGAATTATATACAAAAAAAAAAACAAGAGCAAGAAGATCTGAAGTTGTTCTCACTTCTCACCAAGGAGCTGGTGAGCGGAAGCAGCTCTCACAATGTATAGTGGGATAAAAGAAGAAGTGTCCCTTCCTCTGTCCATACCCTATTTGTGTCATACTAGTACCAAACCAATAATACTTGTACTGAAAATTTGGCAAGCAGAGCATGAAGTAAGCAAGTTACGCCATTTTACTTTTGATTTGCTGATGGACATGTACAAGGAACTCGGCGTAGGAAAGGCCATCAGGAGTCTTGTCTTCCACCATAGATGAAAGGAAAAGCATACCTGCAGTTAGAGGAAAGTCATCATTAGAACACAAATCTTTCATGAAGGTTCATATAAACCCAATGTATTTAGCATCCAGAAGGAAGGAAAACCCACTGATAGCTCGTTAAGAAGGGAAAAATAACCCTGGATATTGCTGAAAATATGATTTGTATAAATATTAATGAGCAAAAATAAAAGAAGACTAGTGGTGACCTAGTAAGTGTTCATTCCACACAATATACGACTAAACTCAGAACCAAGGGTATGTGTGCATCCACTTTCAAGAGTAACGGTTAGAAGTCAGTCCCTCTCGCTCTTTGGTAGACTCTTTCGCTTCTAGGTCTCATTCAATGAACAACTTTAGGTTCTTATTCAGTGTCATATCCTTCCTTGTGAATTCCCGGTTTCTGAAGCCATTTCCTAAATGTAAGCAAAGTTCTCTCTCACTTGGGGAAAGGCTTCACAATGGCTTGGCCGTGACTTCGTCTTCTTTTCATTCTCATCCCCCACTAGTTATAGAAAGACCACTTTGTGGTACGTCTGGTGGCATAATTATGTTTCCCTGGATACGTAGATGCTGCCCAAGGAGATGCCTTTAACCTCCTGAGCAATGCAAAGACAAGTTACTCCTTTTTCCTTTTCTTCGTCCGTCCGTCAGTCTAGGTAATAAACAATGAAGATTTTTTGTTTGGGTATGTTTAGCATTCAGTGGCTAGATCAAAACATGAACCTAAATAACTTGCTAACCATTAGATCATCATCAACTAAAGTTGATGCGAGTCACCTGATATCCACAAGTCAGTAACCTACAGTGTTATATCATCACCCCCAATGGCTTGTGCGAATCTTTATATAAATGTATTTTTCTTTTTTAAAAAAAAGTTTTTGTGTGGTATTCTCCATGTGTAAGGCAGGTTTCTCTAATAAGAGTCATTTTCCTCTACCCTTCCTCTTCTTTAAGGTGTTTACGTTCGTTTTACTGGGCGGGGGTCTTCTTTCTCATTTGCCACAGTTAAACCAATAGCGTACTATGCTGAATCCTTCTCTATCAACATATTAACCAGAAATTTGTTTGGGGGTCTGATTAGAATCCTTGTGACAAACCAACAGCTACCATCTAAAGACCAGTGCTCACCAACTCCAGTCCCTTCTTGCATGTCAATAAGTTAATGGTAGACAGCTACATAGGTGCCGGCAGCACAGTCCACATCTCCCCTCAACCAGACGGCTATAATCTACCAATTTTAAGTGTGAATGTCGTAGAACGATCCAGAAACATGAGCAACCATCATGAACAATTAATAAGAACACATGAGAGGGGGAGAGAAGAGAGGACAAGAAGACCAAAACCGGGCTCTTCTGATCGAAATCCAACGAAGGCTGAAATCTAAATTTTATTCCAAATTATTTTGATTTATAATAGTTGGGGTAACTCTAACTTTTCCTTGTATAGACTCAGTTAAGGGATTCTGCAACCCATCTAGAACTCAAACCCTAAAATCTAGGAACTTGACATACACTTAAATATGATTCTTAATCACTAAAAGCCTATGATTCTGACTACTTAGATATTTTCCACGGAATTTTAAACTATATAGGAGGGAACGAGGAGGATAACCACGGGGCTTATTTGGTGTGTGGCACAATGAAAAGGGGAACGAAACAACGACCCTGTTCACCAGCTCTCCAACCAGGAAAGAGGATAGTGCAACAAATGAGATCATAGCTCAAACTAGGAGTCTGGATCCTGCATCCCTTGCTGCTGAGCGACCTCCATCACTGCCCGACGAGCTCCGTGTAGGATAAAAGCAGGAGAGAGAGAGACAACGAGAGGAAGAGATAAGTCGAGACACATAGGTAATCCCAAACCTTGATGCAACTTACTTTATATAGAGAGCGTGTGTAAACTACTACAATACTAATGCATCACGAAAAATACCACTCACAAACTAAGGTAAAATTACAATAATGGGCTTAGAAAATATTACAATCTCCTACACTGTTAGATCCACCGAGTTTGAGCGGGATTCAAGGGTGGTTTGCTTTCTTCTTTGACAAACTAGGTATTATCAATAGTTAATTTCCATGTACTTCTCATTCTCTTACATTGTTTAGCATTGCAATCTCATTCAACTCCTCCTAAGTTCTATAACATGACAAATTCTGACAACTCAAACTTGCAGTATGCTTACATAATGAAGATGTTCTCTACTCAACATTGTATTTTTGTTTTACAAAAACATGTCAATTTTGCCATCATTTTATTAGTATTTGGTCAAATACTTTTGTGTTTTGACCACTTGAATTTGATAAGTTACTTCTATAGAGTATACTAATGGCATATGATTGTTTAGCATGTCTCTTTATTACCGTATATTATTGGTGAGTTGTATATGTTATAGAACTTAGGAGGATTGAGTAGTGAGAATTCCTCAAGTGCAAGTTTGAGTTGTGAGAATTCCTCAAGTGCCTCGAATGAGTAGTGAAGGTAAATGACAATGGACCCAAATGGAAAGACATTTACATGAAAGTAAGCATCAGCCTAACAAAGTAAGCTCAATGGCTGTCAAAGCAATCCGCTCTTTATTTTCATTTTTATTAAATTTGTTCAGTGCATTCTTGATGGTCTTTCTGTTGGGTTTGGTAGCCCATGAGTTCGGCCCAACTCCTATTCGGCCAGTTAGGGTTACTTGGCATGCAAGCAAGGATTATTTGAAGGCGAAGCAACTCACCTCTATAAAGTGGGGGCAACACCTCAAGAGCTATAAGAGGCGGTGGATCAAGACATCGGAGCGGCACCTAGGAGAGGAGGAGGCCCGTGGGGAGGCCGCAGTACAACACCTCCCTCGGGTGGCTCAAGTCACTGGAGGGGGAGGTGTGGGCAGCACCTCCTCGGGCGATTGGTGGCAAAAGATTGGTGGTGGTGGTGGTGGTGGTGGTGGGGGGGGGGGGGGGGGGGGGGGGGGTCATCTCTCCCCGAGTCGTATGCAATCGATGGAAGAAGGCCAAAGGGGGCTAACCCCTCGGGTTGCAGATAAGCGATGGTGAAGGCCCGGGTGTCCCAATCCCCAGGGTAGTTCGTGGTGATCGACGGAGGGTGGTCGCTACCAAGTCGGAAGTCGGAAAAAAATCGACTAGGGGAGAATTCGCAAAAATCAAAAAATGAACAGAATAATTTTAGAAAATATTTATATATAGATTTTATAATAGGTTTTTTGAGAAATACATGACGGGATTAAAACCTATGTAGTCAAAGTCGGTAGTCGGACCCTAGTTGGCCAAATCTTATTCTAACCCCTCCCCCCTACCTAAACATATATGATATATGAACTAGCATAAATGTCAATAAATATATGATATTAGTCAGTCAATAACAATGCATGTCTTCACACGTCACAGCATGGGTATAAATACATATGTAACAAAGCACAGTTGTATTGGCTTCATGCCCATGTCAGAAGACTCATAATTAAAAATTCATCACAATATTTGTTTGTTGATGTTTAATATGTGAACCCTAATTTTGATTATAGGGTTATATGGATATCAACAAATAAACAATAACTTTTTGTCTATGTTTTTATCTCAGATTCTGAGGTCCTTAACAGATGATTATAGGGAAGAGTCATAGTTGTGACTCAAAAATTCGAGGCAATGCAAAAAAATTCAAACAAAATTGCTTGTAGAATGCCACCTGGGGACTAGTCCCAGACGCTAGTCAGGGACTAGTCGGGTCTAGTTAGGAACTAATTAGGATTCTGCCGAGCTATGAAAGAATCTGAATTAGTCGGTTGGTAAAATGTCGCCTGGGGACTAGTCGGGGGCTAGTCGTCTACTAGTTTCGATTTTGATAGCATAGATTAAAACACAATTAATAGGAATTAAAACGCGTAAATCGGGATTAAAACGTAAAAATCGTGACTATTTCATAAAATCGTGACTTTTTCAAAAAATCGAAAAAGAATAGCGTAGTGAACATTTATTGAATAAGTCGTGTTTTAATCGAAACTTATTCAAAAAATCGGAGATTTTGGTAACAGAGGTCGCAAGAACCCATCTTGTATCCAATGAGATCGACAAGACAGATCGCGGCGGAGTGCTGCGAGGACACGGATACATGCTGATGCCTGGATCGAGGGGGCGCACCTCGATGGCACGAAGTCACCAACGGCAACTATTTCAGTCGCCGACAAGTGGGCTGCCAACGAATTACTGGTGGAGGTGTTGATGGGCACCAGTACGAGTTGCTGACGAGCAATGTGGGCGTTGACAAGCGATGTGGCGGCAGCCATAGCTGTGGGTACACCTGTTGTGTTGCAGGATGCTAGACTGCCGATGGATGGTGGGAAAAGGCGACGGTCGTGATGGTGGCGAGTTCAGTTGCTGGCACACCTGCGGTGCAACTGGATGTGGGAGACGAGTGCAAACGGGTGAATCATGTTAAAAGAAATGTATTGGCTATGTTTATTTTTTCTCTAACGTGTTTATTCCGTGCCAACACTTTCCTGATACAGATATTGTCAGACACATACTTAAAAATAACTTCTACTTTACTGACCTGATGGATCTCCTTTTGTGCATAACTGAAAGCTGCATAAAATTTGAACCGTCATAAGTTAACAAGGATAAAAAAAACATTTCTACTAGTTGTGATTAACCAAACATACAAAAAAGAACAAGTTTTGCAAGTCTGTGATACCGTAGATATGAGCTTCGATGGCACCGTATTTCATTAACCACATCATTTAATTTTTTTGATATGTCGTTGTCAAGCCGAGGCAACACCAACTGTAAAGCCCAGAAAGAAACCATTAAACAAAAAATTATAAGCAGGTTGGATTTTATGAAACATGTATGTATGTATGTATGTATAATATTCTACACAAGGACTTCATCCAATAAAATATTTGTTAAACTTACCCACGAGGACTACAATGCATTGCAATGGGCAGTGGTATTATACAGAGGCTAATTATTTCCAACTTTTTCCCAGTACAATCATTACATCCAAAACATAATACAATTGTCCAAGAATGTGCAATTATTGCAACGACCAAAAGAAGTACCACCCATGTAGTAAAAACCATCAAAGCTATACATGGGGAGTAAAGTTGATAATATGTCGTCACAACAAACACATTCACTTAGACCACAGTGGTGTGTGGACACACACACACGCACATGCGCGCGGAGAGAGCGAGAGAGAGAGAGAGAGAGCGAGAGAGAGAGAGAAGAAGAAGAAGAATCTCTTTCTCAAGATCAAATAGGCACCACTCTTGAATGTTTAGAACATAATCAATCCACTGATGCTAGTACACCTCAAAGCTTTTTAGCATTGCAACTAATAACAAAGTTCACGATAGTTTATAAACAAAAAAATATAGATTGGGCATTTGCAGTTCCTAGAAGAGTAAAAGAAACGATCAAATTGAGAGGTCATATTTAGGTATGTTAATGAAAACCTTTATATCATAGGAAAGTGTATAGCTTTGAAGTGTAGTAGCTAAAGAAACTGTTGGCAGAAAGATGACACAACAATGTGAGCATGAAGTGATACACGCTACTGCTAGTTGACTTATCCGGTGGCACTTTACAGTTTGCACTATATATAAATGCCAGTTGTTCATTCTTTTCTATAAACTTCATTTGACCACTAAAAACACTTTTGCCAAATAAATTCATTTGACCACTAAAAACACTTCTGCCAAACAAGAAAATGCATCTCAACCAGTCCAACCATTCAGCACTCCACAGCCTCAAGGGCTGTGCACATGAAAACGAGTTGTTGAAACCATGAACAAGCACATTATCTAATTGTACTTGATTTGTTTATTGACTAGCCGAACGCTAGAGACACACCTCCAACCAGATTTGAAGAAACCCCATTGACAAATACATCTTCTCTGCCCGAGATAATTTACAGATGAATCGTTAAGATTAACAAGCTGCTGCAAACATCGAGATATACCTGAGCAGGAATTCCATCAACAGAGGAAATTCCAAACAACTGTCGAAGAATATTCGGGTTCGGCATGTCTCCAAGATAGATTAAAGCATCCTCGCCATTTTCTAGAAGATAGATTCCATCATCATTTAAATGCTCACAGGAAAGAGGAATTGCAGGAGGAATAGAAGACCCTTCATCATCCTGCCCACCAACAAACACAAAAATAAATAAATAAATAAATAACAAATCTTACACATGCACTCATTATAATACAAAAAACAGTTTCAAATGATCAACTCAAACCTTTGAAGTAAGATCATGTATAGATATCATCCTAGGATATAATAAAGGAACAGCCAGCGAAACAGAAAGTGAAGCAGCACGACTGATCCAGTAGGAACAGTCATCTAGTCGTCCATTATTTCGCAACCCCGTGCTTTTGATCAATGCTGAAACAAGGGGAATAAAACTAGGTATCACTATTTACTATCGATATGATTTTTAGAATTGTTCCATAAACGCTCTCACAATTGCTAAGTGTGACAACTGTAAAGGCAATAGCAATGGCACCAAATAAAACAAGCCTTACAAGAAACATGAACCAACAATTGTAAGTCAAATCAATATATGGGATAATGGGATAGTAACTTGAAATCAAAAATAATAAATCTTAGACAGTAAGTGACAGTTTATTTTAATTGTCAGATAATCATACAAATGCTATTATTGACAAACACATGGGACAAGGCTCATTTATTATCATCTTATCTATTGTTATTGACAATAGATTGTTATTATTTGAAACTATCGCTCCCTCTCCCCCTTCGAAACAAGAAACATGTGTACACAGGTCCATGCCGCTTTTTATTATTATTCACATTTAATCTGGAGCTTATAGATGATTGTTCTGCTCATATATCAACTTCCAATGGCAAGGTAAATTTGGTCAAAAAGTACTTGATACATTCCCAGGCAGATTATAAAATTATTGTGATCAGTTTACAGTCATCTCAGCTATCAAGGGGATTTCTCTGCTTCATACTTGATGATCCTTTGCAGTTACTATTAGCTGTTTCCCATCTTGTATAGATGGAGACCAATCAAAGAACAACAAAGTACAAAGATCATCCACAATCATGTAAACAATTTAGCACATTCCTTACATAAAAATTGCAAAGATCAGTAGAGACTTGATGAACAATAAGCTCCATCATGCAAATTACAGGACATGAATCAGAAGGTTCAAGATGCTGCTGCCATTAGCCAAAACAAATTAATCCACATAAAGCTTAACAAAAGAATAAAAAAGGGAGACATACCAATTGTGTAGAGAGGTAAAAACTTGAGAGCTTCAGGAAAAATCAAATGTCCAAGTGATGATACAGTTGCACATGATTTACGATACGAGTGCAGGATGTTAATGCAATGGTTTGTAATTTGCTCCCGGATTCCAGGAAGCGGGGTGGTAGGAATGTCAGTTGCAGCTATACAAGTCAAACAATGCATCAGTATTGAAAACTATAAATGGAAAATATGAAAGACCTAATTGTCAAATCCAGTGAAAAACATTCACTGTAACTTCTGAAGATTTGAAGGCCAAAAGAGATGGTTGACATTCATAAATGAATATTGTTCTAAGTCAAATGACCATAAAAAAAGGAACAACAGAGAAAACAACCACTACCTTGCTTCAAAAAAAAGGCAAACTGAGTATCCAAGTCAGCTGAACAAAATATATTGTTGAGAGAGCTTGTGCAGGACAATGAAAGATTAATAACCCGAATTCTTCTTTGCCCATACATATTAGTGTATGCAAGTGAACACTGGAGAATGGAGCATAAAATAAACTTCATCAATAAAGTCAAATGTTATGGGGTTCTATCACACAACCTCGAATATGATCAAACTATATTTAGGTGATATATTCACATTAAGACACAAAATTTATATCTCATACCTGAAAAGAACATTCAGAGCCATCCTTGAATTTACCATCATGTCTAAAAGTAACCATCACGCTTTTATCACAGTCGATCTGAAATTGAAAAACTTTTAGGAAAGAGAAGCAATGTTGCAAAGTGATGACAAGCCTTCCTATTTGTTGCATTTAGCAAACAGCATCCAGTTTATACTCTAGAAATCTACAAATATTTAATATATACATTGAAATCAATATACATTTAATCTAGACCTGGATAACCAGTGGCATGCTATCAAAGTTTTGAGGATCTATATATGCTAAAAGAAAGGGATGAAAAACGGATTAACGATTAGTTTCATATCATTAACCAATTCAGCTTCTGAATGCTACTTTCATATTTAAACATCAGCCTCCTAGTTAAATAGTATCCCAGAGGAGTGAGCCTAATCAATAAACATTTAATCTAGACCTGGCTAACAAGTGGCATGCTATCAAATCTTTTGAGTATCTATATATGCTAGAATAAAGGGATTAAAAACGGATTAACAATTAGTTTCATATCATTAGCAAATTCTGCTTCGGAATGCTACTTTCATATTTAAATATCAGCTTCCTAATTAAATGGTATCACATAGGAATGAGCCACATATATCATCAATGGATAGTTCGAGAGGTCCATACTAACCTATGAAGCACAGACACTTCTTGGAGGGCTCCGTGTCGAACCCGGACAAGGCTCAAACACGGCCCGGACAAGTGTCGGACATGGCCCGAACACATGTCGGACAGCTCTGAAGTGTCCCGAACACGGCCCGGACACGACACAACCGTTCATTGCATTCGATCGGGGCTAAGTTGGATGATTTGTTTGGGGCTGGGTATAATGGACAGTTGTGATTAAGCTTTGGCTTTAACCTATATCTTCTAAGGTTATAACCTCAGAGGATATAATTAATGGGTTTATTCTTACAAATATTAAAATTGTCTTTTAGCAATAATTCTAGAACTTAGTAGATTTTGTTGATTTTATTGGACGGTTGTCATTACCCTTGTGACCTCTAATGAGGATCTTATAGTCTATGATATGGGGGACACCCCTAATTGAGCCCTCAGAGCCGTGTCAAGCCGTGTCCACCCGTGTTGACTCGGCATGATACTATTGCTCCATGTTATTAAGCCGAATGTTGTGACTTGTGAGTCTCTCCCTTCTCCAATCGAGTGAACAGCGGGAAATGGTAGACCGTGTAGGAGTAGAATTCCAAAGGTGATGCAGGCGCGCGTCGTCCGAGAGCGGTTGATAAAAACGATGCTATCTTTTTTTTTTTCTTTGTAACGGGATAACTAGTGATACGGAATCACCGAGAGGAAGTGGCGGAGGGGGTAAGAACCGTGACAGAGAAGAAAAGATTAAAAGCTTAGATGAGAGGGGGCCTGAAATCCATCAGGATACAAGGTGGGGACTCAAATCCATGAGCCAACGAAGCCATCCGCCATCAATTTTCATTCATCATAATCTTCCTCCAATGGTTACAATGGGGGCCTTTAAATAGGCTAAAAGAAAAGATAAAAATAGCAACAAATTTAAAAGCCAATAAGTATCCTAACAACTTGTCTAAAATAAAGATCTCAAATAAAAAATATTCTAAAAGATATCATAAGAGATATCCTGCCTTATTCATCCATGGCAGGCTAAGATGGGCCTTCGGGTGGGCCAACGGGCTTGGGCCCAAGTCGGATCACATCATTCGCTTCCGCTGCGAAGAACTCGCCCTCGAGTTCATACGGTAAAGCGCAATCATCCTCGAGGTTTTCGCCGATGTGGTATCTGTCGTCAGGAGCTGATGGTGGAGGCCCAACAAATGATGTCTCATTACACCGAAGTTATCACCGGGGTCCCATGAGAAGGTATCACTGACGTCGATCGGAAAACATACGTCAAAGTGGTGCTGGGGTAGACGACAGAGTCGGATAGTAATATCAGACCGCTGCGATAGCTCGAATATCGGCTCGCCTGAACGGAGGTAGAGCTGAACAAACACTGTAGGCACCAATAGTCGGTCTAGCCCAAGAAAATCAATCTGCTGAAGCTCGGCTAGAGAGACCTCCTGGAAAGAATCCACAGTAGGTGGTAGCATGGCGGGCGGCAGAAGATCCTCTGAAAGGGGAAGCTCGTCTGCTGGTGGTGATACTGGAGGTGATGGATCCACCAAAGATACAACTGGAGGAAGCTCTGTAGGTGGTGGAGGCTCTACTGGAGATGGAGACTCATCTGTGGAGGCCGCTATAGATGAGGCCATTTGTTGTATCTCCCGTTCGATCTTGCAAGCTATCTCATAAGCTTCGTCCAGATCGCTCCAAGATCTAGATGAAAACTTGGCCTTTATGTCGGAACGGAGTCCTCTAACGTACAGTACAACTGCCAAGAAATTTTTCTCTGAAAAACCATAGCGGATCATGTGCCGATAGAATGCTAAAGTATACTCATAAACGGAGTTGTTTCCTTGATGACAACGAATCAACCCTTGCATCTTGGTATCCATGTCACAATAGTAGAAGTTAGTGTGGTCCAGGGGTAAATCTGAAAATCTGTAATTACTGGTTCACTGAAAATTTCTATGGATGGTATAGATGCGTAGAGCTCGAAAAACCCTTTGATTTGGTAAGTCGCACGTCAAAAACGGACTAGAAATGAAAGAGATGTCCAATTGAAGTTGGCGGGTCTGTTTTGTCTATTCAGGTCGGATCCGAATTCAACTCGGGTTCAGCACTTAAGTGCAAAATAGCAACTAGAAAGGTTGGGGATTTGAGGACTGTAGGATGGGGATCTAAGGGTTGTAGTGGAGGAGTGAATTGGAAAAATAGAAAGGGACAAAAGGGGGTTTCGGATTAGGTTTTTTGTTTTTGTTAGTTTTGTTGGCAGGTAGAGAGGGAAGAAAGGAGGCAGCGGTTGCATTTGGGAGCAAAAGGGGCGGCTGCAGCTGCAGCAAGCAGCACAACAGGTACGTTTCCTCTTTCCTTTCTCTCTTCTTTCCTTCTTCTTTTCTTCCCTTTTCTTCTCTTTCTTTCCTTTTTCTTTTCTTCCCTTTTCTTCTCTTTCTTTCCTTTTTCTTTTTCTTCCCTTTTCTTCTATTTCTTTCTATTCTTTCTTTTCCTTTTTCTGCTGCTATCACAGATCTGATGTTTTTTTTTTGATGGCTGCGGGGTGCGTGGGAGCACGAGACAGAGAGGCGGTTCAGCGGGTGGAGCGAGAGGAAGGGGCGGCCTGCGGTGGACGGGCGAGCGGCAAAGGAGAAGGTTCACGGTTGAAGGAAGCAAATCTGTTCTTTTTTTTCTCTCAACAGATCTGATCTCTTTTTTTTTTCACCAGATCTGATCTCCTTTTTTTTTTTTGATTGTAGGTGACGTACCAGAAGAAGATGACGACGAATCGGCGAGGATGGTGACGATGGAACGGCGACGATGACGATGGACGACGACGATCGAAGCGAAGATCGTTCGTGGTGCGGAAACGCCACGAAGCCCGAAGCCCTGATACCAACTTGATGCAGGCACGCGTCGTCCGAGAGCGGTTGATGAAAACGATGCTATCTTTTTTTTTTATTTTCTTTGTAACGGGATACCTAGTTATACGGAATCACCGAGAGAAAGTGGCGGAGGGGGTAAGAACCGTGACAGAGAAGAAAAGATTAGAAGCTTAGATGAGAGGGGGCCTGAAATCCATCAGGATACAAGGTGGGGACTCAAATCCATGAGCCAACGAAGCCATCCGCCATCAATTTTCATTCATCATAATCTTCCCCCAATGGTTACAATGGGGGCCTTTAAATAGGCTAAAAGAAAAGATAAAAATGGCAACAAATTTAAAAGCCAATAAATATCCTAACAACTTGCTTAAAATAAAGATCTCAAATAAAAAAGATTCTAAAAGATATCATAAGAGATATCCTGCCTTATTCATCCATGGCAGGCTAAGATGGGCCTTCGGGTGGGCCAACGGGCTTGGGCCCAAGTCGGATCACATCAAAAGGGCTAATAATTTTCAATTTATATGAATTTCATAATTTTGTTGGGGTGTGTGTGTGTATCCACGTGTCTCCGTATCCATCTTTTATGATGTTGCCGTGTTCGACTCCCGTGTCCGTGTTGACACTCGACACCCGTGTCCGTTTCTACAGATCATAGCTTATAGTGCCAAACCCGACCCTATAGTTAATAAACTACATTTTGCCCCCATCATTTCAGTTTTGATTAGATTGAAATTACTGAAAGAGGACATTTAGTAGTTGACAAAACGAGGTATTGTACTACCATTGAAATTTCTTAAACATAACCATCAAGTTATTTCCCATCTGCTTGGAGAATGCTTAAGCATCTCTATGTAGTTTTCATATATATATATATATATATATATATATATATATATATATATATATATATATATATATATATATATATATATATGGGGACGGGGAGCCTGGACCGTAGGTGCAGCGTGAGCGCTGCACCGGTCCTCTGGATGCACGCCACGTGTCACCCCGGCCGAAATCCCGACCGCAAACCCATCCCGCGAGACTGATCAGTTTGGGCCAATTCTCCGCCGTCCGATCGATTGGATCGAACGGATGGCATTCCGTTCGGTCGGGCGGTTACTGTGGCGGCCACAGTAACAGCCCGGGCGAATGCTGTCCGTTCGATTCAGTGGATCGGGCGGCTGAAAAAAAATTCGCGATTACTGTAGCGGCTACAGTAATCGCGAGAATGATTTCAACCGTCCGATCGACTGAATCGGGCGGTTGAAAAAAAAATCGCGATTACTGTAGCCGCTACAGTAATCGCGAGTGTACTTTCAGCCGCCCGATCCACTGAATCGAACGGACAGCATTCGCCCGGGCTGTTACTGTGGCCGCCACAGTAACCGCCCGACCGAACGGAATGCCATCCGTTCGATCCAATCGATCGGACGGCGGAGAATTGGCCCGAACTGATCAGTCTCACGGGATGGGTTTGCGGTCGGGATTTCGGCCGGGGTGACACGTGGCGTGCATCCAGAGGACCGGTGCAGCGCTCACGCTGCACCTGCGGTCCAGGCTCCCCGTCCCCTATATATATATATATATATATATATATATATATATATATATATATATATATATATATATATATATATATATATATATATATATATATATATATATATATATATATATATATATTGTTGTCAAGGTGCGTGCCTAGACGCCCGGAAACAACTAGGCTTCAGTGCGCCTAGGCGAAAAGCACTAAGCGGCGGCCTAGGCGCACGCCTAGTTTTAGGCATTGATTTTTTTTTTTTAAGTAAAACCCAACCTGCCCCCATCTTCTTTGTTTATTTTGTTGTTGTATACTTGTTTATACTATGTATTCATTGTATTGCATGCATTTGATTAGAATATGCTCAATTTTATGTCAGCAAGTGTTTGTATTCAATTTGTTCCTTTTGTTGTTTACTTTTTTATGCTATGTGTCATTGTGTTGCATGCATTTGACTAGAATATGCTCAATTTCATATTAGTAAGGTGTTATATTGCTACCTATTACATATATATCTGCAAATATAGACTATACATATATACCCATGCCTGAAGGATGCCTATACCAATAAGGTCACGCCTATGCACATAAGGCCACGCCTAGGCGTGCCTAGGCTCCCTCCGGGCGCCTAGCCTCGCCTTGACAACTATGTATTAATTATCGTGTCCTAACCGTGTCGTGTCCTGCTTTTTTAAGAAAATGTCATATCGCCGTGTCCATGTCGTATCGTGTTGTATCGTGTCGCCATACCCGTGTCAGTGCTTCATAGATCATAACACAAGTCGCTCATTATTTTTGGCCAAAAGCAGTCGATGACTAAATGCGTACTTGACACTGTCGGATGAGAAACCAAAACTAGAAAAGAAGAAGAAGCTACAGTCAATGTATGCCTAGTTTTTGTTATATTCATGAGTGCTTCCATGTTCATCCTATATTTCAAAAGAGAATACAAGGACAAATGAACTGTATTACCAAGTTCAATATTAATCACCACATAATTATGTTTTCTTTACTCTGGTTAATATACTTATGAGTTATGATGATAACAATACTTTTAATCACCCAAATTTAGAGCGATCTTTCTGGTTGTATTACCAGATAATTTTTTGCCAAATGGCCCAATTCAAATGGACTTAACCCATGGGGAAATAAGGGACGAAGAAACCTAATAATTCTGCATTCAAATCAAACAAGGATAACTTTGAAATATCACCAATGAAGTATAACATCTGATTACTGACCCCGGGAAGATCCATATCAGTGGGAATACACATGCAAAAATTTCCAGAGTACTCCTGAACTTGAAGACCCTGTAGAAAAATAGAATTCCAGACACAAAAAAAGTTTTATATTTTAAGATTATGGGTCACAGAAGTTGTGGAAACAAGTAGAAATCACAATACACTTACCTGGCTACATCTTACACGCATTACAGCCTCAAAACCTTGGGGCCTACTAATGTTCCATCTAAGATCATTGTAAATCTTCGTAGGATCAGAGAGGGCGGAGAATGGATAGTAATGATATACCTGCATCAAGAAAAATAAAGTTCGCTACCTCTCAATAAACAAGTTTAGATTAGCACCCACTATAGTAACCTTGAAACTTGAAAAAATTGTCATCTTTCCTATAATACGCTCTCCCATGTTGAAGGGAAAAAAAGCAAAAGCATTAGCACAACGAATAGTAGCCTAAAGTAGAAGCAGAAGCATTGTTTGAGGTTGGAATCCAAATGTAAGTAAAAACTCTAGAAAATTTAGGAAATCCCGTAAGTACTAATTTTGTTACCAAAAAGACCCTTACTAAAATGAACAAATTCTAAAATATCCAAAAAAAATCTAAATACTCATAGGCATAGATGGTCAATTTGATGGTCTGTGTTACCACATAGATGTTCCTCCACCAATTCTCTCTGAGTTGGAGAATTCTCCATCATATGCAACACATTAATATATGATAACTAATATGTGTTGTACAAAGTAAATTACACATGTATATATGTTTTCCCCTTTTTGTGTGGTACGCCCACCATGCTGGCGACCATAACAACTTTCATTGAACATGCACTTCGGGCTAATGCCCTAATGAGATTAATGTCCATTTGCGCACATCATGTTACATGGTATCAGAACACAGACTTGAGAGAGACTCCGCCTCCTCCCTCCCTAGCTTCCTTCCAACTCTATTATTGGAGCTACGATTCAAACCTTCGTCTATTTTTCACTCTAGCTCCATTCAATCCAAGATTGTCCCATCAGTCACCACCCATTGTTGATTGGCATAAAACCTCCTCCATCTAACATCCTCTTTGGGACCTCATCATCACTGGCACAGAGTAGTCACATATCCATCAACCTTACCAACGTCACTAGCGATCGTCATTAGCATAGAGCAAATCAATATTATAGCGTTGCGGCTGAGGCGGATCTACAACGCAGTTGCATAACCCAGTCCTTCTCTTGACTCATTTTTGTTGCACTCGATAGCTCTAGCGATCCCAATCTTTCTTCATGTCGCAGACTCCAGTCTTCCAGGTGGTTGGCTCTGGTGTATTGTTCTCTAGCAATAGAGGATTGCTACGACATCAGAGGATTTGCCCCGACAGGTATTGTGCATATATGTTATCTCCAGCAACACCCGCCGCCATATATGTCAGGGTTTCCCTTGAACCCTACCTAAAAAGAGGGTAGCTAGGATACATGAAATTGATTTTATCCCTTGGTTGGATCAGACAACCAAAAACGCCCAAGGTAAGTCTTTTTTTCCTTGATTCGTTGTTATATCAATGGGTATCCATCTCTGGCATTGAAGCGGATCGGGCCTGATGCCTTCAGTACATTGGACCCCCAATTGACTTAAAATTAAAAGGGAAACGAACCCCTCTTTTTCCTTGTTCATTTAGTAAAAGGAACCAGAAAGTCCATTTACTATTCTTCTATCATGTGGTACACGTTTGCTATTCTGAGTATTCTCTATTCACTGGTTGTATTCCTTGATACTAGGATTATTTGTTCCCTAGAGGTGCTCCTTCATTAAGGAAAATAAAGGGACTTTGATACTATCCGATACTAGATCTCTACATGGCAGCTACATCGAACCTACAAAGTAAACGCAAAACGTTTTTTCCCCTATTGTTCTGCTCAAACAGGAAGGATTTAGCAATAGATTTTACTTTACAGCCGTGAACAATGGTTCCGTGACCGAGGATAGCTCTAGTGCAGTGACCTGTTGCTCCAGTGAACAGTGGAGTAATGTTTACTTGCAACAATGTCGTCATGATTGCAAGGTTGACAGAGGATTTGGTTATTTTTGCCGAAAGAAAAAGGCCCTCTTCCTTGTTTCAAACAATCTCATTGACACTTTTCTTCGACTTTTTTTGCAACCAGAGAATTTTGTTCCTCTTATGGGAACCTCAATGAAGATGTTTCCTAAAATGGACATCCAACTTTTTGGCACCAAGAATTATCTTGTATGGTCACTTACTCGTCGATCAAACTTAGAGGCACATGACTTGTGGGGCTACATCGATGGGACCATTCTTCCTGTTGTCGTGCCTACATCAACTGATCCCAGAGCCTCTGATCCTCTTCGATTAGAGTCCTCTAAGTGGAACATAGTTGATATTCGGATCACGACATATATTTTGACCTCTATAGCGCCCTCCATAAGCCTTCAAATTGGTCATCTAACCACTTCTCGTGCTCATTGGGAATATCTGAAGCGGATGTAGGTGTATACTGGTGGTGCAGATGAGTATCGGTTGTTTCAAGAGATGATCCGCTTTTAGTAGGGAAAGCATTTAATCATGAGTTCTATACTCACTTATCTGACTATTGGGAAGAGCTTAGGTCTATGGAGGCCCTTCTACCGTCCAACTTTGTCGAGCAATATCATAAGTAGCACAATCGTCAATGTCTCTACCTCTTTGTTATGCACCTACATCTGACATACTTTGAGGTCAGCTTCATTATAGAGTTCCTCTTCCTACTTTGGACATCACTTTACCATCATTCCTTGCTAAGGAGACTCGTCTGCGCATAGGGGTGGCATGGACTCCGAAAGCCCGAAAAACCAACCCGAAACTTTGGGTATGGGTATATATTTTGTATCCAAAATAAAGTTTGGGTACGGTATGGGTATATGAATTATACCCGATCAACTTTTGGGTATGGGTAAGGGTACACCAATATCCATACCCGAAACCCGATATTCTAATAGAACTCGTATCCCTAACTAAATTCTACCCAAACTCATCTTGTAAAAACCAATATAATAAGAAACCATAAAAGCTTCTTGGGTATAGCACTGAGCATAAAGGGCATCTGTTCTATAAGACCTCTGCTCGTCATGTATACATTTCTCGCCATGTCACATTCTTCGAGAATGTACCATTTTATTCATCCTCTTCTAAGGAATTCTCCCTCGGTCCTTCTACCACTACTACTTTTCTAGTTCCCCTCTCCTATTACTCTAGTATGTTTTCATCGCCTCTTACCCTTAAAACCTTCTTGATGCAGGGAGTATGAGCGCAGGCCTAATATGATGCAAAGAGATCAATAAATTATTCAAATTAATAATTTTAAATATAAGTTCTTAGGATTCACAAATTCACAATTTGAGGGTTCAGGTAGCAAACTAAGTTACGAGCTTGGGACCCGAGGTTACATTAACTCCTTGCACTTCAAAATTAAGAAGTGGTGGATTGAGTGGTAGTCGGAAGACTCCACGGACTAGAAGGTTAGTTTAACAATTAACAGGAAAAACTAAACACTTTAAAGGATTTCAAATTAAAAGCTTTTGGCTCAAATTGGGTTTGTAGCAAATGACCTATTGTAAGTTGCAGTATGGACCTACTACCAAACTAGCAGAATTTTATAATAATAATTGAAAGAATACTCTAAGTTTATCTGAGGTTAAAGTGAAAAGATCTGATCAGATTTATCTGGGTTGCAAGTGTGGCGGGTGTAGTCGACACATAAAAACCCAATCAAACAGCAATAATCAGGCCAGTCGTGCTTCAAGAAACGAACAAGCCGGGACCTAGGGTGCCTTCAGCGATGAGATGTTAACAAAGAGTTCCACAATATCAAAGGTCTCAAGAATCCCGCCTCTGGTACAGCTGGACCGCAGGGCACAATGGAGAAAAAAAAACATTTCTCAAACATTTTTGCTTTGTTTACTTTTATACCCAAGTTCAGCATAAAAGAGGGGTTGAAACCCTTCGGTTCTCAGCACACTAAAACAATGGGAATGGGATCACGATCAGAGCGCAGCAGGAGATCGAAGGAGGTCGGCCACGACTGGGGTGGCCGGCGATGCGGGGCCAAGCTGGGTGAAGCCGGGCCGAGCTGAAGATCGGCGGGGTCGCGCCCGATCAGGGCCGGACTGTTGGTCGTTGGTGGTTTGGGCCGAGGCCGGGGTGGTGCGACCGGTGTTGGTCGGTAGGGAGGCGGGTGATAGTGGGTCGGCGTAGATCTGATGATGGTACAATCTCTCTTTTTTTTCCCTCTTCTCTCAGATCTGTAAAGAAGAGGATGGGGTGGGTGATGATGGATCTGTGGTAGTGGTAAGGCAGTGGTGATGGTGGGGTTGTAGAGATGAAGATGAACCATTTTTTTTATTTAATCTGAAATATGAGAATTGAAGGGAAAACGGGTGGTGACGGGTGTGGGGTTGAGGATGACGGCTGGTGGCAGTGACGGGGAGGGGAGGGCAAGGGGTTTGATGGCCTCGCACTGACAGTAATTTGACCTTTGGTCGGTGAGCCTCTCGCTATTCGATCTCCTCTCAAGATCACACTACAAAACCTCTTACATGAGTCAAACAGAAAATTCTGCAACAATAATCAAACTTCCTTGTTCCATTGATCATACAGGCTGCCCTTTAATAGGCTTATAGCAAATATTTTCTCATAAAGATAATGATAAAAAAATAACCTTCCTAAAATTGAAAGATCTAAATCTTTCCAAAATCCCCCATTTAAAGCATACCTAAATTACCATAACTAATTAGATCCAAATTTAATAAAATATTAGCTGCCCAAATTTAAAGGAGGAAAGCCCATGAGTTCGAACAAGTGTTGGATTGGCTCATTCATCTACTCAAGCCAGATGGTTATCTATCTGGCCATCCTCTGTCGGCGTCTGATGTAGACGCGTGTCACTGGCGGCGTGGTATCGGTGTCCCCACCACTTCTCCAGCTAGTCCTCCGATCATGAGCATTTACACTTGCGGACCTCGTGGTATCTTTTATCCCTTAGTGCATGTTGATGCTCCTTCGAGTTCTTCGAACACACCCAAGTTCCCCGCCCGGCCGCCCCTAGATGCAGATATTTCCCCTTTACTTCGTTATCCTTAGTGTGAGCATCAGCCCCTGACCGATTATGCTTTCAATGACTCCTAGTATCCACATTTCACTCTTTGCATACAACCATTCATTCTAATCACTAGCCTCAATCCTATCACAAGGCAATTTAATACTCTCAGTGGCAGCAGGCTATGACAGAGGAGCTATAGGTCCTTTAGCAGACTCGTACTTCGGACATTGTTCCACTTCCTACCAGCAAAGTCTCTATTAGCTACGAATGGATCTATAAGGTCAAGACCCGATCAGATGATTCCATTGAGCAATATAAGGCCCAACTGGTTGCTCGCGAGTTCACTTAGAACTTAGGAGTACGATATCGATTATGATGAGACCTTTGATTCTGTGCCCAAGATGACCTATGTCCATACTCTCATTGTTGTGGGCCTTGTGGCTACTGTTTGTGGTTGGCCACTATATTAGATGGACATGAAGAATACCTTTCTTCACGGTGACCTTTCCAAGGAGGTGTACATATAGTCCCCTTTTAGATCTTTCCTCTCCCCCACAATATGTTTACCAATAGCGTCCTGCTATCTATGGACTAAAGCAGGCTCCTCGTGCTAGATTTGAGCGCTTTCGTCAGGCTATTACATCTGCAGACTCTATAGAGAGCTCTTTTGACTATGCGTTATTTGCCTGTTGCTCCCTGCATGGTCGATATATCCTTCTCCTTTATGTTGATGACCTGATCATCACCGGTGATGACACCTCCACTCTAGCATTTTTAAGGATCTACCTTTAGCAGCAGTTTGAGATGGACCTTGGTCCCTTAAGGCCGCCTTATAAAGCCCCGATCTACTCAATCGTGCTCGCTCACCAACTCCCGGACCGTTGATACTCCGATGGAGCTCCATGTGAAGTTTCGTCATGCTGATAGTGAGTTTTTCCAGATCTCATTCTGTATTGACAGCTTGTTGAGGGTCGTACCATCTATCGTGTGCATATTGTTTATACTGTGCACACACTTAATCAGTTTGTCAGTGCTCCATGTTCTATCCACTTTGTTGTTCTCTTGCATGTTCTTTTGTACCTTCAAGGCACCATTACTCGCTCCCTTTTCTTGTCTTTTGTCTCACCTTTGGATCTTCGGCCTTTCATTGATGATGATTGTGCAAGATCCAAAAAAGCATTGATCGACCACTGGGTTCTGTATTTTCCTTAGAGATCTCATATCTCTTGCAGCAGAATGAAGCAGGCTATCGTCTCCTACTCCAACACTGAGAGTGATTATCATGTTATGGCTGACATCTCTATCAAATCATCTTCACTTCATTATGACAACTAGAGTGTTATCCAAATAGCCAGCAAGCTGGTATTTCAAGCGGGCATAGCACATCGAGATCGATTGTCACTCTCTCTCTCTCTCTCTCTCTCTCTCTCTCTCTCTCTCTCTCTCTCATGCGCGCGCACTGCCACCTTGCCTCATGTGTCTTCTAATGCTCAAATTATAGACATGTTCACCAAGTCACATACGCTACATCGTTTTTAGTTCTTGTTCACAAATTCTTGGTTTATGATTCATCGTGAGTTTGAAGGGGAGGTTAGAGATAGTACACATGTATATATGTTTTTTCCTTCCGGTATAGTGTGCTCACCATTTTGGAGACCACACACACCTCCATTGTATAAATACTAGGCTAGTTCTCTGTGAGATTAAATTTTGTTTGCTCATATCATGTACAATTCCTATATTATGTATTCTTGTATTTAATGATATTCACATTTGCAATTGTTTGACACTCGTAAAAAATAGTAAGGTTAAAATGTATCGATAAGATGTTTATGTTAGTATCAAAGTATCATTGGTCCTATACAAATATGCCATTTTTTTTGGGAAGGGAATTGCCATGCTCGTAAAAATACCCGGACATCGTAACTAGCAGTCCTTGACTCCTAGGTAATGGTCATCCACTCTTCGAATAACTTCAAAAGTTAGAAAATTAGTGTAGCAAAACTGTATATTTTCCCAAAATATGTTGAGTGTAGTGCATGGCGTGGTAAAGATAAACATTGGCCCGTTGACCGAACATTTTTATCCTACAAAAGATGCAGTCAGTCTATTCAAGCCAAAGTGATAAAGATAAGATGTCGACAACTGTTGAAAGTCTTGGGAAATGACTCCCAATAGGTTCTGAATACCGCAGCCCCAATAAAGAGGAGAAATTTATACTAGGGCTAATGGATAGGAACAAGACAACGGAAAGTACCTCGAAAGTAAAGACAGCTTCAAAAGTAAAGACACTAATTAAATAATGAAATTAAAAGGATAAGTGAATTATAGAAATAAACAGAGCAAACCATGAAAAGTAAAGAGGAGAGTCCTGAAAGTAATTTCTTTGACATTGAAAAAGAAAGGTACAATAGGCTCATAACTAACAAAGGTAAAGGTAAATTGCAGAAAGTAAAGATTAAAGTTATGGCATTGGCCGATTACAGAGGTAGAGGCAAATTTTTGGTTGTGGTCGGGGATCTTCAAGGGTAATAAAGGTATATTTGAAAACTAAGTTGGTGTTGGCCAGTTATAGTGGAATTCTATCAATTCCCACCATTAGAACGATTCTGGACGGTTTCGACAGTTGCCATTGCCAAGAGTTTTAGATGGTTACCACCCTCTTACAGTTTTGTAATTCCAACTCCATTTGTTTGCTTGTGACGATATCATGAGTCCACATGCTCAATCTCCTCAGCCAACTTCTTGGTTTGCAGGCCGATCATGTGCACAGGTTGACCTGTCTGTTAATCGTCAGTGTGGCGAGTCATGAATAGGTTATGCCACCTCGGTTGGGATTCATATCGAGTGGCCATAGGTCCCGTTAACTATGTATTCAGTTTTTCACAATTTAGTCATAAACAACAATGTTTGGGTTTTGGACTCCTGTAGACCCATGTAATGGTGGGATTTCAGCCCAGAATCAGATGGTCATAGGCAGGCCAACACTCATATAGCCCTGAATGCCGAATTCAGATGGAGGTCGAAAAATCAATTATGAAGAGATTTGAAAGATGCCCATATTTTTGTAAACATTGCAAAATTGCAACAATTGTCACTAATTACACTGATTTTCCCACTCTGCCCAATCGAGCTTCTTTATCATCGGTAAGATGGTTGCATTAGTTTTAGATCACTTCCCACGAACAACATTTTGGTCGATTCTGCATCTTGGCCGGTAATGACTGATTTTAGCTATTTCATAGCGCCCGGTTTTTAGCATATCTTGCTTGCTGCTCGATCAATGGCATTTTGGTATATTTAGTGTCAGCAACAACACACATATCACTTTGAGCTTTAATTTTATATTATCATTACACTTAAAAAGAAAGAAATATGTAATTTTCATATTTAATGTCATACAGTAATGATCAATTTACAGCAAAAACATCGATGTATCCACCAAAAACCAAAATAAAGCAAAAATATAATCATCGCCTTATGTCAGAAGTTGGATGTTAACATCTAATGACTGATATTCTGTCCTTGAATTTATTTTGATAACTGCATCTTGTACAATAATACTGATATAAGATGGGGATTCAAAATACCTGCCCTCCAGTACTTCTTGGAACAACTGAGATAGAAGCAATGTCTACGTATGTCTGGGTGGTAATGAATAAATCCACACAAACCTGCGAAGATAGCAACAAGTAGTGTATTCATCATTAGAAATAAGGCATGTCATAGATTGTTCATTCAAATAAGCATATTGTTTATGCCATTGGATATACAAGATTCCAGTAGAATAAATGAAATCGAAGAACTTATTTTACTATTTCAACAACTACAGAGAAAGTTTGAGCACTCACCTGATACTCTGCTAACTCTATTGCCATTGCTTCCAGAGTCTTGTCTGCAGGCTGGAGCAATTTATGCGTGTCCTACGAAACAATCAAGAATGTTAAAGAAAATACTCATCTGAGCCCATGCCTTAACATGACAGGATCATAACTCAAAGATATTTTATGAACCCAGGGAGCATAATCAGGGAAAACAGCAGTTGAATGAGAGAGATTGTGGGGGCATGTGACAGTGCAAACTATTTTTTTTCTCATTAGAAAAAAAGAGAAGCGCCATTGTTGGTCCCAAGCCCGGATGAGAAAGGTAGAGGGTTGATGTTAGGTTGAAAGCCAGCAGGAAAAAACCAACTCAAACTATAAAATTAATCCTAATTTGACAAACGTTATTACATTAATGCTAGGTCACCCTTAAGTGGAGTGCCACAACGGAGTCGGAATATTAGTGGATAAAGATATGAATGATGATACTGGCGAGGTTAAAAAGATAAGGTGAGGATATTAGTAGGTGAGGATATTATTAATGTAGTTGTACTAATGCACCACAAGGATCGATATCGGCCGACCTCTGGCCGAGTCATACCAATTGATACGTATCGATATCGGCCGGTACAGCCAAAACTGGTTGGTATTGGTACCGGTCTCTAATAATTTTTTCAAAAATTAAAAAAAAAATCCTAAAATATCAAGAAAAATCAGGAAAAATATAAAAAATAAAAACTAATCTCTATAAATATTTAGGCTTGTGTTTTAGCCTTTTTAAGATTTGGGTTTTAGACTTTTATCCTTTTAGGGTTTTAGAGTTTAGGTTTTAGGGTTTATGGGTTTAGGGTTTATTGTTTTAGTCATTTAGGGTTTAGGCCTTTAGGGTTTAAGGGTTTATAAGGTGTTAGGATTTAGGGTTTAGCGTTTAAGGGCTTAGGGTTTTATTGTTAGGATTTAAGGTTTAGTGTTTAGTAGTATAGGGTTTTAGGGTTTTGAGGTTTTAGGGTTTAGAGATATTAGGGGTTTAAAGGATTAGGGTTTTAGGTTTGGAGTAGGGGTTTAGGGTTTTAAGAGTTAAGAACGTAGGTTAGTTAATAATCACCTCAAGATTCACAGGACCACTCCTCGGGGTGTATGGTTGAAATCTAGATGACCTGGTCGACTAATGTCACAACTCACAAGCACCACTCTCCGAGGTGTATGGTTGGACGGTCAAGACCTAACTCACGTAAGGTCTTATCTCCTAAGGTATAATATTAGGTTCATGATTTCCTTTATCCGGGCGGGGACCAGCATTGGCGAAGTTAAAAAAAGGGTATTACAATTATCCTTTTATCAAGCATAAATAAAATAATTAATACAATCATCCAATAAATATATAATATCACAATAATCCAAATGTTTCAATTTCAACAACTTTCAAACTTTCAAGTTTCAAACTTTCATTTCCAAGTTTCCAAATTCCAACTCAAAGTCAAATATCGAGTAACTCACCTGATCAGGAAGATTGGCTCAGAAGTCCCAGAGATTAGTATCACGGCGGGACTCCTCTCATGTGGATGCCGAGGTGGAAGATGCCCCATAATAAGGCCTAGAATACCCAAAGATTGAATGATCAGGGTATTCATAGCCCTGGCTATGTTGTTTCTAACCATATTTGTATATGAGGTATTCATAGACATAGCCATAGGAGGACAAATAATCTTTGTAATCATGTGTTCCTTGTGATTCCTCTGGCTCTGAATATACTGATCGATGTAGACCCTGAAGATATTGTGGACTATATCGGTATGGTGGTGCATGTGCTACCTCATGAGCAGTTCCAGAAGTCCCTGCCCCTGCTCCATCATGTGATGGTCATGTGAGAGGTGAAAAAGCTCTCTGATACTCATCTTCCCAATCAGCAACACCTTGACTTCCACCGGTATACCCATAAGTACCCGTGAGGCCGTGACATGGTCAGAGGAGGCATCTCTTCCATGGCTAGCTCCTCCTCCTTGTTGTCTCTCCTCCACCATCACCACCTCTAGGGCATTGTCCGAGATTTCTATCATTGCGAGAATCATCTTCCTCGCCATCGGTGCACATCATTACCTAGCAAACAAGTCTTCCTTTTCGACGAGATTGCTCCTCAATACCAAACCCCTTATTCAGCCATGAATTATCTTGATCATCAAGAACTAGATCCTCTCTCTCTCTCACAACCAAGGAGCTAGAGGGTTGTCATCATCAAAGATGCAAATTATACAATCCAAATTAATAGGACAATCCCCATGATTTTCTTGTCTTTTCTGATTACGAACCCTCAACCTCATGTTGTAATGTACAAAAACTAGTTTTCTAAATTTAGAGATGATAATCTATTTCTAGTTTTTGAATTAATTAGAGAGAAGGTGCTCCAATTCCTTTTGGAGTTTGATGCCAAACATGTTGGACTCAATACTCGTACGGCAATCTTCTGAAGATCCGGAATGCTGTCACCATGAATACTCCACCAAGTTGCTTCGAATAATAATAAGCATTCGTTAGTTTTTCATAAAGAAGTTAGGACTTGAGACCTATGCTATCAAAATCGGGACTAGTCGGCGACTAGTCCCCAGGCGGCATTTTGTCGACCGATTAATTCCGATTATGTCATTGTTGGGCGAAATCCCGACTAGACCCGACTAGCTCGACTAGCCCCCAACTAGCGACTGCAACTAGTCCCCAGGCAGCATTCTGCAAGCAATTTTTTTTTCTGTAAGGAGTCTTTGCAAGCAATTTTGTTTGGATTTTTTTACATTCGCTCACAGTCTTGAGTCGCAAGACTCACAACTATGGCTCTTCCCTATAATCATCTGTTGAGCACCTGAGAATTTCAGATAAAAACATAAACAAATAATTATTGTTTATTTGTTGATATCCATATAACCCTATAACTAAAATTGGGGTTGTTCACAGATTAAACATCATCAAATAAATATTGTAATGAATTCTTAGTTCTAAGTCTTCTGACATGGGCATGAAGCCAATACAATTGTGTTCTGTTACTTATGTATTTATACCCATGCTGTGAAATGTGAAGGTATGTATTGTTATTGACCGACTAATATCATATACTTATTGACATTTATGCTAGTTCATATATCATATATGTTTAGGGAGGGGGGAGGTGTTAGAATAAGTTTTGGCCGACTAGTCCTAGTCGGCCCTTGGCCGACTAGGGCCAACTACTGACTTTGACTGCATAGCTTGAGACTTGAGAGAGAGAGGGTATTTAGATACCTGGTTGCGTAATTAGAAAAGAACTTTGGGAATTATTCGAGCTGAAGGAACGTCGTCCATAGAAGAAGATCTAGATCTGTTCCAACGCTCTGTTTTGGGCCTCTTTGTCTGGCTCCAATGTTATAAATTTATAATCACCTCTTGAAGCCTGACCTTAATTTTCAGGTGTTGAGAAACTTGTTTCTTATACTGATATTGGGGATTTAGATAAAAACCTGTAACATGCATTAGGAATGACTTAGTTACTGCCATCGTACTCATAATTATCAAACAAGAAAATTTGAAGCTGAATTTTAAAGTATGAACTATATAAAATTTACTTGTTGCATGCAATGGATAGTGTAAAGTGTTGTCCCATCTTTTATCGATACATCTCATATATAGTTTCTTCATTTTTTTGCCCACCTTATTCATGTCATTGATAGCCTTCTTCGCCCTATCCATTGATTCATATATATACCCCATCGCAGGCTTCTCGTCATAATCCACCAGCTGCGACACTTGTATAAGAGGTTTGATGCATACCATGATCTTCGCTATCTCATCCCAAATCTTCTGCCCTACTTCAAAGTTCGCCACCACTTTCCCCTCCTCAAAGCATCCTTCCGAGCAACATGCTCTCCAACGCTATGAAGTGTGAGGCAAAACGGATGATCGTTGGACGCAGAAGCTACCGATTCCCCGTGTGCTATCTTATCAAGCTAACCACCCAATTGTGGTTGTATATAAACCTTGTTACCCTCATATCTTGCATGACAATACGGTCGGCATGATCCATTTTACCAATGCTCTTAAGGATTAAGTCAATGCAATGCGAGTCACAAGGAATCTAAAAAAAAAGTTTTCCTTTTCGTCTCTACCATTTTTCCAGCTTTCTTCAAATTAGAACCATTGTCAATCTAGTCAATCATAAGGTAGGCACGGTAGCGTGCATCATGAGGTGGGCAAGATAGCGTGCATCATGCACCTTGTCAGCATCATCAAAAGATTTAGAAATGGTACAAATTGGGCTATACACTAGAAAATTTATCATGGATTTTCTAGTTGGTCCACTCCACCTGTCACATATTAATGTACAACCTTTCTCCTCCTTACATGTTTTGAAACTATCAATATAGTCATTTATCTCAGTCACCACTTCATCTAATAGTGGTCCAACAATCTCATATGGAGTTGGGGGATTTAATCCCAGTCCAGTCAACTGCAGAGTATCACACATTTTTTTTGAAGTAGGGGGATGTTGCTGCATTTGCCGGGATATGGCTAAAATGAAAAAAAAAATTGCAAAATCCCCATATTTTATATTGGTCAATATGTTGACCCTAAAAGAAAGATCAAACTCATAAGATGAGCGTGGCAGAGATGATTATGCTGAGGTGGATGTGTAGAAAACTTGGAGGGATATAGTGACGAATATTGGCCCAATATTGTTCAAAATGTTGACCCTATTATTTGAAGTAGGGGGATGTCGCTACAACAATAAGACCCATATTTTATATTGTTCAAAATGTTGACCCTAAAAAAGAGATCAAACTCATAAGATGAGTGAGGCAGAGATGAGGATGCTAAGGTATATGTGTAGAAAACTAGGAGGGATACAGTGAGGAACTAGTGCAATAGAGAAAGTATTGGAGTAGCACCAATTGAGGACAAGATAACAGAGAACGGATTAAGTTTTTAAGATTGGTTTGGGCATGCACAACATAGAGTAGAGGCGGCCTCGATAAGGAGAGGGTCTCGGATTAGTATGGAAGGTCCTAGGAGAAAGGGAAAACCTAGAATATTATTGATGGAAATTGTCATAAAAGACATGAAAAACTTTCATTAACAGATATAGCCCTAAATAGAAATGAATGGCGAAGAAGGGTTCATAAAGCCTACCCCAAGTATCTAACTCCAATCTATATGGTTTTATGGTTATGATGATGATCAGGAAAAATGAGAAAATTATCTAACTCCAATCTTATTAATGTAATATAGATAGCCCATATCATAACTAAAAAAACTACTTGATTGACTTCCAGATATGGAAGGAGTATTTAACAAGCCCCTTTACATGAGTAGTAACATAGAGTCAAATATGAAGTATGAACCCAAGAAAATATAGTCCAATCAGATAGAAGCTTAATATGTCAAATATTCATGAAATGAATAGCATAAAATGATATAAAAAACACAATGATCCGCTAATCATGTTGGAATCAACCCTGAAAATTGAAGACCAAATAAAACCCAAGTGTCAATAACAGAAAACACATGCACGTGTGTGGACACATGTAATTTTACATACATATTCGTACTATGTACATGCATGCTTCCGGAACAATTTGCTGGAATTTGCATAGCACAAGAACATGAATATTCAAACATATTCATGTGTGTATACCTTGTCCACAGAAGAAACATTTTTTCTTCCTTCAGCTTCTCTGGAAGAAAGAGACCCAATTCCAACTGAAGGCAAGACTGCAAGGAACAAGTATAAAAATGAAAAGGGAACCGGAAAAAAGATAGTTTAGTAAAACAAAGAACTTCAGTACACAAACAAATTTTATTATCTGAAATCTGAAAGAATTGAGGAGATTTCATCAAATGCGTGTGTATGTCAGTATGTGTGTATTTAGGATTTACTATAGAACATGCAACAGAGCTAGGAACTTCTATTAGGCATTCCAAGTTGGAGATTTGCAATTAGCTGTTAGTATGCATGTCTGTTCCAGACCAGCTTGCATAGCCCACTCAAGGTTTTATTGCAGCCTTCCATTCACATTACTTGTTGCTGGAGCTCAAGTCAATCTTAGTTAAGGTCGAGTATATAGTTCTAAATTCTAATGCTAACTTGATCTTGGCTATTATTTGAATCAAATGATACAAAATAATTCTAAGAGCCATATAGTAGATAACCACTCTTAAATAATCATTTTTACTCAACTCATATATTTGATCTTGCCCTCACATAATTAAACAGAAGGGTAAGCCTGCATGGTGTATTCATGCATCAAAACAGAATCTTATATAATCTTTTTATATCACAAAAAAGTAAGCATAAAAACGTTCTGCATAGCGCCCACTGATTCTAAATGCATGACATATCACTGATTCATAGTTGATATGATAATAAGTACACTAGTACGTAGCACAAACACAAGTAAAAATGCAAGTATAAATAAATCAAAATTAATAGGTGCAACATAGTTCACAGTTTACCAAAAAAATGAACTATTAATGATTGTCATTAACGCTATGGACATGTGTGCACCATAACCATAATGAACAAGGCTCGTGCCATTGTTTTTGGGGTCAGCATTAAGAAACTTGTTCCATTAATATTTTCTACTCAAAGCCAAATCCTCCATCACAAAACTACCCAAAATAAACATATAAGGTCATTTTTATGAATAATTTCACTTCAACTCTAACAGACTTCAACCTTTTTTCTACAATCTGCATTTAAATTTTCTAGGGCAAGTCTATCCATTTATCAAGCTCAACCTAGATTCGAGGACCCTTTTCTAAAATCTTCCATAGCTTTCATTTTGCATAACAAAATCAATTTGTTCTCAGTCACTTTATATTTGTACCTATCCCTCGCCTATACTCATTTAATTGATCTATCCAATTCTGACAAGTTCTAATCCTCACCTATGTTAGATTTGTGCATGTGAGCCTTTTCATTGACATCAACAGGCCATATGCTAATAGAATTGACACAAAAATTTATAAGCCTATCAAAAGGTTATGAATGATGTAGGTAACTAGTATTGGCTATAACAAGATTGAGTGCAAGCATATAAGATAAGCATCCACATATAGGAGAATCCTAAGATGGATGTTTGGTTAAACTAAAAAAATGAAGATAGGAATGAGTTCAGAAGATGCATCAATAAAGGGCAAGGTACTGAAAACCGGATAATATGCGTGGTCAATGTGGATAAACATGAAAGCAAACCTGAGTTAAGGAGATGGGATTTGATCTGTGTGAAAGAATCACAAACGATGAAAAATAATAGGTAAACGAGAATAAAATCCATGTGGTCGTCTTTTAGCAGAGATTTAAAACTTTAAGAATGAAGAGAGTATGGATGATATAGATGATTCTTAAAAATATGTGCACGATTGGTTAGGTGAATGGATGGTGTAAGAAACATACACCGTTAAGTGTGCATTGCACTTAGCATAACCATCAAGCCTTATCTCATCTATTTGGTGTCAGCTTTATGAATCCATCTTTGGCAGTCAATTTTTCTAAAAGAAATCATTGTTGTCACTGCAGGCTTTTTTGTATCATTTCTAACCACTTCCATTAGGCACAAAGCTTGGTAGGCCTGCAGCCTGCCTCAAATGCAGGAACAAATAGGGCCCACTTCAAATTATGCATGTGATCTATGTGTTTCTTTGCTTTAGACCTTTAAAGCATTTAAAACGTATATGTTGTAGCATACCTAAGGGAATGTTGTCAATCTCACATGATATGCCTCGTTAATTAATAATTATAATATTTTTTTGATTTATTCAACCCAATAGGAGCCTTATTTTCATTTTTAAGAGTGGAGGCTCTTAATTGCAAAATTGTCAAGAGGGGATATCTACAAAAAAAAATGTTGTGTTAATTAAAGTATAGCTAGCCCCTTTTCCTTCCCTAAATTAAAGGGTATAAGATATTTTGGGAGGAAAAGTGAGTTTGGATTCCTCTCCCTGCAAGGAGAGCACTCCCCTCCTCTCTCATAAGTCACAACTTAAAATGTGTTTATTTTTTATCTTATTTGTGTTATAAGCAAGGTTTGGAGTTTCGGCCAAAACCAATCCGTTTCGGCTGTTTCGGATCGGTTTCGTTCAAAACCGGTCCCAAAACCTCCAGTTTCGTGTTTCGGTACTCAACACTCAGTAAAAGTAGGACTGGGTTCAGGATAAAGTGTATATCAGTAAGACAACTTGACAGACATATTTACGTAAAAAACATTTAAGTAAATGATCTTTATGATATCCTTTTACTTTAAGTTATTTTATGTAAATAAGCAAATACCCCACGTTTAGATTTAATAAAAATATCAGAACAATCAAAATCCAAAGGAATCAAAATGTGATTTTTCAGTTCCTATACAAAATCAGACTTATAGCTTTTGGCTAAAAAAGAAAATTCGGTGAAAAGAAAAAACCACAAAGTATTTTGGACCGGAAAAAATCTCAGAAATGTAGAAGTATAAGATCAGCTTTAAAACCCAAAGTCTAGCAAAATATTTTGAATCTATTAAAACATTCTTTCACAAGAACTCTTTTTTTCTCCAGACTTAGTCAAAATTCAGAATCACGATTTTTCTACTTTTTGACCAAAAATAGGGGTAAAGCAAAAGCCACGCTTTTTTGAAAACAATACTACTATGAAGTGGGTACTAATGTAATTATTTTATATTATTTTTATATTTTGTAATTATTTTAAATTTAAAAAACGAAACCGAAACCATCGAAACTCCGATCTGAAACTCCGAAACCGATCCTCGATGGGCGGACCGAAACTACAAACCTTGACTTATAAGAGACCAAGGTCATCAAGGATCTTATTCTGGTGTTGTTTCCTCTCTCATTTGTTTGAATCCTACAAAATATTACCTAGTAAATGCAGACAAGTGAAGAAAAGTTGCACAAAAGAATTAAAGAGATAGGAGACTTAGTTTAAACTGAGTGCTAGTTCCTATATTTCAGTATTTGACTCCTCAATCTGTTATGAATGCTAGAGGCTGAAGATTATAATTAGAAGGTAGTCGTACGAAATTGTTTCTTTTTTAATTATTTAAAATTTTCAGGAAAGATTGATAGCATTTTGCATCTAATTTCATCCCTTACATTGAAATTCTCTATTTTTTCTCTTCTATGATTGTCTTGTTGATTGAACCATCTCTTTTGGATCTATATCTAGCATTATTAGGTACTGTAGCTTCAGCTATTGGTATCAATCTTTACACTATTTGGTATCAGAGAAAGGATATCCTCCTTTTGCAATTGGCATCAATCTTTCATTTATTTGGTATCAGAGAAAGGCTATTCTCTTGTTATACCGAGTTCTGCTGGAAGTGATGGCTACAAGGAGAGGACGAGTCTTGAGGATAAATGTGAAAGATACCGTTGATTCAGTCTAGACAAAGTTGGTAGAGATGCAAAAACAAATTTGGTTGTTCACGCCTGAGGTTCGAGTCGTCTCAGGAGTGTTCTGGAGTCAGGAGCGAGACCTACTGCCAGAATGTACAATGAACTTCGTTCTCCATTGCAAACCCAATCCATTGATTTCACTGAAACAAAATTCTAATGAACGTGATGGAATCTTCTACATAGATCCTTAGAGGGAATCTCCAATTGTTGACCAGAATTCGCCTCTGTTCTAAGAAGAGACCGAAGAGAATGCCTTTAAAGAATTTAAAGAAGAGCTCGTGGAGGAAGTGAAAGGTCCAGAATTCGCCTCTGTTCTAAGGCAGATTTCGAGAAAGAGCTGGTGAAGGTGCTCGAAGAAAGAACCACGAATGAACCCAAAGCTGAGTCCATGGTGCTCGAGGAGGGCCTTGTGATGAAAGTTTGGGATGTGTAATCACTATCAGAGGATGGCTTATGACTGAGAATTCTTGGAACGTGATTTTATAACCAACAGTCTCATCAACTACAACATTTCAATCCTGAACGATCAGATGAAAGTAAGTACCAAGATGAAAACTGGAGCGTCATATGATTATATAAGATGTGAGTCAACAATTATAGACCTACATCAGTATTAAGATCCTTTCAACTACAATAATGAGAATCTGAAATGAGTTATCCTACACTATTGTTCATCAATTACAAGTGTGAAAAACTGGAGTAGCTAAAGCAATGTTCTACATCAACAACATATGTGATCAAGGAAGATTTCGACATCGAAGTACACCATCAGTTGATCCAGAGTAGGGATCTTTATCTGGATCTTCTCAATGGATTCAAAAAACCTTCCAACACGGGAAAGATTAATGCAAAAGCAAATAGGGGTCAACCCAAATTATTAGTCCTGGGGTCTGTTTTTGTTTATTTTGTGCCTTAGAACGTTTAGTTCTGCAAAAGAAATGTCCATGAATGAGAGGGCAACTAGCTTCTTTCCTTTCCTATGTGGACGGGGGGTGCAGTATGGTCAAAAACAACCCCCCCATCCCCCCTCCAGTTGGGCTTATTTGATTTATGTTAGGCTTATATTCAGACCAATTGAGCTTCTTTTCTTTTCTTTTTTTTTTGAGCAAATCCTCTCCTAGTGGGAGAGGATAGGGTTAAGCCATACCCCAAGCTAATTTATTAATAATAGAGAAATTAAAAATTATAAATGATAGAGCGTAGACCAATAAGCCTTCTTGAATGGGCTTAAGTGAAACCAGGCAGCAACGGGCCTGCACCTAGCCTATTCTAACTTGGGTTCGACACTTAAGTTGGGTTTAGCTAGGTGGGACATCCCTCGCACCTGGGTTAATACATAAAGGCCTTCTGGGTATCAGATCAAACCCCAGAGATGGGGGTTGGAAAGATAAAACCCGTCACACCCGTGCAACATACATCTAGCTACAAAGGTTCCGAAGGCCACATCTTATGAAGAGGAACATGAGTCCAACAAGCCATTAAACCTAAAAGAAACCCAATTTAATAGTATTGCTGAATATGCTCCAAATCCACATGCATGCATGACGTGGATCTCACGGTTCTTGTGTGTACCTTTCTCTTTTGGAGCCGGCGCCGTAACCGTCGGAGAGAAGGAGGGGAGATCGGCCAGGCAACAAGCACCCCCCCCCCCTTCTCTCTCTCTGGATCGGCCGGTTGGTCCACAAGGAGGCGGCCTCCCCTTGGGTCGGCATGTACCCAGAGAAAAGAGGGGGTCGGCCGGTTGTTACACAAGGAGGCAGTCCCCCCCCCTTTCCTGGGTCGGCATGTATACAGAGAGGGGGGGGGTCGGCCGGTTGTTACACAAGGAGGCAGCCCCCCCCCCCCCCTGGGTCGGCATGTATACAGAGAGGGGGGGGGTCGGCCTGTTGTTACACAAGGAGGCAACCCCCCCCCCTGGGTCGGCATGTATACAGAGAGGGGGGGGGTCGGCCGGTTGTTACATAAGGAGGCAGCCCCCCCCCCCCCTGGGTCGGCATGTATACAGAGAGGGGGGGGGGTCGGCCGGTTGGTCCACAAGGAGGCACACCTCTTTCCCCCCCCCCCCTCGGGTCGGCATGTATACAGAGAGGGGGGGGGGTCGGTCGGTTGGTCCACAAGGCAGCAGCCCCCCCCCCCCCCCCTTTTTTCTTTGTGGGTTGGCATGTAGCCAAAGGGGGGGGCCGGTCGGTTGGTCCACAAAGAGGGCAGCAGCCCCCCCCTCTCTTTGTGGGTCGGCATGTAGCCAAAGGGGGGGGGGGGGCGGTTGGATGGTCACCAAGGAAGCACCCCCCCCCCCCCCTCTCCTCGATGGGACGTGCAACGAAATGAGGAGTGAAGTAGCAGTCAGACACGGCCCGCAGTGCTGACAACGCTCCGCATTTCCGGGCCAACGTGACCAGGTGTCAACCGCGCGCCACGTCACCGCGGCGGTTGAGCTCATTGCGGGGACACGTCACTCGTCCGATTTTCGCGGAGTGTAACCGTCACCCCGCCACTATAAAAGGGGACCTACCCCTTCAGTAAGAAGGGGAAGAATTCTGGAGGAGACGCTGCCCGTTTCGTCCCGGAATTTGCGGAGCTGCGGAGATCGGTCGGTCTGCACCCAGAGGCTGTCTGCGGAGGTCGGTCGGTCTGCACCCAGAGGCTGTCGGCGGAGGGAGGTCGGTCTGCACCCACGGAGGTTGGTCGGTCTGCACCCAGAATCTGTCTGCGGAGGTCGGTCGGTCAGCAGCCAGACACTGTTTGCAAGCGACCTGCAGACAGACGCTGTCCGCAGCGGTCGGTAGACTGAGAGAGATTACAGAGGTCGGTAGTTTGGGAGACCGGTCCTCAGGGTATGTAATTGGGGTTAAGGTGAGAGATTGTAACCGAAAGATTAGTCGTAGTGCATTCTCGCCCCACCCGTGGTTTTTTCCCCTTCGTCGTTGAGAAGGGGTTTTCCACGTAATTCCCGGTCTGTTTTATTTGGCTTGTTGGATTGTGCTCGCCACCCGAACCGCCCGGTTCGATTCAGAACCCCCCACAATCTTGGCGCCGTCTGTGGGATAGTCTTCGAGACTTCCTACTAATAGCTTTCGACTGTAGACCCGTGGGTGTCGACCAGTCCGAAGCTACCTGCAGCCAGCAGTCCATGACCACACAGTTGAAGAACGATGGCCGGTGGACCGTATCGTACTCGCTCGACGTCGCAGCTCCTGTCCGAAGCCGCGCCACTCGGAGATGCAAATGACGTCGGGCGTCTTGTTCAACAGCCAACGGACACGGAGCGCGTAGTCCCATTGACGAATCCTGTACTGGGGGTCGGGGAGTCCAGTCAAGCTCCGGTAGCAACCCTGGCACCTCTGACAGGGGGTCTATCGGAAGCTTTTCTGGCCACAATGATGATGACCCAGCAAGCTCTCACCACCCAGCTCCAAACGATGCAGCGCAACTACGAGGAGTTGCGTGACTTCGTGCGGGCCGCTCCGACGGGTGGTCTGCTCAACCAGGGCATGTTGGCCCAAGCGGGACAGAGTCTCCCCACTCAAGCTGCCCCACCAGTGCAAATGCAGCCGCAACCAGTGCCTCAGGTGGAGGTCAGGGGTAATCGCTCGGTGGAGGTCCAGAGTGCAAATCCCGATGGGCGAGACTCGAGTAGCCCGGAGCCTGCGGAGAAAAACAAACACGCTCGGGCGGCTCGGATGTCTGGTCCCGGCTCGGGGCGCACGCGTGACAGCCGCATGCCTCCAAGCATCACTCCAAGACGGACTCGGCACAAGTGCATCGCCCGAAGCGAGACGGCGAGCATCATCGTCAACCGAGTGATAGTCACCACACTCGGATGACGCCAGCTAGTCGGCAGCCGGCTCACACTACTGATCGGAGGAGCGTACACGAGCGCATTCGGGTGCATGCGTCGGAGCGACTCGGGGAGCGAGAGGAGATCCAGCGAGACCGACCGGGGGTCCGAGCTCCCGACCGGTTGGAGGAAGTCGCCATCCGAGGAGCCGCACGGTCGCCGCTTGTCGAGAGGCTACTCCGGGAGCCATTCCCTCGAGGATGGAATCCTCCACGCCTTCCCAAATTTGACGGATCGAAAGACCCGGTGGAGCATGTACTGGCTTTCCGGGATGCTCTAGTCCCGCACGAGGATGATCATATCCTCTGCCGGACCTTCGCCAACAGCTTGTCGGGAACCCCCCTCGAATGGTTCCACAAGCTTAGGCCCTCGTCCATCTCCTCCTTCTCGGAGCTGAGCACGCGGTTCATCGACCAGTACCGATGTAATCGCCGGGAGCTGAAGACTCTGGAGTCACTCTTCGGGATGAGTATGACCCAGAAGGAGACACTCCGACAATTCTACCATAGGTTCAGGTCCGAGTACCTGAGCTTGGCAGACGCAGACGGGCAGGATCGCATGGTGATCGCGGCCTTCAAGAACGCCATTCAACCTGCCCAGCTCGTCAACGCGTCGCTCATCAAGCGAACTCCGGAGACGATCGACGAGCTGTCGCGGCGCGTTGAGAAGTACATCAAGATCGAAGACGCGGACCGCAAGAGGAAGGCGGTGGAAACCAGGGTCCCACACCAGGGCTACGCCAAGCCTGCTGCTGTGAAGAACGTCAACAAGCAGCAGGGGGATGCGACACGGCACGAGGCGAAGCGGCAAAGGCAAGACAGGCCAGCGAGGCCGCAGTGGAACAGGGAGTTCACAGTATTGAATACCCCCATTGACCAGATTATGGAAGCTATCAAGGGCGAACCATACTTCAAGTGGGCGCAACCGCTTGAACCTGGAGAGAGGGGAGCCAGAGATGCGTCAAGGTACTGCGAGTACCACCAGGGCCAAGGCCACACTACCCTGCAGTGTCGGGCGCTCAAACATCATATTGAGGATCTCATTGAGGCCGGCCATATTGGCTGCTTCATTGACCTCCCTCAACGTAAGGAGACTAAAGCAGTAGGGGAAGTCCAGCGAGGAGCGACGGCGCAGCGCTTACCGGGTCCTCCACCAGAAAGACGCCAGCTCCGAGAGGTAGACGCCGTCTACGGGTACCCTGGCCCTGTACCGTCGTCAAATGCCGTCGACCGACAGGTGCGGCGTATTGAGCAAACAAGGCAAGTCCACCATGTGGTACTCGACCCCGTCATCCGTCCCGAGCCAAGAGTGGAAACTGCAGTACAGTTTTCGGCGGCTGATCTGGTCGGAATAGAGAGGCCTCACAACCATCCCCTGGTCATACGGCTGCAGATAGCCAATTGCCTAGTGAAGAGAATTCTGGTCGACGCCGGAAGTTCAGTTGATGTGCTCTTTCTCAGCGCCTTCGACGCCATGCAGCTAGATCGCGGACAGATGACCGAGTCGTCGTCGACGATAACGGGCTTCACGGGAGAGGCTGCAAGGGTGGTTGGTGAGATCACCCTCCCGATCACAACAGGGCACCTCACTAATCTTACCCGATTCATCGTGATCGAAGCTCACTCGGCGTATAACATCATCCTCGGAAGACCGTGGCTCCACCATTTGGATGCGGTCCCCTCGTCGGCCCACCAGGTAGTGAAGTTTTGGACCGACAAAGGTGTGATGAGCATTCGAGGTGACCAGTCCTCGGCAGCCAAGTGCGAGCTCAGTGCCATCCATCTGAAGACGACATGCCAAATCGAAGGAGGAGAGCCAGGTGAAGGCGGCACTGAGTTGGGCATCCTCAACCTCTGGACTGCTAAGCAGAGTCAAGAAGCACCAACGCTCCAGCACCACACCCTATCAAGCGCAGGAGCGCGAGGAGGCCAAGCATCTGAGAAGACCGACCTATCGGTTGAACTTAAAGAACTGACAGTGTCGGGGGACCTGCTGAAGACCGACCTGTCAGCTGAACGTAAAGAGCTGATAGTGTCGGGGGACCTGCTGAAGACCGGCCTGTCAGCTGAACGTAAAGAGCTGACAGTGTCGGGGGACTTGCTGAAGACCGGCATGTCAGCTGAACGTAAAGAGCTGACAGTGTCAGGGGACCTACAGAAGACCGACCATTCAGTTGAACGTAAAGAACTGAATGCGTCAAGGAGCTTGAAGAAGACCGGTCAGTTAGCTGAACTTAAAGAGCTAACTGGTCCGAGCGACCCGATGGAGATTGACCTACCAGCTGAAAGTAAAGAGCTGAGCAGGATGACGCACCCTCAGAAGACCGACCGACCGGTTGAATCTAAAGAACCGGACGAGTTGGAGAGCCCGAACGCGGAGTGGGAGGAGTCGCCTGCCGTCGAGCCAATTCTGCCCGTGGACTTAGGAGAAGCGGGACACCCGAAGATAACTTTTCTCGGGTCGCAGTTGCCAAAGCATCATGCCGAAGCTATGACGACATTTCTCAAGGCAAACCTGGACGTGTTCGCCTGGTCAGTTGAGGATATGCCAGGCATTCACCCCGAAGTAGCCTGTCATCATCTCAACATTCGCGAAGGAGCTGCACCTGTACGTCAGAAGCCCCGGTCGCTAGCACCGGAAAAAGCAGCAGCAGTCAACATGGAGGTAGAGAAGCTGATACGAGCGGGCATCATCAGAGAGGCTCGGTACCCGAAGTGGATCGCTAACGTGGTTGCCGTCCCCAAGAAGTCAGGAGCCATTCGGGTCTGCATCGACTTCACGAATCTCAACCAGGCATGCCCGAAGGACAGCTACCCGCTACCACGCATCGATACCCTGGTGGATTCCACGGCGGGACACGAGAGGCTCTCGTTCATGGACGGCTACTCGGGCTATCACCAGATCCCCATGAATCCGGAAGACCAGGAGCACACGACCTTTGTCACGGGTCGAGGGCTCTTCTGCTACAAGATGATGCCTTTCGGGCTGAAGAACGCGGGAGCGACGTACCAGAGGCTGGTGAACAAGATGTTCGTCGACCAAATCGGAAGGAACGTGGAGGTCTACGTCGACGACTTGCTTGTGAAAAGTCAGGCTGAGGATACGCACATGCAAGACCTGGAGGAAACCTTCGCAACCTTGCGTAGGTACAGTATGAAGTTGAACCCGGCCAAGTGCGCCTTCGGCGTGACGTCGGGAAAATTTCTGGGATACTTGGTCACCCGACGGGGAATCGAAGCCAACCCAGAGCAGATCCGTGCTTTGGAGGAGATGCCGTCGCCCAAGTCACGAAAGGAAGTCCAGAAGCTTACCGGACGGATCAACGCCCTCAATCGCTTCATTTCCAAGTCCTCAGACCGGTGTCGGCCCCTGTTCGAGAGGCTGAGTAAGCTCGCACCTTTCGACTGGGACCAACGCTGTGAAGAGGCGTTTCAAGAGCTGAAGACGTATCTTGGCCGACCCCCTATCTTGACAGCCCCCCGGCCAGGTGCAACGCTGGGGGTGTATCTTTCGGTATCGGAGGCAGCAATCAGCGCTGTACTGATATGCGAGAGTGAAGGAGTGGAGAAGCCTGTCTACTACGTCAGTCGCATCATGACGTCAGCTGAAACTCGGTACGCGCGGATCGAACAAGTAGCCCTGGCATTGGTGTACGTGTCAAGAAGGCTTCGCCCGTATTTCTTCGCTCACCCCATCGAGGTCATCACCGAGCACCCCCTGAAGGAAGTACTGGATAACTCTACTCGGGCAGGTCGGCTGAGCAAGTGGGCTGCAGAGCTGCAAGAGTTTGGTCCTCGGTATGTGCCTCGGAAAGCAGTCAAGGGCCAAGCACTTGCGGACTTCCTCAGCGATTTCCCAACGGAAGACACTGCACCGGTACCAGAGACGTTAGAAGACCCGTCGGTAGCTGCCAGTCGACCCGTGGGAGTCGGTGCGTAGCAGGACAGGGAGACGAAGAACAGGGCTGGAGATTGTTTGTGGATGGCTCGTCGTGTGCAGTCAGGAGTGGTGTGGGGGTAGTCCTAGTAACCCCCGACCACATGAAGCTCGAAAAATCAGTGCGGCTACTTTTCCCGACGACGAATAACGAAGCGGAGTACGAGGCGATGCTGACAGGACTGGAGATGGCGACAGCGCTGGGGGTGACCAGCCTGCAGGTCTACGGCGACTCCCAACTGGTAATCAATCAGATTACCGGTAGGTATGAAGCCCGCGACGCAAGGATGCAAGCCTACTTGAAGCTTGCCCGGGAGTTGATCGCCAAGTTCGAAGACATAAGCTTCCACCAGTTCCCCAGGGCGGAAAACAAGCAGGCGGATGCCCTTGCTAATCTAGCATCGGTACTCGGAGAAGACAGAGAGAAGCGGGTCTTCATCGAGGTGCAAGCCGACCCACGAGCAGTCGGCCTCGCAGAAGATAGTTGCCTGGCGAGGAGGACACAAGCCATTGAGGCGGCTCATACTATCGCGGTCGGAGCGGATTGGATAGGCAACATGAAGAAGTACCTACTTGATGGGATACTACCGGAGGACGTCGATGAGGCCCGAAGAACCAAGGCGCACGCTCCAAGATACACCCTCATCGACGACGAGCTGTACAAGCGTTCGTTTGGCGGACCGTACCTCAAGTGCCTCACGAAGGAACAAGCGGCAGAAATCATGAAAGAGGTACATGAAGGGGGGTGCGGGAACCACTCCGGAGGAAGAGCCCTGGCGCGAAAGATAAAGCTGCAGGGCTACTACTGGCCCACCATGGAAGCCGATGCGGGGGGATATGCGAAAAGATGCTTGCAATGTCAAAAGCATGCCCCCTCCATACATCAACCCGCAGAAGAGCTGCACCCAGTATCCAGCCCTTGGCCCTTCCAACAGTGGGGGTTGGATATCTTGGGCCCCTTCCCGACGTCGCCCAACCGGAGGAAGTTCCTCCTCGTCGCCACCGACTACTTCACCAAGTGGGTGGAGGCAATCCCGTTGCTGAAGATCGGGGAAGTTCAAGTAGGAAAGTTCCTATGGAGCAGTATCATCTGCCGATTTGGACTGCCGCGGGCTTTCGTTGCAGACAACGGGCGACAGTTCGACGCGGAGTCAATCAAGAAGTTCTGCGCCAGTAACAACATCAAGTTATTCTTCTCTACACCGCGGTACCCCCAGAGCAACGGGCAGGCAGAGTCGACGAATCGTGCCATTCTCGACATACTGAAGAAGAAGCTGGAGCAGAAGAAGGGATTGTGGGAAGAAGCTCTACCCGGAGTTTTATGGGCATATCGGACGACACCGAAGCGACCGACGGGAGAGTCCCCGTTTAGTCTTACCTACGGCTCTGAAGCAGTCCTGCCAACGGAAACCTTGGTCCCGACACAGAGAACGGTCGTAGCTGACGACCCGAAGCTGAATGACGAACTCCTGCTTGATGGCCTGGACTTGCTGGAAGAGAAGAGGGAGAGAGCGAGGGCGCGCCTAGCTAACTACCATCAGGCCATCAAGAGGGCATATGATCGCAAAGTCAGAAGGCGGGTATTCAAACAAGGGGACCTAGTTATGCGGAAGGTCTTCGACAATACCAAGGAGCTGGGAAGTGGCAAGCTGGGAGCTACTTGGGAGGGACCGTACATCATCGATGGTATGGGGAAAAATGGAGCCTACCGCCTGAAGACTCAAGACGGCGACGCGCTAGCAAGGCCATGGAATGCAGCCAATCTGCGCAAGTTCTACCAGGGTAGTTAAATGGGCAAGACACATGTAACCGTTTTGTAACTCCGAATCTATTCAATAAAAATGCGCTTGCTCAACGTTTTTGTTCATGTGAGAGAATAAGGGTTAACTGAGGCAACCTAAACCAAGTGGTATATAACACTCTGAGCGAGTTCTACCACTTGGCCGACCGGTCGACAGGTCCCTGCGAAGGGCGAGACCGGCCGGTGAACAACTGGAAAGATCGGTCGACAGACCCTGTCAAGGTATGACCGGTCAACCAGCCTAAACCAAGTGGTATATAATACTCCGAGAGAGTTCTACCACTTGGCCGACCGGTCGACAGGTCCCTGCGAAGGGCGAGACCGGCCGGTGAACAACTGGAAAGATCGGTCGACAGACCCTGTCAGGGTACGACCGGTCAACCAACCTAAACCAAGTGGTATATAACACTCTGAGCGAGTTCTACCACTTGGCCGACCGGTCGACAGGTCCCTGCGAAGGGCGAGACCGGCCGGTGAACAACTGGAAAGATCGGTCGACAGACCCTGTCAGGGTATGACCGGTCAACCAGCCTAAACCAAGTGGTATATAACACTCCGAGCGAGTTCTACCACTTGGCCGACCGGTCGACAGGTCCCTGCGAAGGGCGAGACCGGCCGGTGAACAACTGGAAAGATCGGTCGACAGACCCTGTCAGGGTACGACCGGTCAACCAGCCTAAACCAAGTGGTATATAACACTCCGAGCGAGTTCTACCACTTGGCCGACCGGTCGACAGGACCCTGTGAAGGGCGAGACCGGCCGGTGAACACTTGGGAAAATCGGTTGGCAAAACCCGCGGGGGGGAACAACCGATCAACCCACGCAAACAATCCAGGGTATATCACCCGTGCTAATATAAGGACCGAATTTTGGTCGCGCGTCGTCGACGTGTAGTTGCGCGTCGTCGACGTGTAGTTGCGCGTGTCGACGTGTAGTTCCGCATGTCGTCGACGTGTAGTTACACACATCGTCGACGAGTAGTCAAAACACAAAATCCGAAGTTTTAATAGCGAGACACCGACGCAAACTTGAGATGCAAAGTTGATTAAAAAGACAACAGTCATGAAATGCAGATGAAATATTAAGAGATCCCAGTACGTACAGGAGTTTTGTTTTATTACATCACGAAACAAAGTAAGGCAGCGAGCAAGGGCGGTCAGTCATCGTCCTCAGCTTTCTACGATCCCGACGGGAGCTTGCCGCGCAGCTTCGCGACCTTCTTGCGCCATTCCGCCGCCTGCTCCGCAAGGAGCGACTTGCAATCCGCGGTGTACTCAGCCTGCTGCCTGTCAAGCGCAGCCTTGTGCGCTGCTTCGGTCTGGTCAAAGGAGGCCTTGTGTGCTGCTTCGGCCTGATCAAGGGAAGCCTTCAACGCGGCAATTTCGGCCTCGTGAGCGGCTTGGACGGCATGGGCCTCTGCACGCTGCTCCCTGATCGTAGCCGCCTGAGCCTCGAACTTTGCCCACACCTCGTAATTTTCTACCTTAGCAGAATCCAACGCTTCTTGGAGCTCGAAGGAATCAGAAGCGTTCTCCAGCGCGGCTTCGAGCTGAGCCTGGACGGCAGCAAGTTCTTCGGCGTGAACCCGTCGAGCTTCCGCCAGCTGAGCGCGTAGCCCTCTCGACTCCTGCCGAGAAGCCTGAAGGGAGACCTTAAGATGCGTCATCCTTTGCATGCCTCCCTCAACAAGTCGACAACCCGCCTGACAAAGAAGGAAACAACATGTACCACAGAGTTAAAGGGAGAAGTTATTACTACGTGAAGTCAAAACATATCGTCGGCGTGCAGTCACGCGCATCGTCGACGTGCAGTCAACTCGTTAACGACTTAGACTTACCTCATGAAACTCGTCGAGCTGACGTTCCCAGCCAGGACTACCCACACAATCATCTTCCTCCCCGCAATCTTCAGTAGCTCCGGGAGAACGGCGATGGGACGTAGCTTCAGTGGCCCTGAGGGGAGAATGGGGAGATGGCCTGGCGGCGCCCCCAGATGCAGAGGAGGAAGGTGAAGGCAGGAACTCCCGCGCCACAGCACGATCAAGCTTTCTAGCGGCAGGGGCAGCAGTTGGTGCAACGGTAGGTGCAGCGGGGGACCGCGGGGTGAAGCTCGCCTACGCGACCCAGCCGAGCCAGACGGTATGGCTCGCTCGTCTCGCCCGAGGGAAGGAGAGAGACTATAACCGGAGCTCATCTCCGACTCCTCTACCTCCACATACTGCTTACCCGTCGACGGCACGTCCTCTACCCAGTCGTCAGGGAGGGAGCGAAGGTCGTCGGCAGCGGCACGTCGCATGGAACGAGCGAGAAGAGCGCGTCCAGCCTCTTCATCGCTGGAAGACTCAGTCAGCAAAACTCGCCTCCTTGATTTCCCAGTCGGCACAGCTACGTTGCGCTCGGCCGGTCGGCTGCTCTCGCCTGCAGCTTTAGTCGACTTCGCGCGCCGCCTGAAGACCACGCAGAGTTTAGATGTAGCGGTGTTTGGATTGAAGCGTCTGACGGAGCTGACGTACCTATCAGGAAGCTCAGAAGAGTAAGAAATGGGTTCTTCTCCCCTACTGGACGCCGCACGCTGTTTGCCTTTCTTTGAAGTGGAGCTGTAGGACCTGACGACCGGTAGCTTCGGAAACAGCTGCCGCCAGTCGTCGTCGTTGTTTGTCACCTGCTTGATGAGTTGGTCCAACTCCTCTTCAACAGCTCCGGGGCACTGAAGCTGCCTGGAGGGGTAGTACTCCTCAATGGTCGCGGCGAGTTGGGAGAGACGACTGGGAACGTTGAAGCCACCCCTCCAAGGTCCCCCGACCACAATGGGGCATTCTTTCCAAGTCCTCACTGAATCAGCTAAACCCCCAATAGGAGGGCTACTGCCTGCACGCGCCTGCAGGCTGAAGTACGAGAAGATGCTGCCAGGCGTCACCTTGTAGTCTTTGAGGAAATACTTCTTCAGCAGGTATGCGACGCAAAGCTGCTGCCCCGCCCGCACTTCTAACTCTTCCATACAGCGGAGGATCCTCCAGCCGTTGCCAGCTAGCTGGCCAGGAGACACGCTCATCCGCTCTAGTAGACGACCAGAGAAGCTTGCCAGGGGAAGCCGCATGCCGCATCGAAGCTGACCGAGTGTGACGACGGTGTGGTCGTCGTCTGACGAGTCCAGAGGATCGGTAGCGAAAGAAAGCGAAATCTCGTCGGGAATACCGTATGCTGCCCGGACATCCTCCATCAGAGGGAACTTGTTCGGCACTGTGAACTAGGTGAAAGACATCTTCGCCGCAGGTCTTCGACGTGTATCCAAACGAGCTGACGCGCAGGCACTCGACGTGTATCCAAAGGAGCTGACGCGCAAGCACTCGACGTGTATACAAACGAGCTGACACGCAAGCACTCGACGTGTATACAAACGAGCTGACACGCAGGTCCTCGACGTGTATCCAAACGAGACGACACGCAGGTCTTCGACGTGTATTCAGGCGAAACTCCTCCCAAATGAACCTTCAGCCGCAGAGGAAAGATCTGAAGCAGAGGAGAGAAACGAACCATCTGACTCCTATTTATAGACAAAGTTGGAGATGGATGGGTTCGAACTTCGAGAAGGCAAGGTGGCGGCGCCCGGCGACGCCATGTGGCGAAAAATCAGAAGAAACTCTAGACAGCTGTTTTTGAGTTGCAACAGCCCCGAACTGAGGCGGGCACGCAAATCGAGGCAAATCATCCTGACCGGGCGGGACCGAGGACCGTCCGGTCAGGAGGGGGTATTGTGTGTACCTTTCTCTTTTGGAGCCGGCGCCGTAACCGTCGGAGAGAAGGAGGGGAGATCGGCCAGGCAACAAGCACCCCCCCCCCTTCTCTCTCTCTGGATCGGCCGGTTGGTCCACAAGGAGGCGGCCCCCCCCTTGGGTCGGCATGTACCCAGAGAAAAGAGCGGGTCGGCCGGTTGTTACACAAGGAGGCAGTCCCCCCCCTTTCCTGGGTCGGCATGTATACAGAGAGGGGGGGGGTCGGCCGGTTGTTACACAAGGAGGCAGCCCCCCCCCCCTGGGTCGGCATGTAAACAGAGAGGGGGGGGGTCGGCCGGTTGTTACACAAGGAGGCAGCCCCCCCCCCTGGGTCGGCATGTATACAGAGAGGGGGGGGTCGGCCGGTTGTTACATAAGGAGGCAGCCCCCCCCCTGGGTCGGCATGTATACAGAGAGGGGGGGGGGTCGGCCGGTTGGTCCACAAGGAGGCACACCTCTTTCCCCCCCCCCCCTTGGGTCGGCATGTATACAGAGAGGGGGGGGGTCGGTCGGTTGGTCCACAAGGCAGCAGCCCCCCCCCCCCTTTTTTCTTTGTGGGTTGGCATGTAGCCAAAGGGGGGGGGCCGGTCGGTTGGTCCACAAAGAGGGCAGCAGCCCCCCCCTCTCTTTGTGGGTCGGCATGTAGCCAAAGGGGGGGGGGGGGGGGGGGGGCGGTTGGATGGTCACCAAGGAAGCACCCCCCCTCTCCTCGATGGGACGTGCAACGAAATGAGGAGTGAAGTAGCAGTCAAACACGGCCCGCAGTGCTGACAACGCTCCGCATTTCCGGGCCAACGTGACCAGGTGTCAACCGCGCGCCACGTCACCGCGGCGGTTGAGCTCATTGCGGGGACACGTCACTCGTCCGATTTTCGCGGAGTGTAACCGTCACCCCGCCACTATAAAAGGGGACCTACCCCTTCAGTAAGAAGGGGAAGAATTCTGGAGGAGACGCTGCCCGTTTCGTCCCAGAATTTGCGGAGCTGCGGAGATCGGTCGGTCTGCACCCAGAGGCTGTCTGCGGAGGTCGGTCGGTCTGCACCCAGAGGCTGTCGGCGGAGGTCGGTCGGTCTGCACCCACGGAGGTCGGTCGGTCTGCACCCAGAATCTGTCTGCGGAGGTCGGTCGGTCAGCAACCAGACACTATTTGCAAGCGACCTGCAGACAGACGCTGTCCGCAGCGGTCGGTAGACTGAGAGAGATTACAGAGGTCGGTAGTTTGGGAGACCGGTCCTCAGGGTATGTAATTGGGGTTAAGGTGAGAGATTGTAACCGAAAGATTAGTCGTAGTGCATTCTCGCCCCACCCGTGGTTTTTTCCCCTTCGTCGTTGAGAAGGGGTTTTCCACCTAATTCCCGGTCTGTTTTATTTGGCTTGTTGGATTGTGCTCGCCACCCGAACCGCCCGGTTCGATTCAGAACCCCCCACAGTTCTCACCCACTCATTAAAACCAAACATGAAAATGATTACTCCATAAACCATTCACACCCAATACTCAACCCAACATATGACCTGACCCACACATTAAAACCTATAAAATCTCAAAAAACATAATAAAATAAAGAAAAATTCTTGAATACAATCCTACGTCAACGGGACCAACTAACTTAACTCGATTCAGCTAAGCCCACAAATCAGACAAGAGTCAACCAACTGACCCACAACCAAACCAATACCATGACCCAGCTTAGGTTAACCAACTAGACATACCACAACCAAACATGACAAGCGACCAGGACTAACTACTTGACGCACCCACGAAGGTTAATAACCTACTAAACTTGACTAATTAAAGTTAACATCTACATACCCATCTTCAATCGACACGGTGATGCCCTTGCATCATTATTGTTTCCCAATTATTTCGATCAAATGTGACCAAGGCAATTTGGATTCCACAACCTTTAGTCATGTATTGTGATTAGTGGATACTGATAAAAAAACCACCAATGGGGTATATTTACATGGATAAAGCAAAAAAAAATTGGATAGAGTAAATATAAAAGAGACAAGGAACCCAAATATCCCCTTCATTGTTATGTTGTTCATATACTTAAACTCCATGGCTACTCCAAAACAGGATGAAGTAAATGTAATACAGATGCTTAGTTTTCTTGATGTTTCAGAAAGGGTGGTTCCAAATAGGGATAAATATGCAAGGATATCATTCCAACTGGATCAATATTTGAAGGATCTTGACTTTAGAATAGGGGTGCAAGTTGGGTTGGGCTCTATGCTATCAAAATCGGGACTAGTCGGCGACTAGTCCCCGACTAGTCCCTAGGCGGCATTTTGCCAACCGATTAATTCCGATTCTGTCATTGATAGGCGGAATCCCGACTAGTCCCCGACTAGACCCGACTAGCCAGACTAGTCCCCGACTAACGACTAGTCCCCATGCAGCATTCTGCAAGCAATTTTTTTTTTGCAAGGAGTTTTTGCAAGCACTTTTGTTTGGATTTTTTTATATTGGCTCAAAGTCTTGAGTCGCAAGACTCACAACTATGGCTCTTCCCTGTAATCATCTGTTGAGCACCTGAGAATCTTAGATAAAAATATAGACAAATAATTATTGTTTATTTGTTGATATCCATATAACCCTATAATTAAAATTGGGGTTGTTCACAGATTAAACATCATCAAACAAATATTGTGATGAATTCTTAGTTCTGAGTATTCTGACATGGGCATGAAGCCAATACAACTGTGTTATGTTACTTATGTATTTATACCCATGCTGTGAAGTGTGAATGTATGTATTGTTATTGACCGACTAATATCATATACTTATTGACATTTATGCCAGTTCATATATCATTTATGTTTAGAGAGGGGGGAGGGGTTAGAATAAGTTTTGGCCGACTAGTCCCGAATTAGTCCCGAGTAGTCCTAGTCGGCCCTTGGCCTACTAGGGCCGACTACCGACTTTGACTGCATAGGTTGGGCTAACCCGAACCTGACGTGAACCAACCGAGTTTTGATAGGGTTGGGTTGGTTTTTTATCTTTGAGTTGTGTTACGAACCTACGGTTGAGAAATACAAACCCGAGCTCAGGTTGGGTTGGGTTAGGATTAGGGTTGATGTCTTGGGTTCAACCAAGCCCAACCCGAGCGATTGGATGGGGTAGTTTAATTTTTACCAATCACATATAATCCCATCGATGGATTTCACCTGAATATAACCACATTAGTAGACTTCACCCATACTCCCAACCACCTGATATAATTGGCCATTAATATTTACGCGAAGACGAAGCAGGTAGAATGGCCTGCCAAGAGCAAGGTTCAAAATCACGGTATCAGTCGGCCCCGAATCGGTATGTATCGGCCGGTATGTACCGGTACCGGCCGATATGGACCGACACCGGTTGAGGAAAAAAATCCAAAATAAAAAAACTTAAACCTGTCAGTACCGGTCCGTACCGCCCATACTGGTCAGTATCGACCGGTACGGGTGAAGTATCGAGATCGAGTGCAGTACCAGTCTCGAACCGGGTAAAACCGGTACATACCGGTATCGACCGAGATTTCAAACCTTAGCCAAGAGTCCTTATATAGCGAGCAAAGCATCACAACCATCTAATCGAAACAAACAATTAGACGACTGCAGAAAATTAGTTATGAGTCTTATGACATAGGGTTGAGGGCCGAATGCCCATCTCTTTCACGATCAGTTTGTGTAGGTTTGGATTAAGGTTAGGACTGGGTTTTCTCAACTTGAGGTTGGGTTGGGTAAGAGTACACATTTTGTAATATAACCATATAGGGTTAGGTTAGGATTGACCATGACCCGACCTAACCAGACTCGAGTTGCAGCCCTACTTTAGAAGGTGCCTACCTGAATATGAGGTATGTGGAGGTGCAAGTGTATTAAAAGTGGCGAACTGACTCCTAGGCAGCCGCCTACGTGTTTTAGACTTATAATGCCTAAGTGGCCACATAGTCGGGTATTTTTACTTAGGAAGTCCCTAGACCGCTTGGGTGCCCAGCCGCCTGAGCAGTTATTATTGGGATTGCCGGGGGAAGTTTTTACTGGGACTGAAACCACCTTGGAATATTATTCATGGTGATTATGATTATTTAACATGGGATCTCGTGGTTGAGACTAGTGTAGTAAATGAAGGACGAAGATAACAAGGAAGATGTTCACAGCCACAAATCCTTGAAGATGAGGACAGATTTTTAGATAACACCCACGATTCAGATGAAGAAGAGTACACTAAGTTTGGTGGTGATTCTTATAGGGAGAGTCATGTTTCAGATGAAATAGACCTTGCTCGAAATGATGATGATTTTGATATATTTATTAGTACTAAGTTTCTGGTATTTTTTGGTGTTTAATATGGTGTTATGCCAAGAACCTTGCTTACATTGATAACTATTATTTTGATCTTTGTTTGGAATATTTAATAGCTTCATCTACTAATGTTGAAAATTCCATTTGCTATTCTTTGTCATGGCTAAATTTTTGTATATAGGAAGTATAATTTTACCCTAATAAAAACTATAAATATGTACGTATATATACGTACTGCCTAAGTGGCACCTAGATAGAACAAAACGCCTAAGAACTTGCAAGGATGGATGGTTTGAATTCCCGGACATGAGGGAACAACAACTCCAAGCACTTTAAGCTAAACCTAAACCAGGTGGAGTCGAAATGAGAGACCGTAGGTGGAATTGAAATGAGAGACCATAGCAAGCTTAAGTTAACTACAAACTTAATAGATATGTGAACAGCGGTACCAATATTTGTAGTTTTACATGTGAAGAGCATCCACATGTCACACTCATGTTCACGACAATGAGTAGTTTCAATAGAGGCTACGGATGATGAAAAAGAGTGGGAAGAAACCCTCACTAAGAGGAAGAAGAAACAATAGAATTTCAGTCATCAAGAACAGTGTGACCCTTGCCTCATGTTGCCCCAACATGGCCAACACCACATGTGTATCATGAAGACATTAACTAACCCTTCCTAGATACGAGTTCCATATATCCATTGTTGTACATGCACACACCCAGAAAAACTGCTTTGAATCTCTGTTCACCCATGTTAATCTACAATTATTACATTTATTAACAGATTTTTCCTCTTATCACTTCTTATAGCACTTCCATGAATAATTCAATTTTTGTGAATATTACATAATCAATTCTGAACTTTTCTAAAACTTTCTGAATTTATCTATTCTTTAAGAAGTTTCCAAACTGTTGCATATTCTATTACCTTCTTCATAACATTTTTCAATCCCCAGAAACCTCAATTTCATAAGATTTTTGCCAAATTCTGATTTTTCCAATTGGAAAGTCAACCCAAATCCCGAATTTGCATCAATGCTTTAACAAAACTTTCACAACCCAAAACCACTTGAAAGAGAAATTCCAAATGGTCAATATGTGCAGCATATTAACAACCATTAAAAAAAATAAAAAATATTGTTAAGCTAAAAAATTTCATGATTCTGTTGTTGAATGATTTTGTAGTAGTAAGCCTTGCCTGATTGAAATACAAGAAGTTTTCCACCTGTGGGCTTCATTGACAAGGAAGCAGCCTGAAATATAATACACAAGAATTACTAATGAAAAGCAGTCCAATTTTTCATAGAATGGTGAATATAGAATCATGAATACTATCATGCCCACACAATGATCAATACCAGACATTGAAGATATGAAAATTTTCAAGTTCATTAATTTTTCAAAAGCCAAAAATCTAGTATCTTGCTAATATTATGTAATTCCAACCCATAAAGCACAACAATATGAAGCCTCCCATACCAATGGCAACTACACATGGAAAAGGGGTAATAAACCAGCCAATTAGAAGAGACAATAAACCTTAAAATATATATATATATATATATATATATACACATATATATACCTTCATGGCTGCACCAAATGCAGATTCAGTAACTTTGCTATTCACAAATATGGACGGAATGCTTTCCAACAAATGCTCCAAACGTTCACGGCACTAAATCCTCAGAAAAGACAACAAAAATTACTAAGCAAGAGACCCATGAATCTTGCCTATAAAACATTGAAAAGTACACATACAAATGGCCTTTCGATAAAGGATACGCAAAAAAAATGTTGATGCAGACCTCATCAAGTTGAACAATCAAATCGGTATGCAGGGGAGTATATACATCATGCACGTCAGCAACAATGAGCATTGATGGCTGCAAGAAAAATGAAAGTCATAATCGTTGGAACCATCCCATAGGATCAATACACAAATATAGAATGTCGTGCACCTACATAGAAGCATGTACTTCATGAAGCTCTTACAATAGACAGTTTCATGCAGATGTTTACAGCATCTCCACAGTGCTTGCATTCTAAAACAATATCAAACGCATGCAACTCAAGCCTGACTAGGGCTAATCAACAACTCTACTATTTCAATTATTACGTCACAATTTCCATTGAACAAAGAGTGTTCAGGGTTTACTATAAAGGATTAGCATATCTTTCTGAACTTACCTAGAATTTAGGAATGACTAGAGTGTAAGTCTATCGGGAAAAGATTCAACTATAAAATAATTTTACAAAAAAAAAGTCGAATTCAGTATCCATTTCAAGAAAGCTTTCCAGGAAAACTCCACGCCTACACTAGACCTTGACTGGGATAATCTATCCTACCATTGGATCAAGGACCCAGTGGTCCTGCAACAACCCTTTAATGATGAGGAATTCAAGCATGCTTTATGAAACCTAATGGGGGCACTGGGCTAGATGGCTTCGCCATTTTTTTCTATCAGAGATACAGGTCTACTATCAAACAAGAGGTGTGCTCCTTCCTTCATGACTTCTTCAACCACAAGGTTTCCCTTCACAATCTTACTTCTCTTGGGTCATCCTACCGCCTAAGAAAGAAGGGGCTACTTCTATCTCAGACTTTAGGCCCATTGACCTCTCCAACTGCATCTATAAAATTGTCATCAAGATCCTCTCCAAGAAACTGAGAGTCGTCATGACCATCATCAGCCCGTCTCAATCAGCTTTCATCAAAGGAACAGTCTAGATAGTGTGGACACTGCTCAGAAGATGGTCATGCACCTCATAGAGACCAACAGTGAAGGGATTCCTTTGAATTTAGATTTCGAGAAAGCCTTTGACTGCATTGATTGGGCTTTTCTTACGAAAATTCTTGAGCAGAAAGGCTTCCCCTCTGATTGGATTTGTTGAATCTGGAACTGACTCTCTACCTCGAAGCTGACTTGCCTCAACAACAACAACAGTGGCAACCATTTCAAGATGGGCCGAGGGGTCAAACAAGGTTAACCACTATCACCCTCCCTCTTTATTCTTGTAGTAGACATATTTGATGCGATTATAGAGAGAGCTACCTCCCTAAACCTTCTAAAAAGGGTGGTTTTCAAGACAAGAAGATCTCTAATCTCCACTTTGCAGATGACACTCTACTCTTTGTGAAGCCGACTCAACGCAGCTGATCACTACAAAGATCATTTTATACTTGTGACAAACCCTAGAGGAAGAGAGAGAGAAGAGAGAGGGAGAGCTAGGGTTTGGGGAGAGAATGGAATGAATCTCTCATTAGGCCAATAGACCAATATAAGGTGAATACATGAGTTATATATACGCTGAGTGTATGTATATACACGAATACATCTTAACACCCCCCCTCAAACTCAGGGTGGATCATGCACCAAGATTTTGGCAATCAAAAACCGAAAACGTGGCGTAGGATGTGACTTCGTGAAGAAGTCTGCGATCTGCTCTGCTGAGGGAATGAAAGGTAGTGAGATTGTCATGGCCTCATACTCCTATCGAACGAAGTGACGGTCAATCTCGATGTGCTTTGTCCTTTCATGAAAAACCGGGTTACTAGCAATCTGAATAGCACTCCGATTATCACAGTGAAGTGGAGTAGGCTCGGAGAAAGCAACACCGAGATCACTGAGGAGACGTCGAAGGTGAACTATCTCCTTAGTCATGGAGGCCATGGCCCTGTACTCGGCCTCAGTGCTAGAGAGAGACACCACTTTCTGCTTCTTGCTGCGCCAGGATATCAAAGAGTCGCCGAGAAACAAACAGTAACCAGTGGTGGAGCGGCGTGTAGTCGGATCTCCAGCCCAGTCTGCATCTGAGTAGGCTCGAAGTCTGAGAGAGGAGGACGACGACAGAAACAAAGAGCGAGTAACTATCCCTCTGAGGTACCGGAGGATCCGAAGAAGAGCATCGTAGTGAACTGAGTGTGGAGCTGCAACAAACTGACTGACAATGCTGACAGCGTGTGCACTGTCAGGCCGAGTGATGCAGAGATAGACGAGCTGTCCCACAATCTGTCTGTACCGAGTGGGATCTGAAAGAGGAACTCCATCTGTAGGACGTAGCTTCGAGTGAAGCTCAAGAGGGGTGTCTACTTTGCGGTTATCTGTGAGGGCAGCACGACTAAGGATGTTTGAAAGATACTTCTGCTAAGATAGCAGAATGCCATTTGCACTGTATGCTACCTCAAGACCAAGAAAGTAGCAAAGCGTACCCAAATCCTTCATCTGAAATTGGTTCCTCAAGTGATGCTGAAGACTAGCAATCGCAGCAGAGTCATCTCCAGTGATGATCATGTCGTCCACGTATAACAGTAGAATCGCCCGGCCCTGCGGGGACAACCTGACAAACAGAGAGTGGTCCTGACTGCTCTCTGAGTAACCAAGTTCCCTGACAGCACGGCGGAACCGCTCAAACCAGACACGAGGAGCTTGCTTGAGCCCATTAATGGCCCGACGAAGACAACACTGAGAAGGAACACGGAGACCAGGGGGAGGATCCATGTAGACAGTCTCAGACAGGTCACCATGAAGAAAGGCATTTTTCACGTTCATCTGAAGAATGGCCCATCGATGAACAGCTGCAGCCGCCAGAAGAGTGCGAACGGTGGTCATCTGAGCCACCGGAGCAAAAGTCTCCTCGTAATCAACGCCATACTCTTGAGTAAAGCCACGAGCCACCACCCGAGCCTTGTGGCGCTTAATGGATCCATTAGAGCGGTGTTTGACCTTATAAATCCACTTGCAGCTGACACGCTCAACGCTAGAGGGCAGAGGGACAACATCCCAGGTCTGAATCTGCTGAAAGGCCTGAAACTCCTCATCCATAGGACCATAGCCTGACGCCACTAAGGAAACTGAACTGCCACAGAGTAGGATCGGGGCTCCTGATCTGCGTGCACAGCAGTAAGAAAGGCAGTAAACTGAGGCGAGTAACTGCAGACAAAGGCAAAACCAAAACGATCAGGAGGCCCAGTGTCGTGGCTAAAACGGTCAGACAGGTGATGCTGGCGCTGAGGGTAGAGAGGCGAGCCTGGATCCATGACTGACAATGACGGAGCAGGCACAGGAGGCGAAAAATTAGGAGTAACCTCAACAGCAGGGGAGCCGACATCCGCTGAGAAGAAAGGACACGGAGACACAGGAGTAGGCCGGCGAGAGTAGACCTGAGGAAATGGAGAGAAAACCCGGGGAGGAGAGAGAGGCACGGGCATAGAGGAGGAAGCCTCGGAGGAGTCCCCTGGAGATGCTGGGGAAACAACTGGCAAAGGAGCCAGTGGTACCGAGGGAGCTGGTGGTGGGGAAGGAGCCGACGGAGCCGAGGGAACCAGAGAGGCCGACGAGAGAGGCATAGGTGTCGATGATAGAGGAGAAGAAACCTCGAGAAAGGTGAGATCTTGAGCTTCAGGAGAGTAATAGGGCGTATCCTCGACAAAGGAAACGTGTCGATAGATACGCAAGTGACGAGCAACAGGGCCATAGCAGCGGTATCCCTTGTGCTCAGTGCTGATCCCAAGAAGGATGCACTTAGCTGCCTAAGCAGACAGCTTTCTGCGCTCATGGAGAGGAAGAAGAACAAAACAGGTACACCCAAAAGTGCGAAGAGGGCTGTAGTCAGGAGTGGTAGAGAGGAGACGCTCATGAGGAGATAAGTCGTCCGGAAAAACTGACGACGGAATGATGTTAATGAGCTGGACTGAGGTGAGGAGAGCCTCAGCTCAGAAGCGCCGAGGAACAAAACCAGAAAGAAGGAGAGCATGAGTAGTCGCAAGAATATGGCGATGCTTGCGCTCAGCAACACCATTCTGCTCATGGATATGAGGACACGAGTGCTGGAAAATAGTCCCATGGGACTGAATAAGGCTGCGCATAGCGGTTGATAGATACTCAAGGGCACAATCAGATCGAAAGATCTTGATGCACCGACTAAACTGCGTGTGAATCATGGAGGTAAAGTCCTTATAGACTTAAAGGATATCCGATCGATGGCGAAGAAGGTAGACCCACGTGTAGCAACTGTAATTGTTTGGGGATATTTTTCGCTGGTCCGAGCGGTCACCCTGCAAGACAAAGAAAACGTAAGAACGGCTGGCTCCCTTAGGAGCGCAGGCCCTCCGACGCTCAAGTCAGAACGGGTACCAACAGTGGAGAGCTGTAGTAGTCGAAAAATGGTAGGGATGAGGGTTTCGAACCTGTACTTTGGAGCCTGGGGGGTGCACCTTTATAGACTTCTGTAGACTACCAGGCTTCAACACGTGGCGGCACTTTCCCGCACCTTCTAGGCCCATTTGCCGGCCCACATGGGCCTCTGATGGCTTTTGGTGTTTAGCCTGCAATGCGGTGAGGGAGGGAGGAAGTACATGTCTTATCGATGCCAGGTGGATCCTCTGGAATATTCAAGTCTGGGAGGTCACAGACCGACTTTGCCGGCTTCCATGGGCTACAATCATCCACGTAGCTCCATGGGGGTGATGACACCTGTCGATCTAGTGTCGCCTTACTGTAGGCGACCTCTGTTGGAAAATGGGCGAGCTGGAGCGAGCTCCTGGGCGAGCTGGGGGGAGCTAGGACGAGCTCCTGAGTGAGCTGGGACGAGCTCCTAGGCGAGCTGGGGGGAGCTAGGACGAGCTCCTGAGTGAGCTGGGGCGAGCTCCTGGGAGAGCTGGGCGAGCTCCTGGACAAGCTGGGGCGAGCTCTTGGGCGAGCTAGGGGGAGCTAGGACGAGCTGGGGCGAGCTCCTGGGAGAGCTGGGGCGAGCTCCTGGATGAGCTGGGGCGAGCTGGGGGAGCTAGGCGAGCTCCTGGGCGAGCTGGGGCGAGCTCCTGGGCGAGCTGGGGGGAGCTAGGACGAGCTCCTGAGTGAGCTGGAGCGAGCTCCTGGACGAGCTGGGGCGAGCTCCTGAGCGAGCTGGGGGGAGCTAGGACGAGCTCCTGAGTGAGCTAGGGCGAGCTCCTGGGAGAGCTGGGGCGAGCTCCTGGGCGAGATAGGGGGAGCTAGGACGACCTCCTGAGTGATCTAGGGCGAGCTCCTGAGTGAGCTGGGGGGAGCTAGGACGAGCTGGGGCGAGCTCCTGGGCAACCTGGGGCGAGCTCCTGAGAAAGCTGAGGCGAGCTCCTGGACGAGCTGGGTCGTCGCTGGGCGGGCTATAAACCACAGCCATGGGCGACCTCGCGCAGTGACCTCTGGCGGGCTACGTGCCATGGCTATGGGTGCTCGAGCGGGTTGTGAGCCTCACCCTCGGGTGGTGTTTCTCTCAGTGTCCTGTTCTATCTTGCACTGGGACTCTTCCCGGTTCCTTCTGCAAGCCAGCATTTACAGGGCACATCAGTAATCATCCACAAATGAGACATAATATAAATATCCAGTCATAAAGGGGAGAGGAGAGGGGCCCCAGATATCAGAGTGAACAAGATCAAAAGGAGCAGAGCTCTGAGAAGTACTTGATGAAAAAGGAAGGGCAGCAGCTTTTGTGAGCTTGCAGCCAGTACAAGTAGATAAAGATGAAAAAGGACCACAACCTAGAGCTCCAGAATGGAGTAATCTCTTAAGTCGCGGTTCCGACACATGACCTAGTCTCCTATGGCACAGGTCGGCATTAGGAAAAACAACTCCACAAAACCCAGATGATGACGGATCCAAAGAGTGAAGAAACTCCATCTGGTAGAGTCCGTCTGCCCTACGACCTGCTCCAATCGGTCGGCCAGTATGCAGATCCTGCACAGAACAAAAGGAAGGGGTAAATGTCACAGAGCAGCCAGAGTCGCACAAAGCACTAACAGAAATTAGGTGCATGTGGAGTGTGGGAGCATGAAGCACAGAGGATAAGGAGAGATGGCAAGCAGGGGCGGAGGCTGATGTAATGGATCCATTCTATGAGATGGCTAAGCGAGAACCATCTGCAGTGTGGATCGGTGGCAGGTGCGTCGCAGGCTGACAAGCAGTGAGCAGGGAGGCATCCGGAGTCATGTGGTGTGAGACGCCCGAATCCAGTATCTAAGCAATGTGACTACCAGGAGAGGCAGAGAAGGCTGAGGCGCTAGAAGATCCAGGAGTAGCTGAGAGAGGCTAAGCTGAGCTAGTTCCTCACGAATAAACTGTAGCTCGCCAGCTGAGACGGAAGAGGCAGCAGCAGCAGTAGGAACAGGGCGACCACGACCTCAAGCTCGTCCTCGACCTCGATCTCTGTAGGTAGGACACTTCTCTGGATGAAGTGAGAAGCAAGTGTCCACGAAGTGACCCAGTGTCTGACAATGAGTGCAAAACGGTCTACCATGGGAGGCAGTAACTGAGAGAGAAGACACAAAAGACACTGGTGGGCCTGAGACTGGTGGCGAAGCAGCAGCAAGTACACCCTGAAGACCAGATGGAGGAGGTAAGGCCCTGGAGGCAAGAGTATGCAGATGAGTCTCCTCAGCGACCAGCTCAGCCACAGCCTCATCAAGACGAGGAAGGCTGTCCCGGTGAAGAAGCTGACCGGCCAGAGCACTGAACTCTGGTCGTAGGGCAGCGAATAGCTGATAGAGCTGAAGGCGCTCCCGGTAGAGCTGATACTCGACAGCACGGGACGGGTCAGGAACGGGAGCGAAATCCTGAAGATCACGCCAATAGAAGCGCATCTGACAATAAAACTGTTGGACCATCAACTCTCCTTGCTGTGCCGACTGGGCCTGTGTGAGAAGCTGATACTCACGTGCTCCACTCTTCTCAACAAAGCGAGCAGTGAGATGACCCCAAATCGCTGCAGAAGTGGCAAGCCCAACCATATCCCGGAGAAGAGAACGATCCACAGACGCAACAAGGTAGGCCTTGATGCGCTGATCGCGAAGGCGCCAGGGACCGTATTCTGCATCGGAAGCAGAAAGCGTGGAAGATCCATCAAGGTGTCCTCGAAGATTGCGACCCTCAAGGGTGGATTCCACCGTGGCGGATCATGCCAGCCAATCGGAGGCCTCTTAGAGAAGAAAGTCGGTGGCGAGTGGAAGGAAATCCCGTGGAATCTCATAGGGAGTCACCGGATGAGACGGCGTAGTCGTCATCGAGGAAGTTGAGGACATGTCCGGAGAAAGAGAAAGCTCGAAGAACTAGCTGCGGGCGCGGGAGTGGGAGGCGCAGGGAGCAGAGGCGAGGGGCGCGGGGAGCAGAGGCCTGGATCGCGCGGGGTGGATCGCACGGGACCTGGATCGCGAGAGTGGGAGGCGCATGAAGCAGAGGCGAGGGGCGCGGGGAGCAGAGGCCTGGATCGCGTGGGGCCTGGATCGCAAGCCGGACGCCAGTACCTGGATCGCGCGGGGGGGGACGCGGGGCCTGGATCGCAAACCGGACGCGGGGGACGCGAGGCCTGGATTGCAAGCCGAACACGGGGAAAACTGATCGCACGCACGGGGAGATCTGATCGTGCGGGGCTGCTGGATTGACGGAGACAAGGGCTGCTGGATTGACGGAGACAAGGGAGCCATTGACGACGCTGACGATCAACCTTGCTCTAATACCATGTGACAATCCCTAGAGGAAGAGAGAGAGAAGAGAGAGGGAGAGCTAGGGTTTAGGGAGAGAATGGAATGAATCTCTCATTAGGCCAATAGACCAATATAAGGTGAATACATGTGAGTCATATATACGCTGAGTGTATGTATATACACGAATACATCTTAACAATACTCATTCGAACTTCGATCAGGGCTGAAAATTACTTTTAACAGAAGTCCACTATATTGTTTCAGGCTTAATCCAGACAAAGGCACAAGGTACTCTCAATTGATGAATTGTAGCCTAGGTTCTTTTCCTTTCAAGTACTAGGGCATCCTTATTAATAATGACAAACTGAAGAAGGCAGATTGGGTTCCTGTCATAGAAAAGATCGAAAAACAGCTATTTGGTTGGAAAGATAAAACGTTATCCATTGGTGGTAGGCTTGGTTTGATTAACAATGTCCTTTCTACCATTCCCTCATACATCATGTCCTATTTCTTGCTTGCTTGGGTGATCAAAAAAATTTATAAGATTAGGAGGTGGTTTCTATAGGCATTCTAGTAGCTACCATCTCTTGAAATGGTCGGATACCTGCAAACCTAAAGATAATGGTGGGCTGAGACCGATTGTATTACGCAAATTCAATATATCACTGCTTGCCAAATGGTGGTGGAGACTTCAACATGCGCAAGATAACACGTGGAAGGACATCATCAGGAAGAGATATTTTAAATGATTCTCCCCCATGCAGATTAGAAGCCGGATCTCAGGCAGTCTCTTATCCTTCTGGAAAGCATAATTAAAGTATCTGAAGCATACCGTTTTGATGCAGACGAGCCACTACGTGCAGTTTTTCTACAGCTGATGGCGTATTTTCATCCGCGCCGGAGATCCAGGAACCCGATCGTCGATCCGTCTGCATCAGTGGAAAGCTTCATCGAAGCCCCACAGTTTTGGTTTTTACTTTATTTCGATCCGACCAGAGGATCGTTAGTTATTTCAGTTTTTATTTCTGGTTTGGGTAGGTGCGAGCCATGTTCGCATCCGGTTCGAGCCACAGATGCCGAACTGACTCGTTTCTGTGTTTACTTTTTAGCCGTAGGATGTTAGGTTAGAATAGATCTCAACGGATGAGATTCGAAGGAAAACTAAAAACCCAAAACCCTAGCCTAATCCCCCACCCGACCGGCCCTCTCTCTCTCTCCCGCGGACACCCCCGATCCCCTCTCTCTCACCCGCGCGTCTCTCCCTCTCTCTCTACCCGACCGGCCTCTCTCTCTCTTCTTTCCTTTTTTGTTTTCTTTAGTTGTTCCCCTATAAATCCTAAAACCCTAATCGCACAAAGGGAGATGAATATGAATTGAAACCCTAGAAACGGAGAAGCGGCTCGCTTGTTCGGTTTATCCTTTCCGACGATTTCTTCTTTGCTTCTCATCCTGTTCTTCCTTCGCAAGCTTCTACCCCGTCGCCTCGCTATTCATCCTCGGCTTCACGGAAGATCGACGTGGAGTTTCTTCTTCTTCAAGATCATCGTCTCGGCTTCTTCATCCCGTCTTCTGAGCCACGCCTCCCCTTCCGCGCCTTTCATCTGCAACCTCGGAGCATCGGAAAGCTGCCGGCATTGACCGAAGCACGGTGAGATCGATTCTCGATAATTTTCATGTGATAACCTGCTTTCTGCAACCGGCCTTATTGCTGTTTTCACCGTAGGAACCCTAAAATTCTGTTTTCCCGAGAATCTCATCCGTTAGGTTTATTCGTTTAGATCTTTGCTTGTTGCTGAGACATTGGCTTATTAATTTGAGATTGATCTTGTTCTGATTGCTGGAATTCAGTGTTATGATCTGAAATTAATGTTCCTATTGTCCATTTTATTATTTCGTTAAGTTAAAATCTGATTGGTAGTGACTGAATGCTGAATTATGATCATAGGTCTTTGCTGAAATTTATTTATACATGCTGAAATCTGAATTTAGTTGTTAAATTCTGCACTTGGATTATTTCAAGCATACGCAACCCATCTAGTTAATATCAGATCGCATCAAGTTGGTATCAGAGCGCACTAGTCGTCGCGTTCTTACGCAACGGCCGGTCCTCTCGCATCATTCGCATCATTGCCTGTTTGCTGAAATTTTTTTTTCATTTGCCTTCTTTCATTTTAGTTTGTATCTTGCATTAGCTAGTCACACGCATCGCGTGTCGCATCCATATTAGGGTCATCCCTTTCTGTCGTGATTGAATCGATAGCATCTACTAACCAATCTAGAATGGCTGGATCGTCTCCGCCCCGTACTTGGCAGGATGCCTTCATGAGGCAACAAGATAACATTGAGAGGCTTCAGACCCAAATAGAAACCTTGACCTTAGCCTTCAATAATTCCCAGAATCCACCGCGACCCCGTCGCGAACACAGGACTAGAGCGTCACCCGGGCGTAGTGAGTTAGACCTAGGGTCAGGAGGTGACAGCGTCAGTTCCTCTGATGGATCTGAGCGGCAAAGTAGGCAAAGTCATAGGAGATCGAAATCTCATTGGGGCTGGGATCAGGGCATCAAGATAGAAATTCCTGAGTTCGAGGGTAGGATGGACCCTGAAGAGTTTTTAGAGTGGGCCGAGAGAATCGACCAGTACTTCGAGTGGAAAGAAATCCCCCGCGACAAACAAGTCAAGTTTGTCAGCCTTAAATTGAAAGGTCATGCACTGATTTGGTGGAAACAGTTGCAGACCGCTAGGGGTAGGAAAGGGAAAGAAAAGATTTCCACCTGGACACATATGCGGGGAAAAATGCAACAGAAGTTCCTCCCTTCTGATTTCAAGCAGAATGTGTTCCAGAAATTCCAGAACCTGCGACAGGAGCATAAATCTGTAGACGACTACACTAATGAATTCTACAAGCTCCAAGCTCGGAACGACCTGCACGAAGATGAAGAGCAGAGCGTCGCTAGGTATGTCAACGGTCTCAAGCCTTCAATTCAGGAGGTGGTGTCCCTTCACGACTTGTATCAGGTCAGTGATGCACACCGTCGGGCCAAGAAAGTCGAGTCTCACCACTCCCGATCTGCGTCCCGGCGATATGACATCACCAGGGCGCCATCCGGATCCGTTAGTAGACCACTCCCTGGACCTTCACCTGTAGCTGGCACAGTTCCCGCACCCACTGAGAAGGGTAAAGGAGTCCTAGGACCCAACCCGAGTCAGATAAAGTGTTTTAAATGCAACCAGCCGGGTCACAAGTCCGCCGACTGTCCTCGCCGTCAATTCCATCCACAGACAAATCTTGCGGATAATGACGAGGATAGTCACGAATCTGATGGGGAACACTTTAATGAATTAGTCTTGGAGGGGGATGATGTGACTGCACCACTGTTGGTCATTCACCAGTCGCCATCGCCCCAAGCACCCAAAGCGTTGTTACCCCACGAGCTCTGTGGAGGACCCCCTAAGCCACACTGCAAGAACCAGAGGTTCGAACTATTCCGAACAATCTGCACTGTCAACGGAATGGACCTTTGTCTCTTGATCGATGGAGGTTGTACCACCAATCTGATAAATGAAAGGGTAGTTAGGAGCAAGCAATGGAAAGTTAAACCATTAGCTCACCCTTACAAGACCTCCTGGCTAGACAACACCACAAGTCAGCTGGTAACTCACTGTTGTTTGGCAAAGTTATCCATTGGGCTGCAATATAGAGATGAGATCTGGTGCGATATCATTCCGCTAGAGGTTGCTGATGTTATCTTAGGGCGTCCATGGCAGTTCGACCGAGATGTCCAACATCACGGTAGAGCCAACACCTATACTTTCCTGAAGGATGGCATCAATGTCACCCTATGGCCTACATGTTTTAGGAAACACCGATCCCATGCACCTCAAGCCCTTCTGAGTCAGAGTCCGTCCATGCCACCATTCGCTGAAAACTTAGTTGGATGTCCATCTGCTTTACTGACGATTGATAAGGGATTAGAGAACATTTTGAATTCCATTGCATGCACATCACATTTAGGGTCGGTAGGCATTCATGACACTTGCATTCATCATTTGCCTGCCTTCCATTCATTCATAGATCATTCATATGTGCATCCCTATTGTCATCCAAGTGTTGAGTTAAGCAATAACGACGATTTTGGCATGTTTGATCATTTTTCGATGCAAATTACTTATGAATCATGCTTTCAACTTTCAACCAACCCATCATCTTTAATTTTTCGAAATCATAACACTTGGCATGATGGATTCTTTAATTTCTCATTTTATTCACTGCATCCGGACAATGATGACATGACATATCTTCCTGGTTTAGAATCCCCTTGTTTTGCACCGTGCGCAGGCCATTTTGTGCAACACATTACGCACCCGCAACCCATGGCCTTTCAAATATACCATTGCCAATCGCGCAAGCCGATGACCCGCAGCACATTATGCTCCCGCGCCCTTTCTTTTCACATGTCATTTGAATTTCATGTCAACCCGCATTCCTATTATCACATGAAATTATCTGAGTCTTTTGATGATCTTATCGTGCCGCGGAGGATGTTGGTGTTGACTTTCAGGTCTTCGCTTGGCGGTGAGGGGCAGAGGCTACGAGATGGAGTTGCCGTGTACCTGAGGCGGATCACTTGGCCACCGGACCCGGGAGAGCAGTCAGATCAGAGGCAGCGGCTGCAGTTGCTGCCAGGAGAGCCTCCGCCGGACCCAGGACCTGGCTCGACAGGAGTCGAGTTCTTTTGAGTCCGGGGGACTTGATGCAGACGAGCCACTACGTGCAGTTTTTCTACAGCTGATGGCGTATTTTCATCCGCGCCGGAGATCCAGGAACCCGATCGTCGATCCGTCTGCATCAGTGGAAAGCTTCATCGAAGCCCCACAGTTTTGGTTTTTACTTTATTTCGATCCGACCAGAGGATCGTTAGTTATTTCAGTTTTTATTTCTGGTTTGGGTAGGTGCGAGCCATGTTCGCATCCGGTTCGAGCCACAGATGCCGAACTGACTCGTTTCTGTGTTTACTTTTTAGCCGTAGGATGTTAGGTTAGAATAGATCTCAACGGATGAGATTCGAAGGAAAACTAAAAACCCAAAACCCTAGCCTAATCCCCCACCCGACCGGCCCTCTCTCTCTCTCCCGCGGACACCCCCGATCCCCTCTCTCTCACCCGCGCGTCTCTCCCTCTCTCTCTACCCGACCGGCCTCTCTCTCTCTTCTTTCCTTTTTTGTTTTCTTTAGTTGTTCCCCTATAAATCCTAAAACCCTAATCGCACAAAGGGAGATGAATATGAATTGAAACCCTAGAAACGGAGAAGCGGCTCGCTTGTTCGGTTTATCCTTTCCGACGATTTCTTCTTTGCTTCTCATCCTGTTCTTCCTTCGCAAGCTTCTACCCCGTCGCCTCGCTATTCATCCTCGGCTTCACGGAAGATCGACGTGGAGTTTCTTCTTCTTCAAGATCATCGTCTCGGCTTCTTCATCCCGTCTTCTGAGCCACGCCTCCCCTTCCGCGCCTTTCATCTGCAACCTCGGAGCATCGGAAAGCTGCCGGCATTGACCGAAGCACGGTGAGATCGATTCTCGATAATTTTCATGTGATAACCTGCTTTCTGCAACCGGCCTTATTGCTGTTTTCACCGTAGGAACCCTAAAATTCTGTTTTCCCGAGAATCTCATCCGTTAGGTTTATTCGTTTAGATCTTTGCTTGTTGCTGAGACATTGGCTTATTAATTTGAGATTGATCTTGTTCTGATTGCTGGAATTCAGTGTTATGATCTGAAATTAATGTTCCTATTGTCCATTTTATTATTTCGTTAAGTTAAAATCTGATTGGTAGTGACTGAATGCTGAATTATGATCATAGGTCTTTGCTGAAATTTATTTATACATGCTGAAATCTGAATTTAGTTGTTAAATTCTGCACTTGGATTATTTCAAGCATACGCAACCCATCTAGTTAATATCAGATCGCATCACGTTTTGGTAGTACATTCGTGCTAGGGAACGGGAAAGACATGAAATTCTGGGAAGACTGGTGGGTCGGTGACAACCCATTAAATAAGGTAGAAACAAGCCAGCATCCACTCTCAGGCCTCCATTGTTGGGGGGAAAACTTGTTGGAAACCGACCTACTATAGAATTCTAGATAGCTTAGGTCCCAAACTCCAAGATTTGCTCCAAATTTTCAATAGCTTCTTACTTACTACTAGCTGGGACTCAACTAAATGGAGACTTACCACCTCAGGTACCTACTCAATCAACTCCCTCTATCAAAGTCTCACTGGTTCCCACCTCCTCCTGTCCTATGGCGAAGCATATCTGGAAATGCAATGTCCCATTGAAACATAAGATTTATCGAAGTAAGAGGGCACATCCGTCTATCAATGATGTTTCTTGCTCTTTATGTAACCAGCATTCGAAATCAGCAGACCACATCATTCTACATTGTAATTTTGCTAAAGACATTTGGACTCATTTCAAATCTAAGCTTAGTGTCTTTAGCTCCCCAACTTCACTGCCCGCCCTCAGTGTTATGGGAATAAGTCGCGACTATTTCAAAACGTCGGGAATTTTTGAATAAATATCGAATTACGCGTTTTTTCTCGTCTTTTTCCCGAATGATATAAACATGATATATTGCTCAAAAAAATTGTTATAATACATATATCTAATTATTAAATAATTTATCATCTTTTTCCTAATTTTTTCCCGATTTCCTTATTTTTCCCCTTTTTTCGTTTTTTTCCCTCGCCAACTTTTTTCCGACTTCCGACTTGGAAACATTGCCCACCCTTTGGACCGCTTGGAGAAGACGTTAATTCCACCGGATCGTCGTAAAGCTTGGGATGTCATCATGATTGCAATATGCAGATGCCTTTGGAGTTTGGATAGAGTGGAACCAGAGGGTCTTCGAGCATAAATCCATTTCTCCAAAAGAAGTAATTAGGAAAACTACAAAGATGGTGAAGTTGTGGATTTCGGCCTGCCCTGATTCAATGAGGCTTTGCTTTCAGCTCTATTGTAATCTTTCTCCTTTCCTAACCATTTTATAAATAGTGGTTATATAACTTATATCAATAAACAGGTAGGAGTCCACATCAAACCCCCCCCCCCCCTCCAAACAAGTGGGGAATCTCAAAAAAAAAAGCCGTATCCCATTCACTTTGGGATCGGTTTCATAGGTTTTGCTTCCCCATAAATTCCTATGCAAGGCCAAGTCATCCTATATGAGAAATGTCTTCGGATTCCTTCTCAATCATTCTACCAAAGTCTCTTTGTTTATCTCCTTTCCAACTCCACTTCTCTATTTAGACCCTTCGACCTGATACCCGGAATGCCCCCCCCCCCCCCAAAAAAAAAAAATAAATAAATAAATAAATAAAACACCCCACCCTAGCCCAAAACAAAGTTGCACATGTTGACAATCCTCAACCGATCAGCCCCCTCCAATGTACTCATTTCTACCTTTGCATTCCTTGTTCTAGCACATAAATACCTCATTGACATCGGAATCTAATTGCCCATGTGTTTTCACCCTAATCCATAGAGTAAAGCTGATCTTATAATTGCCTTTTAAGATTTCTCTAATTGATTATATATGGAAACCATATATGCAACAAACGAAACTCCGCTTCAGCCACACTTCAATCCTATTTAAGACATGTAGTCCACTACTACACTTTACTGCCTCACGCATTGGATTCGAGTTTGGACCAAGCCCAAAACAGAACATTTTAGCCATTCAGGATGTTCAGCCATTAAGACCAAAAGTACTAGATTTAGTAAACATATAAAAATCAGAAAAATTAATAACATAAATTTCTGGCCTTGCGTCGACCATCCAACGGACCATGGACTAACAACCACTACTTGAAAGGACTGTCTAGGGGACCACCACCCCGCACAAGGTACATCTCGTGCCCATGGGCCGTTATAACTATCCAAGAAGACACTCGAAACTGGAAGGATATATATATATATATATATATATATATATATATATATATATATATATATATATATATAGGCGTGTTAGGCTGCGGCGTGCGCTGCCCGGCCTATAGATGCGGTGGCAAATTCTGGCCGTCCGATTGCACGGATCGGCTGCGAACCGCGCGCAAACCCCCCGCAAACGCCCCGTCCGTCTGATCCATCGCACGGACCGTCTGATCCCGTGTAAATCCTGCCGCTCCGTGTGTTTGATGGATGGTTTGATTCCCATCCGTTCGATCGATGGGATCGAACGGACTAAAAAAATTTCGCTGTTACTGTAGCGGCTACAGTAATAGCGAAAATCACTTTAGTCCGTTGGATTCCCACCGATCCAACGGATGGGAATCAACTTGATTCAACTTGATTCCCATCCGTTGGATCAATGGGAATCCAACGGACTAAAGTGATTTTCGCTGTTACTGTAGCCGCTACAGTAACAGCGAAATTTTTTTAGTCCGTTCAATCCCATCGATCGAACGGATGGGAATCCAACCATCCATCAAACACACGGAGCGGCAGGATTTACACGGGATCAGACGGTCCGTGCGATGGATCAGACGGACGGGGCGTTTGCAGGGGGTTTGCAGGCAGATTGCAGCCGATCCGTGAAATCGGACGGCCAGAATTTGCCACCGCATCTATCATGCCGGGCAGCGCACGCCGCAGCCTATCATTCCTCTATATATATATATATATATATATATATATATATATATATATATATATAGGCCCTTCACCTACATAAAGGATTCAAAATTTGCTGATTTTTTGTGTGCGCAATTTCTATGGCAAATTGATCATCCTCACCAAGAAACATCAAATTTTAAAACCTCTAGGGGTTGGGATATGCATGTGTGTGTGTAACGATCTGAATAACAATTCGAACTAAATTAGAAATTTAACAAATAGCAATATGTAGTGTTAGATAGATCGTCTATTCTCCCAAGAAAATCTTTTTATTTGATAGAGATTGCTTTTGTTTGTCCATCGAATTCCACAGAGATGTTAGACCTGATCTTTTCAAAGATCTCACCTCTCTTGAGCCAAAATAATCATGCTCTTACATCTAAATTCTGCTGACTCTATTCCTAGCATTGGGATTCTTGTGAAATCTTTTCAATAAAGTTCTTATAATCGGTGGTCTCTATAAGAGACCATTCCTGGCCCTTTACCAAAATCCTTTGGGGCTTGCAATCCCCGCCTCCCTGCCCAAAATTAAATTATTCCTCCGGTGCTCACTTAAAGGGAGAACACTAACAGTTGACAATTTACCCAAGAGAGGCATCACCGTTTACCCAAACATACCCTTTCTGCCCAGACCCAGAAACAACTGATCACCTCTTTGTTTGTCCAACCTATTTCATTGTCTCTACTCACCCACTTAACCCTAACCCTCTGCTTTACTTCAATCTCCTATCTCTAGAGTAACTAGAGGTCTTCAAGCATTCGTTCTCCTTGCAGGCTTCTTGGGAAAAAAATACAATAGCAGCTCTCTGGGTCATTTGGATGGAATACCATGATTTTCACACAAAAAAAATAAAAAATCCTCGCAAAAGTCTTCGTCCTCTCCAAAATTTGGGCCAGTGCAAAGGGCATGACTTAACTCACAAGGTGGATCACTATAACTTCTTTTATATGATTCTTGGTCCTCTTTTTGCAATGTCTGATATTAGTTAGCTCATCTCTTTGGCTTGTTTTGTGAATTCCCACAGAATGTCCTCTACGTTAAAATTTGGTTTGAGGTATGTATCTTCAGCAGCGTAGTCAAGGCAGTTAGGCAGCGCTTAGGCGATGTATATAATTATTTATTACATATATACTTACATATGTATATATATGTCCGGAAGGTTGTTATGGCTATATGTCCGTATACACACATTTACATATACTAATATACATACATATATAAAAAAAAATCCATACTATAAAGTTGTATTTTAGCATATTCTTCATACATACCAACTTGTGGCAAATAGTAAAAAATCATATTTTTGAAGTGCTCAAGAAGATCGAATTATCAAATATTCAAAAACGGATTGAAATAAAAGTTGTCAATATAAGCAAGTTTATTGGGTTGACAACATATAAAACACTGCAAAATAAAAGTTGTCACTGTTTTGTGGTTGTGTGCTTGTTTCTCCTCTTTGCCTTCATCCTTCATTGTTTCCATTAGCCCCAATAACAAGATCTTATTTAAACTATCACCATGAAGATGGTCCCCGAGTGGTTGCATTTTCCCAGTAAAAGCTGACCCCAAAAGCAAGGAAGGATTACCCGTGCTGGCTATATGTGCCACCATGAAGCACCGCCTAACTAGGGGGTGCTTACGTGTTGGGGGCTGCAAAACGCTTAGGCACCTGCCTAGGTGCCACTCTAACTACACTGATCTTTAGTGATTGTATGTTAGTACTTTATCAACAGTGCTACTCACACTCCAATACTCTTTGAGCTCTAGTAGACTTTTGATAATATACATGCAGGGGTCTCCCTAAGCCCCTTTCTACAAGTAATTTCTCTCAAAAAAAAAATCACATGTATATGAATCTAGTAATCACGGATCATCTATCCAACAATATTTCTTACTCAAATAGCTCATGATGAAAACATACCAGACCACTACTGTCAATGGACAATATACAAATTAAAAACTCTTTTCTGTGCCGGGAATAAACAACAAGCACAGAGCAAGAAAAAAAAAACAATGGTGCAAGCTAGAGGCCAAACATCCATCTCTCAACAATAGCATTTGAACTACCTACCTGCTGTAGAGCTTGTTTCAGATTGTAAAAATGAATAGTAGAATCAAAAGTTGCAATGCCAACCATTGTTCGAGGACCATCCTGCAGAAAAGTAAATCATTCAGTTGATAACTAGTATGAATTCATGTAATCATTTTAATAGAACAGTGGGGATATGAAAACTAAGGGAATAGGCAACTCCATCAAGCTATAATATAGAGAACTTTGAGAGAATCCATGGATCTTTGTACAGCGATCATTCAGAAATATAACTGCAAGCTATAATATAGAGAACTTTGAGAGAATCCATGGATCTTTGTACAGCGATCATTCAGGAATATAACTGCATAAATGCTAGTAAATAAAGAGTATATATCTCCATTACCCACAATATCAAAGAAACCCATTAAACTTCAACCCAATAACATTTCTTGAACTAGTGTCATCAAGTATCTTTCTAGAATTAATTGGTTATGAACCTCCACCGGAGAAAAAATTCATATGAATAGAATCGTAGTGACTTTAAAAACTACCTGAAAAAAATCCCAAATATCAAAACTTCTTTGTTGTAATTATAGCTCATCTCCCTCCAACTTCATACTCTTTATAGAGTGGAATCTTTGCACGACTTTTGCTTGTTCCTCTTATAATAACAATAAAATAATGTATGGCATTGTCGGAATCATGTAATAACTAATGACTAATGACAAATATAACACATGAACGCATGTTACTGGTCGAAATGATTTGAAATATATCATTAAAAATTGGTTTGAAAATTACAGGATCCGATATAATATAACAGAAACAGCAAAAGAGAGTTGATTAGCCATATACATGAGACACTGCGGATAGGCACGCACCGAGACACAGAGCTAAACTCCATGCACTAGGAAACAATGTGTGTTAAGATGAACAAGAAAAGGTTGTGTTAGAATGTTCTGAGCAAACCTTAGTCAAATGAAGTGAGAACTCGTATGGGAATGGATTCGTCTGTGGTAAAGGGAAAATAGGACATCTGTGGGAAAGAGGAAATAGGGATCTAACATCAAGTGAATAAACATATGAAAACAGAAAGAACAATCTTATCAAATCTATTTGGGTTCCGATTTGTGAATCATATGTTACCATTGATTAACAATTTATTACTATCCAGTGCAATGGCAGTATCAGACCAAAACAATTTTCTATGGAAGTTCCCATCGATCTCAAGTACGACCATCAGTGAGACTATAGTAAAAGGGGGGATAGCCCAAACAAAATTGCAGTGCAATTAATCTGATGTTAATGGATATTCCATACTTGACTGATGGATGTCTTGATCCATTGCGTTAATATATTTAAGAATACAATTGCCTGAATGATCATGTCATAAAGAGCTAAATCAAGTGTAAATATTGCAAGAGAGCACAAAGTGAGTATCCACAAAGAAAAAAAGAAGAGTGACAAAGACACAACAATTGCTTTTTGTGAACAAGATCACAAAACGAGTCAAGTTTCTTTGAATAATCCTTATTTGTTACATTTTTTGGTTTTCCTCAAATTAGTTTTTGAAAACTTGGGGGAATTTTTGAAAATTTTAGTCTTTGATTCTTGATGGATCATAGTTAGTAATAATGGAATTGAGTTTTGGCCAAAACCGATCTGTTTCGGCCATTTAAGATCCGTTTCGGCCGAAATAGGTCCTAAAACCCTCCAGATTTTGGGTTTCGGACTGGTTTTTCAGGGTATAGGGGTATTTTAGCAAACAGCTTGTACTAGGGCTGAGACTTGGTCCGAACGAACCTGAGCAACTCAAACAAATTCTGCATTTGGACAATCATGGGCAATATTTAGGAATTTGGACGGGCATGGGCAAATGTTTTTTACCCGAATTCGAATTTAGGCAAGCGCAATCATGGTCGGTCGTATGACCAACCCGAGGAACATTATATTATATTATATATATATATATATATATATTGTGATGATGTTATGGAAGTAGGAAATCCGTTGCTTAAGTAAGTTGGATAAGCAATTAATGAAAACCATTCTTAAGCAAGTTGGAAAGCAATCCTTTTTTTGGTGGAAGCCTAATGCTTAAGCAACTTGGAAAGCAATCTTATTTGGAAGAAATTGCTTAATGACATTTTTATGTTTGTTCAAACTAGACCCGACCAACCTACTAGGTTGACTAAATCTAGGCAACCCGAGCAACTTCAATTGTGCAAACACAGGCAAACCCTCTATGGATTCCTCGGGCAACTCGGTCAATTCGGGCAAAGGTGATGCAACTTCTCCAAACATGGTCAAACCTCCAAACCCAACCAACCCGACCATGTCCACTCCTAGCTTGTACATCAGCCTTATTTACATTTAAAAATTAAGTAAATATCGTTTATCCTTATCTTCATTTTCTCCATTTACTTTAAGCTATTTTATGTTCCCATTTGCATTTAATAAAAATATCACAAATATCAAAACCAAAGGAATGGAAATGTAATTTTCCAGTTCCAATACAAAATCAGACTTTTTTGTTTTTGCTGAAAAAAAAATTTTGGTGGAACAAAAACCTCCAAATATTTTAGACCAGAAAAAATCTCAAAAAATCTGGAAGTATAAGATCAACTTAAAAAAATAAAAGAAAAGTAAAATATTAAATCTCTAAAAAATTTCTTTCACAAGAACTTTTTTTTCCTTCAAACTAAGCCAAAATTCAGAATCACAATTTTTCATATTTTTGCAAAAAGTCGAGGTAAAGCCAAAACTCTAACTCTTTTAAAAACAAGACCGATATGAAGTGGTATCGGGTTCTAAATAGCATGTGGTCAATGGGGGTTGGACAAGGAGCATCTTTTTTCTAAATGGAGACATGGAGCATATATATTCATAATATTTAATTCATTACTTAAATGAAAGAAACCATTTGGATAATCCACCAAATTGGATGATCCTTGTTAGAAACAATGGTGTAGCAAGGGGGTACCTTATTGTGACATGTTGCAAACAAATGTCATGCACAATACACTATCAATCTTGTATTTGCTTTATCGTACATAAGTCGTGCTATACACCGATTCTTGTACGGTCTCAAGAGGTACCCAAATGCGTGATGGGTACAATGTAAAGAAATAAATATGTCAAGGTCTGTGGGATAAGTGGATAACTCAAAGAGAAAGGATCTAAGCATATATCTTATCAATTGAAAATGCATTATTGCCCATTGTCTTTGTTATGGTACTTTGTCACTGCAACGATCACTATAAATATAAGGTACCATCCTTTTATTGGGTATGAGCACCTGCAACACTATATCCTTAGCAGTACTACCAACAAGAGCAAGATGATGACAACAATAATTCATAATTCAGTCCTCCACACCACAGCATGTGGTACAGAGTATTGGCTTGATGCCGTGAGTCGACTTCGGAGTTTCTACAGACTAATTATTGTATATTTTACTTCGTTCCTAGTTCATATTAGCAATGTATTTTTATCTTAGCAGTCGCCATGTTTGCAATTTGCATTGATTGGACAAGTGTGTGTGAAATCTCTATGATTCTTATATTAATGTTCTAATTCTATTTTTCTAGATTATATTGATTTTCTAAAAAATTTCTACTTTTTTAGATTTTTTCAGTTTTCTTAAATTTTTAAAATATACCTAAACCGAAACCGCAGAAATAGAAACCTCCAAAAACGTCGATCCTGTCAGAAACCGCATATCCCATCTTGGATCAAAGCCGAAACTAAAACCGATACTGAAAACCTTACGTATCATACGATACACGATACTCATCGTATGACATAATGAAAGTGATGGCTTTAATTGTTTTTTTTTTCTCTTAAGTTTCGAAAGAACCAAATAAGTCCTCTAGAGTTGAAAGACACTTTTAATCATTTCTAACCTAGATTGAAGAGAGGTTGGATTTCAAATTTCTTTTCTAGTGCCTCAAAGTAGTGAGAAGCCTTTGCTACTTGATTCTTTTTTATTTAAAATGTTAGATAAAGGGAAGAAGAAAGCCTATTATGAAACAATATATTTACTTTGTATAGAACAATCTTACGTCTGATGGGAAATGAAGGGAATATCTTACACTTCTATTCTAAACTTTCATATTTAATGTTCTAGTATATTCTTTATATCTTTCCATATTTATATACTCTTATATATATAAAACATTAATTGTATCTCACAATACCCAATATGAAACAATATACGATACACAAAAGAGGTAAAACAATACACCATATGACAACCTTAAAATATAGTTGAAGATTAAATATCGGAATACAGAGTAACTTTTGAGTAACATAACTTGAGATATAGGCTTCCCTTTCAGGTATAGAGTGTATGTTAGTAGGGTGCATCGAGAAGCATCTTTTGAATGTGCACGAAATTGGAAACAAGGCAATTGTGACCAAGTCATCACAGCATGAAAGCAACTTAGGTGTCTTATTTTTCTTTTGTTATACCTCTGGATTAGCAGTTAGGACAGTTTTCTATATAGTTTGTATTGAGCATAGATTTCTTAGGGTTCCAATAGGTTACTTTGTGCAAGTCGAGACGAGGTCATGCTCAAGTCTATAAAGTTGATCCCTACTTTAATCTTAATCCAGACTCCTTTTGGATACATCTCTATTTGATTTTTCAAACCCAGCCCAAGCTATATATATAAATGCATAAAGAAATACAAAGAATCGTTTAATATTGAGAATATGTTGTAGTTATTTTAAAATGAGTGTGAGATACATAGGTTAGAAGAATGATAAAGCAACAAATTGAACAAATCAATAAAGACTTCTAGATTTCACCAAAGGAGAAAAGCAGGAGCATCTGGAAATGAGTGCAGAGATAGGTTCGACATTCTAGCAAGTGTTCAATATTTGAATAGTTAAGGGTGTGAAATAGTGGGTCAGGCCTGGCCAAAATAGTGCCAGACCGTGCAGGCTAGTCCAAGGAGGGATTGGCCATTTCAAGCGTGGAACAAGCCAAAGGGCTAAGCCCGGGTTAGAGGAGTTCAGGTTTTAGGAAAATTAGGTCGAACCAAGTTGGTTTACATAAAGAAAGAAATATAATAGGTCATGCAACTTTCGAACCTGGGACCTTCATATTAGTACCGTGGTGCGTTAACTCAGAAAGCTAATACACCATTTGGTTAATACTTCTATGCTTAGTTAATAAATAGTTACAATAGCTCCTGTCCGAGTCAGGCCTACAAGATTTCAAACCGGGACTCATGCCATCAGGCCGACATTCGAGTCGGTCCAGACGAGGTTCAAGACGGGCCATGTATTCGGGATGGCAATCTAAGCCCGACCCAAGGGATCACAGAGTTGTCTAGGTTAAGTCGTTGATCGAGTTGGGTCGCGAAGGTTGTTGACATTTTGGGTCAGGTCAGGCCATTTTTATAGGCTATGAATAGTAGAATATTCTTACGATAATGTACACAACTTAAAACTATTTGTCATGGAGAAATGTTCTAGGATCTTCGATGCCCAAATCTTGGGGTTATATAGGGTTCGATAGTGTATGTAGCAATCTCAATGAAATCACTCTCCATATTATGCAAATAATGAGTCATTTTTTAGGTTTAATCGACTAGATGAAGTTTTGTACTAACTAATAAAAACTTTATGCGACAAACCCTAGTGGAAGAGAGGAGAAGAGAGAGAGAAGGAGAGCTAGGGTTTGGGGAGAGAAAAAGGAATGAATCTCTCATTAGGCCAATAGCCAATATAAGGTGAATACATGTGAGTCATATATACACTAAGTGTATGTATATACATTAATACATCTTAACACCCCCCCTCAAACTCAGGGTGGATCATGCACCAAGAGTTTGGCAATCAAAGACCGAAAACGTGGTGTAGGATGAGACTTCGTGAAGAAGTCTGCTATCTGCTCTGCTGAGGGAATGAAAGGTAGTGAGATTGTCATGGCCTCATACTCCTGTCGGACGAAGTGACAGTCAATCTCTATGTGCTTTGTCCTTTCATGAAAAACCGGGTTGCTAGCAATCTGAATAGCACTCCGGTTATCACAGTGAAGTGGAGTAGGCTCGGAGAAAGCAACACCAAGATCACTGAGGAGACGTCGAAGGTGAACTATCTCCTTAGTCGTGGAGGCCATGGCCCTGTACTCAGCCTCAGTGCTAGAGAGAGACACCACTTTCTGCTTCTTGCTGCGCCAGGATATCAAAGAGTCGCCGAGAAACAAACAGTAACCAGTGGTGGAGCGGCGTGTAGTCGGATCTCCAGCCCAGTCTGCATCTGAGTATGCTCGAAGTCTGAGAGAGGAGGACGACGACAGAAACAAAGAGCGAGTAACTGTCCCTCTGAGGTACCGGAGGATCCGAAGAAGAGCACCGTAGTGAACTGAGTGTGGAGCTGCAACAAACTGACTGACAATGCTGACAGCGTGTGCAATGTCAGGCCGAGTGATGCAGAGATAGACGAGCTGTCCCACAATCTGCCTGCACCGAGTGGGATCTGAAAGAGGAACTCCATCTGTAGGACATAGCTTCGAGTGAAGCTCAAGAGGGGTGTCTACTGTGCGGTTATCTGTCAAGGCAGCACGACTTAGGATGTCTGAAAGGTACTTCTGCTGAGAGAGCAGAATGCCATCTGCACTGTATGCTACCTCAAGACCAAGAAAGTAGCGAAGCATACCCAAATCCTTCATCTAAAATTGGTTCCTCAAGTGCTGCTGAAGACTAGCAATCGCAGCAGAGTCATCTCTAGTGATGATCATGTCGTCCACGTATAACAGTAGAATCGCCCAGCCCTACGGGGACGACCGGACAAACAGAGAGTGGTCCTGACTGCTCTCTGAGTAACCAAGATCCCTGACAGCACGGCGGAAACGCTCAAACCAGGCACGAGGAGCTTGCTTGAGCCCATAAATGGCCCGTCGAAGACGACACACGTGCTGAGAAGGAACACGGAGACCAGGAGGAGGATCCATGTAAACAGTCTCAGACAGGTCACCGTGAAGAAAGGCATTTTTCACATCCATCTGAAGAAGGGCCCATCGATGAACAGCAGCAACCGCCAGAAGAGTGCGAACGGTGGTCATCTGAGCCACCGGAGCAAAGGTCTCCTCGTAGTCAACGCCATATTCTTGAGTAAAGCCACGAGCCACCACTCGAGCCTTGTGACCATGGATAAAAATACCGGTCGCGGACAAAATATCGGCCGGCCGAAAAAACGGTTCGAACCGGGCGGTACGAACCGGTATCGGTCTGAACCGGTCCATACCGGTGTGAATTGATTTTTGGTTTCAAAAAAATTTGAAAAAATAACCAAAAAATCCAGAATAATCTAAAATACTAGTTTGTGATGTTTTTTTTCATTAGTAAACTAGTTATAGGTATGAACCGGTCTTTTTAAGTTATAAAGTCACTGTTTTCACTGTATAATTCTAAATTGTGGAATTTGATATAGTTATTAAATTGTATGTGTTAGATTAGCGTAGTATTAATATATTATGCTTAGGGATTACAAAACACAATTCATAACCATTGCACAAACATGAATTACACAACTAATACAAAAAAAGATGAATTTTTACCATAATTATTTGGTTTTTTTAAAAAAAAATGCAAAAAAATAAATGAAAATTGAAAAAAAACCCAAATTTGCATGAACCGATCATGCAAATTTGGAGATTATGCTTATAGATCTATAGATCTATGCTTTGACGGCATAGATCTAACCCATATCACCATTTTCACCACAATTATTTGGTTTAATTTTTTAAAAAATGCAAAAAAAGAAAAGAAAATTGAAAAACCCTAAATTTGCATGAACCGATCATGCAAATTTGGAGTTGATGCTTATAGATTTATAGATCTAAGCATTGATGGCATAGATCTAGCCCATTTCAACATTTTCACCACAATAATTTGATTTTTTTCAAAAAAAATGCAACAAAACAAAAGAAAAATGAAAAAAATTATGAAAACATACCTTCAAATGTTGTTTTGATCTTGCAAATCCACGTTTTTGGCTTCAAATCTTGCAAATCGAGCTAGTATGGAGGTTCACCTCATGTGGGAATGAAGGAAGAAGCCTAAAAAATTCAAATCGGAATGAAAAAACCACTCAAATTGATACTTAACAGCCGGTACCGGTTCGAACCGGTTCGAACCGGCCGGTTCGAACCGGTTCGAACCGGTACCGGCCGGTATTTATGCGAATTAATCACCGCGACCGGCTCCATCAGGGCGGTGCTTGACCTTATAAATCCACCTGCAGCTGACAGGCTTAACGCCAGAGGGCAGAGGGACAACATCCCAGGTCTGAGTCTGCTGAAAAGCCTGAAACTCCTCATCCATAGCCTGACGCCACTGAGGAAACTGAACTGCCTCAGAGTAGGATCGGGGCTCCTGATTTGCGTGCACAGCAGTAAGAAAGGCAGTAAACTGAGGCGAGTAACTGCAGACAGAGGCAAAACCAAAACAATCAGGAGGCCCAGTGTCGTGGCTAAAACCATCAGGCGGGTGATGCTGGCGCTGAGGGTAGCGAGGCGGGCCTGGATCCACGACTGGCAATGACGGAGCAGGCACAGGAGGCGAAAAACTAGGAGTAACCTCAACAGCAGGGGAGCCGGCATCCGCTGAGAAGGAAGGACACGAAGACACAGGGGTAGGCCGGCGAGAGTAGACCTGAGGAAATGGAGAGACAACCCGGGGAGGAGAGAGAGGCACGGGCATAGAGGAGGAAGCCTCGGAGGAGTCCCCTGGAGACGCTGGGGAAACAACTGGCAAAGGAGCCAGCGGTGCCGAGGGAGCAGGTGGTGGGGAAGGAGCCGACGGAGTCGGGGGAACTAGAGAGGCCGACGAGGGAGGCAAAGGTGTCGATGATGGAGGAGAAGAAACCTCAAGAAAGGTGAGATCCTGGGCTTCAGGAGAGTAGTAGGGCGTGTCCTCGACAAAGGAGACGTGTCGAGAGATACGCAAGCGACGAGCAACAGGGTCATAGCAGCGGTATCCCTTGTGCTCAGTGCTGATCCCAAGAAGGATGCACTTAACTGCCTGAGCAGACAGCTTTGTGCGCTCATAGAGAGGAAGAAGAACAAAACAGGTACACCCAAAAGTGCGAAGAGGGTTGTAGTCAGGAGTGATAGAGAGGAGACGCTTATGAGAAGATAAGGCGTCCGGAAGAACTGACGAAGGAGTGATGTTAATGAACTGGACTGAGGTGAGGAGAGCCTCAGCCCAGAAGCGCCGAGGAACAGAACCAGAAAGAAGGAGAGCACGAGTAGTCGCAAGAATATGACGATGCTTGCGTTCAGCAACACCATTCTGCTTATGGATGTGAGGACACGAGTGCTGGAAAATAGTCCCATGGGACTGAATAAGGTTGCGCATAGCGGTAGATAGATACTCAAGGGCATAATCAGATCGAAAGATCTTGATGCACCGACCAAACTGCGTGTGAATCATGGAGGTGAAGTCCTTATAGACTTGGAGGATATCCGACCGACGATGAAGAAGGTAGACCCACGTGTAGCGACTATAATCATCCACAAACGAGACATAATATAAATATCCAGTCATAGAGGGGAGAGGAGAGGGGCCCCAGATATCTGAGTGAACAAGATCAAAAGGAGCAGAGCTCTGAGAAGTACTGGATGAAAAGGGAAGGGCAGCAGCTTTTGCGAGCTTGCAGCCAGTACAAGTAGATAAAGATGAAAAAGGACCACGACTTAGAGCTCCAGAAAGGAGTAATCTCTTAAGTCGTGGTTCCGACACATGACCTAGTCTCCTATGCCACAGGTCGGCATTAGAAGAGACAACTCCACAAAACCCAGATGATGACGGATCCAAAGAGTGAAGAAACTCCATCTGGTAAAGTCCGCCTGCCCTACGACCTGCTCCAATCGGTCGGCCAGTACGCAAATCCTGCACAGAACAAGAGGAAGGGGTAAATGTCACAGAGCATCCAGAGTCACACAAAGCACTAACAGAAATCAGGTGCATGTGAAGTGTGGGAGCATGGAGCACAGAGGATAAGGAGAGATGGCAAGCAGGGGCGGAGGCTGAAGTAATGGATCCAGACTGTAAGATGGCTAAGCGAGAACCATCTGCAGTGTAGATCGGGGGCAGGTGCGTCGCAGGCTGACAAGCAGTGAGTAGGGAGGCATCTGGAGTCATGTGGTTTGAGGCGCCCGAATCTAGTATCCAAACAATGGGACTACCAAAAGAGGCAGAGAAGGCTGAGGCGATGGAAGATCCAGGAGTAGCGGTAGACTGCTGAGAGAGTCTAAGCTGAGCTAGTTCCTCACGAATAGACTGTAGTTCGCCAGCTGTGACGGAAGAGCCAGCAGCAGCAGTAGGAACAGGACGACCACGATCTCGAGCTCGTCCTCGATCTCTGTAGGTAGGACGCTTCTCTGGATGAAGTGAGAAGCAAGTGTCCACGAAGTGGCCCGGTGTCTGACAGTGAGTGCAAAACGGTCTACCATGGGAGGCAGTAGCTAGTGGGCCTGAGACCGGCGGCGGAGCAGCAGCAAGAACACCCTGAAGACCGGATGGAAGAGGTAAGGCCCTGGAGGCAAGAGTATGCAGACGAGTCTCCTCAGCGACCAGCTCGGCTACAGCCTCATCCAGACGAGGAAGGCTGTCCCGGTGAAGAAGCTGACCGGCCAGAGCACTAAACTCTGGCCGTAGGGCAGCGAATAGCTGATAGAGCTGAAGGCGCTCCCGGTAGAGCTGATACTCGACAACACGAGACGGGTCAGGAACGGGAGCGAGATCCTGAAGATCACGCCAATAGGAGCGCATCTGACAATAAAACTGTTGGACCGTCAACTCTCCCTGCTGTGCTGACTGGGCCTGTGTGAGAAGCTGATACTCACGTGCTCCACTCTTCTCAACAAAGCGAGCAGTGAGATGACCCCAAATTGCTACAGAAGTGGCAAGCCCAACCATGTCCCGGCGAAGAGAACGATCCACAGACGCAACAAGATAGGCCTTGATGCGCTGATCGCGAAGGCGCCAGGAACCGTATTCCGCATCTGAGGCAGAAAACGTAGAAGATCCATCAAGATGCCCGCGAAGATTACGACCCTCAAGGGTGGATTCCACCATGGCGGACCATGCCGGCCAATCGGAGGCTTCTTGGAGAAGAAAGTCGGTGGCGAGCGGGAGAAAATCCCGTGGAATCTCATAGGGAGCCACCGGAGGAGACGGCGAAGTCGTCATCGTGGAAGTCGAGGACATGGCCGGAGAGAGAAAAACCTCGATACCAGAGGTGGATCACGGGGAGCGGGCGAGATCGCGGGGCGCGGGGCGCGGGCTGAGCTTGAGCAGGATCGCGAGATCGGGCTGAGCTCGAGCAGGATCGCAAGGGGGGCGCAGGGCGCTGGATCGCGAGGGGCGCACGGGGCTGGAGCGGGCTCGGGATAGGGCTGAGCTGGAGCAGGAGCGGTACTGGAGCGGGCGTAGGGCGCGGGACTGGAGCAGGGCGCGGGACTGGAGGAACTGAAGCGGGCGTAGGGCGCGGAACTGGCGCAGGGCTGGAGCGGGCGCGGGACTGGAGCGGGCGCAGGGTGTTGGATCGCGCGGGGCTGGAGCGAGCGCGGGATCGGGCTGGAGATCTGATCGCGAGATCTGCGGGCTGAGCGAGATGGAGCGGGATCGAGCTGGAGATCTGATCGCGAGATCTGCGGGCTGGAGATCTGATCGCGAGATCTGATCGCGAGGGGAGACAAGGGAGCCGTTGACGACGCCGGCGATCAACCTTGCTCTGATACCATGTGACAAACCCTAGTGAAAGAGAGGAGAAGAGAGAGAGGAGAGCTAGGGTTTGGGGAGAGAAAAAGGAATGAATCTCTTATTAGGCCAATAGCCAATATAAGGTGAATACATGTGAGTCATATATACACTAAGTGTATGTATATACACTAATACATCTTAACACTTTAGAAGATTAGAAATGACGTTGAGACATGATCCACTAGAATCCTATTTTTAGGAGAGAAAAATACACAACATCATATTACACAACTATAACCAACAAGACACTAGGTATACATACTTAATTTCATCACTATGCAGTAAGCACAGGAGGTTAACCCAAGTTACCAACCTCTATACATTCGTTCTAACATCATTAAAGCTTATCTTCCATGTGCCACAGTGTATGTGGGGATTTATAGAAATCACCTAGTCAGGGTGTCCCAAATGTTCACTCCACACTCATTGATGTAGACAGCTTGATGTCTACACAAGCATCGAGACAGATGCACCTTATTTTCAGCTCTACATAGAAATCAATACAGTTGATTGACATTTTATTTATCCACTTATCTTCTTTTTTTATCAACACTAGGGGATTTTATTAGGGACCTGCCCATGAAAACAAAAGACACATTACAGCTCTGGCCTTTTATAGAATCAAGGCTATCAGAGAGTCAAAAAAAATTACAATAAAAGGAACCACTCTCACAAAGTATCAAAAAATTAGCCTGAAGTTCAGATGAAGCCCAGACTTTTGAGTATCAAGAAACTGGCCCAATAAAATATATTAAGGCATCAGCTCAAGCTCTTTCAAAACATCTACTAATCCGATCAATTTCTATTGCAATGCGCAAATTTTCTCTAAGTTCTCTAGGAAAGAGACCATTCATCTGACTCCATCCTAGCCCCAATATATGCTGGTTGATTTCCCTCTCTCCAACTATGAGAAATCTTATATTTGTTGTCGTACCCGGTTTAGGGAGTGGGTTAGCCACCTAATTAAATCGTAACTTATGTGCCTATATTATAGTCGTAAGATCTAAAGCAGGATCATCCGATGGACCAGATGAATATATGCCAAAAGACGCCTCATCAAAACCCTAGCCGTCGCCCCCTATTATTGGTCGTTCCATATATTGCATGGATCCAAGGTCGTATGTCCTATCTGGGACTTATTCATGTGAAAGAAAGAGTCGGTTTCCTTCTCCCTTGTTTTCATGAGCTTTTTCCTTTCTCTATCCCTATTGTGCCCTTTTGTTGCCTCCTCTCATCTCCCTTCATCTCGCTTGATCCGAGGGCTATTGAATTCATTGGGGCCCTTATTCATATACAAAGAGATCAAAATCTGTTGTACAATAGAGCAGAATTTTAGTGAAGAAAACACTAAATAGAAACTTCTCATTGTTCCTCCACCTCAACGACAGATTCCTCTAGCTTCTATCTTTGATCTCTTCCAATCCACACTTTACCTCCAACGCCATCTCCATCTTTCTCCCACAAATGCAGTTTTTTGCACTTGAATCGATCCCTCATTAGATTCATCTAGTTTTTATCCTCAGTCTTTCGATCCACCACTTCTACGTTCTACCTCTCCATTGTTCATCTAAGATGACTATTTGACAAGGATACTGGCACACACGGACGTTGATTGACCAAGGCACGTTGACTATCTAGGCATCTTGTTAAGGTGGTAGTTATATTATTTTGTATCCGGGCAGTCCTTTGTGGCTTCTCTAATCTCTTCCATGGTTGGTTCTCTTTAAACCTATTTATTTTCCCAGACTTAATTTTGTTTTGGGATGTTTAATGGATTTTATTCTTGTTGTGATTAATTTTTTTTAATGTTGAAATTGAATGTTTCAATATCAACTTATGCCTTTTGGTTGAATTCATGAATGGACAATTGTTTAATCGAATAATCTACACTACTTCAAGACTTATGTTATTTTAAAGAAAGCTGAAAATCATTTTTTTCCATCTTAGATTTTCAGCAAACACCTCTCTAATTTAATCGAGTGATACACTTCACTTTCACGATTGCGTTTGCTTAGCATCAGCACACACGAGATTGCACCACTCATGCTTTTAGACACTTCTTTCTATTTTTCATATAACTACCGATAGGTTCAATGCATCTTTGACATTAACTATTTCAACCCTCCTTTTTCGTTTTAACATTTACCAAAACAAATTAAATTCTAACAATTAGAAATATTATTTATTTTATCTAATGATCCTAGATACTCCAACTTCCTTTTGTTTCTTAGGACCATCACTACCCATTTCACACACCGGGATCCAGACTCAGTCCCACTTTTGCTCTATGCAGTTGCACCTCTAAAGCACAACAATAGATGGCTATGCATCCCATGCTTTTGGCATGACATCATTTCCTCAAACACCAGTTAAAACACTTATGTAACATCTTAAGTTGTAAGCATTACTGAAACTCAACAATATTTACTTTACTAGTCAACATCTTGAAGTTGGAGAACAAACTTATATCACAATATATAGGCTTAAAAAAATATAGGGTGTAAATTGCAAGGACCTGCCCTGAGGTTTACCTAAATTAAACGGACCTCCCACATGGTACCGGTATTTACGTTGCACTCCACTCAGCTTTCATTGTCAATAAACAGATTCCCCATTCCGCTAGTCACTCAATAGTTGCTCAAACGAATAATGTTGATGTTAGGCATGTTAATGTATAGAGATGGGTCGGGTTATATGTACAGTCGGGTCGGGTTGTGTGTGTATACATGTACATATATATTGGGCTTCAGTCCCTCAATGAGATGCATTCCATTCTCTCCAAACCCTAGCCGTCATCTCCTAACATGGTATCAGAGCTCTAGGGTTTCTCCGCGGTGAAGGCGACTCCTCCGGCACCTGCCTTCTCCTCCTCCTTCGACCTTCCGGCAGCTCCCCAGCAGCTCCTCCCGCACCGGCAACCCCTCCAGCCCCCTCCTGCACCCGATTCCCCCCTCCGGCAGCCCCTCCAGCACCCTCCTACACCCGATTCCCCCCTCCGGCAGCCCCTCCAGCACTCCGGAATCCCCCGTCGCCCTCTCCTACACCTCTTGCAGCCCCCGTCGCCCCTCTAGCACCCGATTCCCCCCTCTGGCAGCCCCTCTAGCACTCCGGCAGCCCCTCCTGCACCCGATTCCCTTCTCACCCGCCCCGGTAGCCCCCTCCTGCACCCGATTCCCCCCTCCGGCAGCTTCTCCAGCACCCTCATACACCCGATTCCCTCCTCCGGCAGCCCCTCCAGCACTCCGGAAGCCCCCGCCGCTCCCTCCTGCACCTTCTGCAGCCCCCTCCTGCACCTCCTGCAACCACCGCCGCCCCCTCCTGCACCTCCTGAAGCCCCGCGGCCCCCCTTCTGCACCTCCTGCAACACCCTGCGCCCCTCCTCTTCCAACAGAACCCCCCCTGCAGCCTCTCTGACCCCCTGCCATCCCTTGAAGCACCCGTCGCCCCCTCCTGCACCCCCTGACACCCCGCCGCCCCCCTTCTGCACCTCCTGCAGCCCACACCGCCCCCCTCCTGCACCCCCTGCAGCCCCCCATCGCCCCACCACTCCTCCCCTGGCCCTCCTCCTCCGGTTCGTCTCCTCTGTACCTGATGCAGCATGATCAGCATCATTAGATCATCACCGCATCTTCAGATCATCGCCAGAGACCTTATTTAATATCGTTTTATTTTTATGCTTGGATGACATTACCCATAGGGGATTTGTTCGTCGTTTATTTCAGTTTTTGGCCATTTTTCTATGTATTTGGCCTGATTTCAGCACTTAGTACTATTTGTGTTTTTGCCCAATTCATGGGGGATGTCCATGATCTCATCCGAGCGCTTTTCGGATTGAATCCGGGTCTTCTCGGGTGAGTTTCTACATGATATTAATAAAATTCTGGGTGTGTGTGTTTGCGGGGTACCGACGGACGAGATTAGATCTCGAAACCGACGGTTAGATAGCAAAATAGCTCCATTTAGATGACGTGGCAAGTTATGGGCTTCAATTAGGGCTTAAGTGGGCTTATCTTAAGCCCAATAGGGCTTCTATTGAGTGTCGCTCCCCTTTCTTTCCCTTTTCCCGTGAACAAGCCACCCGGCCTTCCTCTTGTCCGCGCGGAAGAAGCCACCCGGCCTTCCTCTTCCGTCCCCTCTCTTCTCTCTCTCTTCTTCCCTTGTTTCTCTCTCTTTTTCTTGCCTTTCTTAGCCATTGCATCCACACCATCCACCTTTGATTCCTTTAAATCTTGGCCATCCAAAAGAAAACCCTAGCCTACAAAAGATGAAGACAGAAAAAAGAATTCAGTTTTGATCATTGCTGAAAATTGGTGCCTCTTCGTGAGTGCTTCCGGGCGAGACGCGTGTCCCCGATTCTCGCCGCATCTGCGACTTCGCCTCGCGAAGGCTTTGGTGTTGATTTTCCGAAGGTTCCGGCTTCTCCCGATGACCGGCCTTGCTCCGTGTGCAGGATCATCGGCGCATCCTCGCAATCGACCCACGGCGGAAAACCCCAGGCAGTATCTATCTTTTATTTTATCTTTCCCTCGCATCCGCATCGTTTTTCATTTGTTTCCATTGCCTCCGCTCCGCATCGCAGCCGTCATCGTCCTTTTTTCATCGCTAGTTGAAGCCCTAACGTATGCCTATTTACTAGTTTTGCTATCTATAGTCTGCCGGTAACGCTAGCAAGCATGCTTTACCTATTTTTAGTGAAAATTCTGATGCAAGCCTCTCTTTAAATTTCAATATCTATTGCTGCGATTTAATCTTTTATTTGCTGAAATTCGTCTTGTGATAATATTGCCTCTTTATTTGTTTAAGTCTTAAATCTGCTATATGTTGATTGCATGGACTTTTTAGAAGTGCGTGAGATAATCTAAGTTGTTGTCCTTTTGAGTCTTACGTCGCCATATTGATCATTAAATCATAGTTATTGACCAAAGAGAAACCCTAAAGGGTTTAGGATTGTAGTGTACCTTATCGGTGCCTGCATCAGTACCGAACTGCCCGGGACCTCCCTTGTGCCGGCTCGCCCCCGTACTTCAGGGGTATGGCTTCATACAGCATCTCTCGGCTCCCATACTGCCTGCACACAGTAGCTGATCGTCAAGTCCCTCGGTCTCCTCGTTTTGATGGTATTCTCGAGCCACGTCCCTCCACCACGTCAGTCAACTGTGGACGTCGTTAGGGTCCCCACCGCCATAATGGCGGGACTGCTGCTGCCGCTGATCTCCCTACTCCAGCATGGCCTGTCACCACTCCTGCTCCGTCTCGGTCTTACTCCGACTGCCTCCAGCGCTTTGAAGAGTTACTTTTTCGATACCTCGCCTCCACCGGCTCTTCGACAGATCACAGTCTCTCTGCCACTCTGGGTACTTCTGCTCAGTCTCGGTCTTACTCCGACTGCCTCCAGCGCTTTGAGGAGTTACTGTTTCGATACCTCGCCTCCACCGGCTCTTCGACATATCATAGTCTTTCTGCCACTCCGGGTACTACAGCTCCATGGATCTTCGACTCGGGTGTCTCCTGCCACCTTACCTCCGATCCATCTGTACTCACGGACTGTAGCCCTACTCCCACACACCTGGGGATCCACACTGCTGACGGGACTCGTGTACCCATTTCGCAGTATGGATCCATCACCCCTGCCTCCGATCCCACTGGTCGCCTAACCTTACCTCGTGTTCATCTTGCTCCCCGCTTAAACATTAATTTAATATATGTTAGTTCTCTTTGTGACTTGGGCCTGATCGTTCATTTACTTCTTCTTGTTCTGTGCAGGATCCGCGGACGGGTCAGAGAGTTGGGCTGGGTCGTAGAGCAGGAGGACTCAATCAGTTGGATCACCTTCAGGTTCCCACTTCCACTCCGTCAGCTATGTTTGTTACCTCTGATGCCGACTTGTGGCACAGAAGGTTAGGTCACATATCCAGTGATCAACTCCAAAGCGTTTTTCGCTCTAGCGCTTTGGGTCGGGTGTCCTCTCTCTCTGTCTACACTGGGTGTCGATTAGCAAAGCACCTTACTCTTACTTTTTATACTAGTGTTTTCCGTTCAGCGCCCCTTTTGATCTTGTACACTCTGACGTGTGGGGTCCTGCTCCAGTTGCCTCTTTTACTGGTTTTTTGTATTATGTGAGCTTCATAGATGATTACTCCCACTGCACCTGGGTCTATCTCATGTGTCGCCACTCCGAGATTCCTCATATTTACAGGACCTTTACTACTATGCTTCACACCCAGTTTGGTCGGCACATTAAGACTTTTCGGTCTAATTGTGTCTAGGAGTATCTTTCATCTGAGATGTGTGAGATCCTTCAGACTCACGGCACTCTTCACCAACAGTCGTGTCCCCACACCCATGAACAAAACGGAGTCGCCGCGCGCAAACATCGCCATGTCCTCGAGACAGCACGAGCTCTACTTCTGTCTGCTTCTGTTCCACATTCCTACTGGGCTGAAGCTGTCCTGACAGCTGTTCACCTCATCAATATCACTCCGTCCTCCTCCATCTCTGGTGTTTCCCCGTACGAGCGGCTTTACTCCACATCTCCTGACTACTCTCTTCTTCGTACCTTTGGGTGCACGTGATTCGTCCTCCTCCCTCCCCATGAGCGCACCAAACTCTCTACTAGGTCTGTTAGGTGTGTTCACTTAGGACTCAGTCGGGAGCACAAGGGATATCAGTACTACGATCCCTTGGTTCGCCGGATCCGTGTCTCTCGTCACGTCTCCTTTGTAGAGGATGTCCCGTACTTTTCCACTGTGCCCCAGGATCTTCTCTCACCACCTACGTCATCTTCTACGTCGCCACCCCCTCTCACCATCCCCTTCCTACCTCCGTATCCTGCTCCCACGCCCACCTTCCCGGTTAAGCCTCCTCTACCTTCCTCACCTCCCCTGTCTCCATCACCTCCACCTCCACCTCTACCTCCCTCGTCTCCACCACCTCCCCCGCCACCCCCGTCTCCCCCGTCACTTCCACCACCACCATCTGTCATGTGTGTCTACGTTCATCGCTCCACAGTTCCTCCCACCGAGACTGTCTCCACTGGTACTACTTTGCCTGCAGCTGCTCCCACCTCTCCGGCCGCGGATCCTGGTTCTGTTCGGCGCTACCCTTCGCGCGAACATCACCCTCCTGACAGATATAACTACTCCCCTGACAGGTTTGGTTACTCTGTGTTTACTCCTGTTTTTCCTGACACTTTTGGACACTCTATTGTTGCCTCCTACTCTCCGTCCTACCATGCCTTTCTTACAGCTCTTCACACCCACCGGGAGCCCCAATCATACCATGAGGCAGTTGTACACCCAGAGTGGCGATAGGCCATGACAGTCAAACTTGAGACCATTCAGCGGACTCAAACGTGGGATTTGGTTCCTTGTCCCACTAGCGTGGTTCCTGTTAGCTGCAAATGGATCTTCAAGATCAAGACTCGACCTGATGGGTCCATTGAGCGGCATAAGGCGCGCCTTGTTGCTCGTGGTTTCTCCTAGGAGTATGGGATTGACTACGAGGAGATGTTTGCTCTAGTGGCTCGGAAGACTACCGTTCGCACCCTCTTAGCTGTGGCAGCTGCTCGAGGGTGGCCTCTACATCAGATGGATGTGACCAACATATTTCTCCACGGTGATCTCTTAAAGGAGGTATACATTGCTCCTCCACCCGGCGTCCCTGCTCCTTCAGGCCACGTCTGTCGTTTGTGCCGAGCCATCTATGGGCTCAAGCAGGCCCCTCGTGCCTAGTTTAAGTGACTCCATAGTGCAGTCCTGGCCGCCGGGTTTGTTGAGCGCCACTCTGACTATGCCCTGTTCACTCGCTCCTCTAGTCAGGGTATTGCAGTTCTTCTTCTCTATGTGGATGATATGATCATCACCGGAGATGACAGTGCCACCATAGCGTCCCTTCAGCGCCACCTCCAGAGTCAGTTTGAGATGAAAGATCTGGCCCCTTTTCGCTACTTTTTGGGCCTCGAGATTGCCCGGTCAGCTCGTGGTCTGTTGGTCTCCCAACAAAAGTATATCTCCGACATCTTTACTGATACTGCTCTTACTGACTCTCGCACTGCTGACACACCCATGGAGCTCAGTTTGAAGCTTCTTTCTACAGATGGTAACTGGTAAGGCACTCCAGGATGTCTCCCGCTACCAGAGGCTGGTTGGGATGCTCGTCTACCTCACTATGACTCGGCTAGACATTGCCCATGCTGTTGGCATTGTTAGTCAGTTCGTTCAGGCTCCTCGTTCGGTTCACTATACCGCAGTCCTTCGGATTATCCGCTACCTCCGAGGCATCATCATCCACTCACTACTTTTTCCCTCCACCTCTCCGTTGGTGCTGCGTGCCTACTCCGATGTAGATTGGGCAGGAGATGTAGCCACTCACCGTTCTACTACCGGATACTATGTGTTCCTTGATGATTCTCTCATTTCTTGGCGAAGCAAGAACAGAAGTCTGTTGCTCACTCCAGCACCGAAGCCGAATACAGGGCTATAGCTTCCACCACCGCAGAGATTGTCTGGCTTCACCGCCTTCTACTCGACCTGGGAGTTGTAATATCCGGGCCGACGCCTCTCTTCTGTGACAACCGGAGTGCTATTCAGATTGCTAGCAACCCGATCTTCCATGAGCGGACAAAACATATTGAGGTTGATTGTCACTATGTTCGTCACGAGTTTCTCGACCACACCATCTCCTTGCCATTCATTGCATCATCAGAGCAGACTGCTGATTTTCTAACGAAGCCCCTTACGATTGCTCGCTTCCGGCATTTTATCGACAAACTCTCGGTCCATGATCCACCGTGAGTTTGAGGGGGAATGTTAATGTATAGAGATGGGTCGGATTATATGTACAGTCGGGTCGGGTTGTGTGTGTATACATGTACATATATATTGGGCTTCAGTCCCTCAATGAGATGCATTCCATTCTCTCCAAACCCTAGTCGTTATCTCCTAACAAGGCAATTAATTTTTTTAAAACTCGAAAACGTCCTTAGCAACATATATGACTACCTTGTCCCTTAAGCTTTTAGCCAGATATCTACCTGACCACCATCGGTGCTCCCAAGTCCCCGGTCGGTGCTTCGCTTATTTCGTCGCCACTCACTAGTGCTCCGCCTAGTTCGCAGCCAGTGGTTGTCTTCTATGTGATCTCCTCTTTACACTGTGATTTTCAATTTCGGGGTTTCGGAGTTAAAATAGTTACAAAAATCACATATCTTGGCATCGTATATCAACAAAAACATGTTTTGATAGGAATTACCACTCAAAACAAGGATGGTTTGTTAGGAACCATATTCAAAACTATGTTTTGGGGGTCCACACACAAAGATGGGAGCAAATCCTATAAGAACTGGGGATCCGAGATCCCACACACAGGGATTTAAGGGAACCCTAAAAAAAAGTTGGGGTACAAGACCCCACACAGGAATTGGGGGAACCCTACAAAAATTAGGGGTCCGAGACCCTACACAACATTTTGGAAAAACCCTAAGAAAATTGGAGATTTGACACCCCCCCCCCCCCCACAAGGCCAACACACACACAAAGATTGAAGAGTAACCCTAAACAAAGAAAGAGAGAGAGCAAAGGCATTAGAGAGATGGAGAGGGGAATAGAGATGTATTAATCAACTCCCTAATCGTCACCGGCAGATCACATGAGAACACGGTACTAGGGTTTTTGGGAAGGTAAATGAAACCGGGAAGGGTAAATGAAATCTCGAGATAAATGCCACTTTTACAGTCTATTTGCTCTTTTGACTTGGCGGCATGGTCGTCTTTTCGCCTGTCCCATTAACGGAGTTAGGAGGACAACTCTGACAAAGGAGTATAATGTAAATATTGAAACCACAGGGGAGATCCGGGTAAGTTAGGTAAACCTTAGGGGTCCCTGTAATTTACCCAAAAATATAATAGCTCAAAAACAAATTATTGATTTCATGAATTATGATGACGATAAATTGTCACGTTCTACAAAATATAATAGCTTTCTACAAAATATAATAGCTTTCAGAGAACTCAAAAAAACTGCAAGACGTAAATACAACCGCTTCTTATTCAAGATACAAAAAGTTTCAAAGAGGATGACTTCAAGTAATACATCCTTAGATAATATTCATATGTTCAGAACCAAGAAATATAATGCCACTGGTGGAGGAAAAACTATGGCAATTCCAGATAAAACAATATCTTTAACAAGATAAGAAGTAACTAGAGTGGTCAGGTCAGGCAATTTCATTATTGAAGGCCTTCAATCTACAATTATAACTTCCTGCCGCGTAGTTAGATTGCCTTCAGTTTGCTTCAAAGTGGATATCTTTTTTTTTGAGAGAGAGAGAGAGAGTCGTGTGGATACCTTCTATTTGATGGAAACTCAGTAATGTAAACATAGTAGGATCAGAATCTCATAAACTTACAGGAAGATCTGCAATTGCCTGGTTGATAGAACTGCAAGCTGCAGCAGTTGCACCAGTCTGTACAGCATTAAATGAGACATCAATGAGGAAGAAGAACACAGGAGGCATCGGCTCACGAACCTGGAATTCAAATTGAGGCATGCAGCTTGTAAGATTCCTGAAGAGTAACAATAAGAAACAAAGAATAATTTCCCATGCAGTCAGTTGATTAACATTAGCTTTTGCAAACTTGAGATCATGGTTTGAAAACTCACATATATGCCAATTTTGTCCACACAAGACACAACAACCAAATATCAACTTAAGCAAGTCACACTATTGAAAATAAATGCAATAGGACAGGATAAAGAGCAGAAGAAAATTAGCATAAGCTCCCATGTTCTATCGGTAAGCTTGCTTATGGTTTCAGTTCAATCCAGGGTACAAGGGCGGGGGGGGGTGTCAGGGGTAGAGGTGCATACAGTGGTGCTCACGGCGGTGTGACAGTGACGAGGGATGCAGTGGCAGATCGGAAGTGAAATAGGAATAGGGGAGGACTTCGGACCAGGGGGAGGTACAACCAGTCTGATAAGAGGGATGACAGTACACGGAACGATGATTTTGACGAGTCGGAACAAGTGAATATTGAACGAGGTGTGAGGCTCGAGGAGCAATGCATGGTTTGAGATTTCGACCGAAATCACAAAATTTTAGTTTCGGCGGCCACCGAAACAAAATAACTATGCGAAACCAACCCAGGGCGCATTTTGGTGAATTTCGATGCATTTCAGAGCATTTGAGTCCATTTCGGAGAATTCCGATGAATTTCAATGCATTTCAGTACAATAATTTCGAGGTGCGGGCATTTCGACCAAAACCAGCCAACAGATTTCGTGAAATCGTGGACTAGTTTCGAAGTCTCCAGGCCTTTAAATGGAGGGGAGCTAGTTTCGATTGAAGACATCTGGTTTCAATCGAAACCAACATAATTCACCGGATTTTGACCAAAACCAACGAAATAATGTTGGATTTCGATCGAAACTGACAAAATCTTACTGGAGTCGCCGGAGATTGCCGTAATCCGACATCGGAATCTCATCGGAGTCACCGGATTTCATCAAAATCATCGGATTTAGACATCAGAGCAAACTGGATTAGCCGGAAATCGTTATTAGACCTCGTCGGATTCCCCGGATTCGCCGAATCTTGCCGCCCGAGTCGTCGGATCGCGTCGCCAAGTACAAAAACTTATAAATTAATCTATATTTATATATTCTAATCATAGATTCAGATTTCGGCCGAAATGCCGTCGGTCCGAAATTTCGGCTTCGGCCACTACCGAAACGAAACACCTATGCAAAACCTCGAAAGTCTGGATTTCAGGTGACTTCGGGGCATTTCGATGGTTTCCGTGAATTTCAGCCGAAATCGACAAATATTTGGTCTAAAGGTGAGATTTCAGCAAGATTTCGACGAGAAGTTAGCCAGATGTTGTGGGGCCCTCAAAATACGATGTTGGCTCTTTCGGTGGCTTTCGATGAGATTCTCTCCGAAATCATGTGAGCTCAAAAACCAAGGGCATTTTTCGAACTGATTTCGAGTTTATGTAAATATATGGTGATTATCAAGTTTTTTTTCTTCAGTTTACGGGTATTCCACGTTGGTTATCATGGTTCATGCACGCCTACTATGTGTTGGTGTGTGTTTTCTTCAAACCATTCAAGTAAATATACATACACAACTATAAAAGACTTAAATTTTTAATTTTTAAAAAAATCCGCATATTTGCCCCTTTTTGACCATTTCAAAAGTTTTTCCACATTTCGGCTGAAATTCCAAAATTTCGATCGAAATTTTAATTTCGGTCAAAAACGAAACCAAACACGAAATCGAAATCTCAAACCTTGATTCTAATAACTTAAAAATTAATTTGTATTAAATTCTAGATTTTTTTGTTTTTTTATAGATAGCCTCACAGCCTCCCCCACAAAGGGATTTGGGATCAAAAGACGTAGGTTGGCAGCAAGGGTTTTCCCTTGGGCGCAAAGAAGCAGAAGTCACAATGTCGATATTGTGACAAACGGATCAAAGTAAAGATGTTACACACACAGTTGAAGCAACACCTCGCCGATTGCTTTCCCGATAACGTAGAGTGCTTGCAGGCCCCAACTGAGGTCAAAATAGTCATGCACACTTTATTAAGGAGTGGGGAATATGAAGGAGTTCAAATTCGGACCCCAGGCTACCAAAGAAAAAAGGACGGATGCAGAATCCATCGATCAAGGGTCGTTCAGAACGAGATGATATCGAGTACCCTCCAAATATCGAGACAGAAGAGATGACTCAATATCGACATACGGTTTTAGATTCCAGACGGACCCAACGGGAGCGAGCTGAGAGAGACAGGATGTTAGCGCAGTTTGGACTCAGCGGTAGCAACAGTGGACCTAGTCCGTTAATAGGACATGGAGGTTAGAGTGTTGTTTGTGCGTCAAGGGCTAATGATGATGAGTTCAGAAGGATAACGAGCGAAGAAGAATTGACTTGAACGAGCAAGGATGAGTGATTTTACCTTATTTTTGTCAAAAACAATGTAAATTTATGTAAATGAAATAATTCAAACTTTGGTGAGTGTTTTCTTCAAACAATATACATACACAACTATAAAAGATTTAAATTTAAAATTTTAAAAAAAAATTATAAAATCGAACTCTTTTTTAGCTATTTTGATTTTTTCCCCTCAAATTTCATTAGAAATTTTGGTTTCAGCCTAGACCGAAACCAGACACAAAATCAAAATCTCAAACCTTGGAGCAATGTGGGGATAGGTGTCAGCATGGTGCAGATCTAGTAGAGGGTGTAGGCCATGCTCAGTTAAACACGGATGAGGTGGAAGAGGGTAAGAGACTTGTGAGTGGGAAACAGATAATTAGGAGGTATGCGGAAGGAAATGGACCATGTGGCCCATTTAGAACCAAGGGATTTTGGATCCCACATTATGCCGTGCAGCCAAACATTGAGACAAAATCTGGGGGGTGCTCCAATAGATGGTATTTAAATGGGTAGTGATCATATTGAGGGAGAGAAGGTGGGATGTGATACTAGCTATCCCTCAAGTAGCATCCGCAGAGAGAGAGTCCCATACGGGGGCTTGCAAGTGGCACGGGCAAATATTAGCACAAGACTCCTGCCAAGGGATGCTCATGGAAAAATCATCATCCAGCTATAGTAACCCATTGAGATGGAACCAAAGGGCTAGCCGATAGTCGTTCCAATCGCCATCCCTTACTGGGGCATCCTCCCCTACCTACTCATACCATGGGACAAGGGTCAGAGTCGACTCCAATTTGGGATGCCTCGAAGACTTTGGTCCAGGAGAGTGAGAATATGGTTAAGAATGATTGCAGAGGGGAGGAGGCAGTCAGAGGAGAAACCTTCAAACCTTGATACCATGGATGGGGAAGGCCCTCAAAGACATCATGATGAGATGATGAGCGAAGTCGATCGTGCGGTCTTGGATAGGACGGTACCTGACGCTAAGTGGAGGGTGGAAATGGGGGCTTCGACCCCAGTCTATCCACTGCGGTAAGAATAAGAATTGCCATTGAGATGGAAGCGGATCATTTGGCCAAAACGTGAAAGGAGATAGCATCTCATAAGGAGCCCAGGGATCTAAGAGAAGGGGAGAATTTTACCCTTTAGGTTTGCTTCTTGTTTTGCTGCTTTCAATTTCGTTCCTTATTAGTTTTAATAGAGTTAATGGTTTGAAATTACAGGGTATTCAAAGACATGTGTGTTTACTACATGGTCACAAGCTGATTGTAGAGCACCACCTGTTATTCTTGGTGATGTTAGAGACCCATGTGGATGAACATGGGGCTAATTGGGTGGCTCACAGGTTGGGGCAACAATGGAGTAAGGCTTGCATCCCAGGCCTTGGATGCTCGAATGGCATCCTTGTTCTGTGGCGGTAGAAAACTAGTATTGCTTCCTTTATCCACCATAGTAGTCAGGCATTGATAGGGATAGTGTCAGACCCTATGCATCGCCACTGGAGTTTTGGCGGCCAACTATGAAAAAAATGAGGGAAGGTAGCGTAGGATTCTATGGGATGCGATGAATGCAGTTTACGATCTCTGGTACCTTATTGCTCTTGCAGGGGATTTCAATGCTATTTTGAACCCTGAAGACAAATGTGGATGGGACGACTTTAGGCTAGATAATGATATTATGGAATTTAGAGAATTTATACGGGATAATGGGCTCATTGATTTAGGGTTCCAGCTTCCCGGGTGATCAATTCACGTGGTGTAACAACCAGGCGGGGTATCATAGAATTTGGGTTAAGGTGGATAGAGTCCTCTACTCCAAGGAGTGGATGGATCTAGTCCCCGCTTCCAGTGTCCTCCATTTACCTTGCATTGCTTCTAACCACTACCCTCTGTTGGTGAGTTTTAAACCATCAATTTCCTAAGGCATAATATTATTCCGGTTAGAATATTTTTGGTTACGAGGTGGTCTATGGTGCTTGGGCTAACGCTAGGCCGCGCAAAGGTAGTATGTGGCTCGATTGTAAACTCCTAGCTACCAAAAAAGGCTATGATTGAGTGGAATCGGTCTGTTGTTGGCAACCTAGAGAATAGAATTAAGACAATGGTGAATCGCATCGATCTCCTGCACAGGAAGGATAGCACTTGTACCTTGGATCGAGAAGAGGAGGGTATGCGCTGTGAGCTTGTCTGTGAATACCATAATCTTCTTAAGATGGAGGAAACTAAATGGTGACAGAAGTCTAAAATTGATTGCCTTAAGGGAGGGGACCAAAACGCGAAAATTTTCCATCGTGCCACCATCGTTCGAAGGAATAAGAATAGAATCCTTAAGGTCATACCAGGGAGACGAGGAGGTGTACAATTTTGGGGATATTAGTAGGTGTTTTGTTAACTTCTTTTAGTCCAGGTAGTGTGCAGTTCCACTTCGAACCTAGAAAACAATGAGTATCAGGCCACGCTAGACTATATTTCGTGTCTTATCAGTAAGGAGGAAGAGCGGATATCAAGACCTTTCACCTTGCAGGAGATTCAAGAAGTGGTGCTTAGGATGCCTAAGAATAAGGCTCCAGGGCCGGATGGGTTCAGTAGCGAGTTCTTCTCCCATAATTGGGGAATTGTGGGGAAAGATGTGTGCAAGGCTGTTCAGAGGGTGTTCCAACTTGGGTATATGCCTGCTAGCTAGAAGGACACCTTTCTTACCCTTATCCCGAAGATTACCGACCCTTCCAAACTCGAACACTTTAGACCTATTAGCCTATGCAACTTCTTAGCCAAAGTTGTGTCTAAATTGTTGGTCAATCGTATGAAACTTGTTCTCCCTAGGCTTGTGTCGCCCGAGCAGGTGGCGTTTGTGAGTGGTAGGAACATCTCGGATAACATTTTCCTCACTCAAGAAGCTCTTCATTCTATGGAGTTTGTTAATTTAGAGGCGTATGTTATGGCGCTCCAGGTTGATATAGAGCAAGTGTAAGATCGCATGTCGTGGCAATTTATTTGCAATGTATTGAGGAAGTATGGCCTTGGAGAGAAGTGGATAAAGTAGGTGAGGGCCTGTATTGAGTTCCCGGTTTTCGCGGTCCTTATCAACGGGTCCCCATCTAGGCATCTGATTGGTTTAGATCCTCTAGAGGCCTTAGACAGGGGGACCCGTTGTCCCCTTACTTGCTCATCCTTGGCTTTGAGGTTATGAACCATAACCTTGCCTTGTACCAAGAGAGAGGGGAAATTGTGGATGTGTGGCCAACTCAAGGTGTGAGGCCTATCTGCTCCCTAGCATTCGTGGATGACTGTCTCCTTCTTGCACGAGCGGATCAAAGACAATGTAGAGCAGTTTTGGAAGTCCTAGGTAGATATTGTGGCGTTTCGAATCAGAAGATCAATTCGAATAAGTCCTTTGTTATATTTGGTAGGAAGGTTAAGCTTGATAGGAGGCCGTTAACGCCATTAACGCCGTGACGGTGAAGTGTTTGACTTAGTTAAAAATTAAAAGAATATATGGGTTGACTTTTGTAGGAAGAAGTATGGGATCAATGACAATCTTTGGAATTGGAAGCGCCCCAAAAAATACTCTTGGGCTTGGCATGCCATAATGGATGGGGTTCCAGTTGTTAGGGATGACTTGAAAATGTGTGTTGATAAAGGAGGTGGGATAGATCTGTGGAAGGCGCCCTGGTTTTCCTCTATTCCTTTGATGAAAACTCCCACATCAGTTAACATGGAAGTCGTTGACCAGGTGAAATGGGTGGATGATTTGTTGGATGACAATGGAACATGGATGGAGGATCGGGTTTACCAAACCTTCGGTATGGCCTTTGTTACTCAAATCATCCAAACCCCGGTTTTGTATAATCGAACAAATCATAAGTATACTTGGGGCCCTAATACTATAGTGCAATACACTAACAAAGTGGCCATCAATCTCATTTTGAAGGCTGATGTGGGGGAGGGTGGGACTGCCGACTTCCGTAGCAGTGATGGTGAGCAAACCTAGTTGTTTGGAACCATTTGGAAAATTTTGTGGAAATCTAAAGCTCCTCCAAGGGCCAAGGCCTTTGTTTAAAAATTATTTAATCATACAATCCCAACCAAAGATACTTTGATTCAAAGGGGTATGTCTATGGATCCTTTGTGCAGTTGGTGTGCGAGTGACATGGAAAATCTTAATCATGCTTTGAAGAAAATTGTGTCGGATAACTTTGGATTAACCAATTCTGCTAGCAGAAATATGTAACTATTGGGTTGTTTGTAGCTTAGTTTGGATTAGGTTTGTTTACCAAAAAAAAAATTGCTGGTAATTTTGTATACCAAGTAATAACTTCTGTCAGAAACATTCCCAGAAATTCTTATATAAGTTGGTAACTTAGACCTAACCTTAACACAATATGAATTATTCCAAAACAATACTACCAAGTTTTTGGATGTAGTTTTATTATACCAGTGTCCAAACAGGAAAAAAGGTAAAGATGCAAAGGTTTTCAGAGCTGGGATTCAATTTCAAAAACTGATGTTTTCCATGAGACAATTTTATAGAAAAATTTAGAACTACTATATTAGAATACAATCAATGTTACTTAAAATTTTGAAGCAATAGCCAAGTTAACAGACCATATATTCCTCAGTAGCAACAAATTCAACTGCTCCTCTGCATAGTTCAGGCCTTTCATCAGCATCATGTCGCCTACCATCTGGACCTAGGTTACAGAGGTAGTCTAGACGAGTCTCATTGGTAAATCCTGCCAACTCAACACTCACGGGTTAAAAAAGTTGAGATCAAAGATGAAGTTCCCAGTATAAAAAGAAGGATCGAGCTCGAGGTAAGCAACAAAACCAAATAAAAGAAAATACTAATCTGTAAGAAAACAAAATGACAAATGTCAAAGTTGCAACTGAAGTCTAAAGCCTTAAGTGAATGCAGCATAATTAGGAGTTCATCACACTAGGTAATTGTGCATTTCATGATTGTATTGTCATAGTACCATGGTGAGGGGGAGAAAATACTTTGGTGGATTTGGGAGTTTATATGAGATTTGGGAATAGTTTCATGATTTCTGAAATAAAATTGATCTGAGATTACACTAGAAAAGTGGTATATAGTTTTTGAAGAATAAACTAGAAAAAAAAAAACAGACTAAACTAGAAGAAAAGTGCTATGGATTGGAATTTTTGAAAAGTATTGAGAATTCATTGGGGAAAAATAAATATAGGCTTGCTGGAAATAAACTCTTTAACAGAAATTATAGGATTTGGGAAAAAAACATGAGGCTTTGAAGTATATATATATATGATTGTTGACGAATCTAGAAATCAATCTAACTTAATATAATGGAGATTAACTAGAATAGATGAAAAAACTAAAATGAAGGATGATTCAAATATAACAGGACTCAAAGAGAATAAATAGAAGGAAAAGTAGAAGAAGTGTTGCACTTCTAACGAGGCATTAAGGAGCCGCACCTTAGTCTTTCCTTAGACATTTAACCTCAGATTTGAGGGATCTCACCAAGGCAATTACAAAAGAAACATGCACAGGGTTTGATTGATTAAATTTGGTGGCCAAATACCTTGATTGTAGTACAATAATTTCCAACAGCTCTTACAACTGCACTAGGCTTTTCACTTCGAATATAATAGTAATCTAAGTGAAATCAGCCTTCATAGGGTCAGGTCATCTATTCCATAGGAAAAGGAGGGTAATTTCCTTTTTCACTTCGATTACTATGGAATAAATCTTCACAAAATACTGATGATTCATAAGGGATGGTATTCCTAATTCTAAGGATTGATTCTCTCTCAAGTTGCATGGATAAGGTAAAGGATTCCTTCCTTATAGGGATTGATATTCCAAATTCTAAGGATTGATTCTCTATCTTTTCTCTAGACGTCTAAATAAAAAGGAATCCTAAATTGTTAAGGACTTGCCTTATCAAAGGAGTCCTAACTTAGTGAGGGCTCCCCCTCCATAGACCTAAGGAGGCCGGCAGTAAGAGAGCTCAAGGGAGACACCATGCCTCTGAAAAAATCATACATTCCCTCATGCCTCGTCTCCTTGGCTGAAAACCATATTAGTAGGCTTGGGGGCCTTCTTCTAGACAGTGACCAATAGTGCACAGTTTGGAGGCTCTTCCCTAGGCCATGACCTCCATTCGATGATTGCACCATTGAGCTCGAGTAGGTTGGTTCTAAGGTGTCTAAGAGAGAGAGGGTGTGTTGGGGAGAGAGAGAGAAATCCTAAGTAGACTAGATGAAGATAGGTCAACAAGAACAATAGAGAAGAAGGCTTCTAATGAAGGAAGGCCCCCCGACTTGGCTTGGAGGTATGCTTGTAAGAATCCACAGTGAGAATGTTTTGTCGGTCGTGGCATTTTTTTCCATGCTAATGGAGATGCTCAAGTACAAGTGCCAAAGATAGAGGAACCAAAGAGTCATCCCAATGTGGTCGAAGCTTCTTCAAACGATGGAATCCTCTTCTTCAACAAATTCTTTAGGCAACATGCAATTACTTACATCAAAGTACATGAATTTTTAATTTTTCCTATATCTATTTGACAACTTATGTGAAACACACACATGCACCCGCGCGTAGAAGTAGAATTATCTGCATGCTATATTGTAGCAATAGTTTCTTACTTCTAGTCCTAAAGATTGCATGCGGTAGATCCAAGGCATTTTTATTTTTCACTGCGTATTGTTTTTATGTGACTTAGCATGCTAAGTGTAGGAAAAATACAATTGTTTTTGGTCTACTTTTTGGATCTAGTTTCTTGATCCGGATCGCTAGATCATGTACCATGATGGGGCTATCTGTCCAGGCAGGAAAACAAAACCCGATGCTTAGTTGAGCACATCCCATAAAAAGTAAAACAAATCCCCATCACATGTACAACAAAAAGCTCTCATATCACTTTAAAAGGATCAAGAAGGGAAGACCTAAATCTTGTGGAAAAACTTCTATAAACAGAGATGGCCCTCGATGAAAATGATTGGGGAAGAAGTATCCATAAAACCAACCCCAAATAGATAGGACAAGGCTCGATGGTTATGGTTATAATTATCTTCTAATATTTCTCCATAATCATTTGGGATTAGATTAAATCCGTTATATAAGTGTATTTTCCCTACAACCTAAACCACTCTATTGCAATGCTCAAATGGTATAGAACATTTATACAATGTATTCAACTCTTCGAATTTCATGTAGATAGTTCATATGTTAGTAAAGCTAATGTTGACAAAGTATTCAATATTAAAATAATCATTCTCCTTCCAATTATAATAGTTCAAATAAGATAGATAATGGTGATAATTTTGTGATATTGTTATTTATTTTAGCTATTCGTATTGCAAGTGCCCAGACACTACTTAAAAGTTAAAACTATCAAAAGCCTAGGAATAGACCCATATTTAAGTGTTACAAATTTAGATTATACAATACAGGCCAATTTGCGTTTGACTCAGAAGGATATTAAATGAGTTTGCTCAATATCGTGGTATTATGGGGCCTACATAAGACAACATGAATTTTTGGCATCACCTACAGTAACATGCTTCGACAATTGGCCAAACTTAAATGCATGTAAGATTATTGTACCTCACATGTAGTGAGGCGGCCATACCAAAGAAACGTTAAAAACAAGAGTTTGGCTAAAAAGATGTGACGAAATTTCATATTACCTCTAAGACAAGTATAGGTAAGACTGGTTTAAATAGGTTTATAAGACCTATCACGTAAATGAAATGAAAACATTGGTTATGATTTAAATTTTAAGCATGTAGATTCAATAAAGGCAGAAAACAATGAAACAAATGACAAAAGAAACAGTGTGTGCATGTGTCCCTTCATTTGAAATCATACAACTATCACATTCTAAGGAGAATAAGATGCTTTAAAATTATTAGATGCCTCTGTAATGAAAAAGCTACATTGTCGTGACACAAATATGCTAGAAAAACCAATAAGATCATAAGTATGTTGCACAAGCCTACTTTTATTACACATTTTTCATGCTTACCGCATAAGCTGCAAATGAAACGCCTTCCTAGATCAATGAATTTCACAAAAGGATTTATGTACCCCTTGCAACGAGAACATCGCACAGGCCCATTTTCTCCAAAGTCCACTATCTATACAAAAGTAAGATGGATCAACATTATAGAAAAAAACAATGATTGATAATATCAAATGCTTTGAATAATAGAATCACCACTAATGTAGTGGTAAAGGGTAACCTTCACTGCATAATATCAATATGTAATGTAAGAAACAAGCTTTTCTCTTTGGCATGTGCCCATGTTATTATGTATTATTGCAATATAATTATCATATTGTAATAACATTTACACTTCAACTTCTATACTGTAAGTACATGGAAATTACTTATAGATCCATTTAGGGTTCATGTCATGCACATATTATCTCTATTGCCCTCACCACACTCAAGTTTTGGGTCGTCCTCTCTATGAATTTTGGTTATTTATACTTGCATATTAGTTTATTTTATATATGTTGTGAACTTTTTATGTTTGTTATTGGTGGTTCTTATATATATATATATATATATATATATATATATATATATATATATATATATATATATATATATATATATATATATATATATATATATATATATAGGAAACGGGATATAGCTAGCAACCTATTTCGCTGAAATGGGCAGCTACCCATTTGAAGCCCTTAGGAGTTCTAGAATATGCTGGTTTTTTGTAAGCATAAACACCCTACCTTAGATAGAACACCCACAAAAAATCATCACATTCTAAAACTCCTAAGGGGACCAAATGCTAGAATTTTTATCGAGCGTCCGTTGTAACCGTTAATCTGAATTATAACATTTGATGCCCCCTAAAGTTTTAGAATTAGCTGACTTTTTGTGGGTGATCTATCTGAGGTAGGGTGCTTATGCTCACAAAAAATCAGCACATTCCAAAACTTCTAGGGGCATCAAATGGGCGGCTTCCCATTTTGCCAAAATAGGCCGCCAGCCTATACCCCGTATCCTCTCTCTCTCTCTCTCTCTCTCTCTCTCTCTCTCTCTCTCTCTCTCTCTCTCTCTCTCTCTCGATTTATTTACAAGCGTGCCACTGCGATAGTGACATATTTGGTCGTCATCCCCTTGATCGATGGTAGAAAAGTAAATGAGGACTAGATTGTAAGAAAATATATAAAAAATATATTTGAGGGGTTTTATGTCAAAAATTAGGGATAATTTTGGCAATAGCTTCATTGTTCATGGGTTTTTCCATCGGGATTAAATACCTGTGGCCCTATTGGGACATGCCACCTGCCCCCTCTGCCCCCCTCTCTTGACCAAAATCTCTCCCTCCCTCTCTCTCTCTACGTGGTCCCCCCCCCCCTCCACTCTCTATCTCTCTTCCGTCCATGCAAGCCAACATTATGAATAGTTAAACTCCTTTTATTTTTATGTGGTATGGGAAGCTTAAAAGTGGATTTGTTTTTTTTGGGCAAAAAAAAAACTGGGTTTTAAGACTTCCTAAAATTATTTTTGTTATGCCGATGTAGACACACAAATTGTGTCTAACCCGGACCCGACTCGCATGCACCCATGCGGATGCAAACCCGAAGCGCACTCCGGCCCGGACCCGACTCGCATGCACCCATGTGGATGCAAACCCGACGTGCATTCGGACCCCACCCGACTCGTGCCCAACAAAGGGGGGGGTGGGGCCACCCTCGAGTGGGGCCCACCCGCCCCCTACTAGGGATCCGAACCCCCCATGGGGTGGCCGGCCCCTACTAGGGATCCGAACCCCATGGGGTGGCCGGCCCTGCAAGGAAAAAGAAAATAAAGGAAAGAAAAAAAAAAAGAAAGGAAAGAAAGAAAAAAAAAGAGAAGAAAAGAAAGAAAGAAAAGGAAAGAACTACCGCCATGCGCGGGGGGAGGTTGCGCATGACGTCTACTCACACGTGGATCTGCGCCGATCCCTCGACCCGACGGACAAGAAGAAGAGTCGGGTCGCCATCGATTTTATGTGCAAGATTCAAGATAAATACAAAAATGATTGAGCCATAATTACCCCGCCAGAAAAGGAAAGCAAATAAAGATTTATTCCTCTCTTCAATTGAAGAATAAATCTCGGGCAATTATGGGGGAGATATTCAAGGGATCTAAAATTAAAACTTCCCATATCTCTTCCCTCCCCCCTTCGCCTATAAATAGAGGGGGAGGGGAAGGCTCAAGGGGTCGAAGAAATCGCAAGCTGAAGACGAAGCGAGGAAGCTCAGCAGAAGAGGAGACGCTTCTTCATCGATCCAAGGCTTCACGAGGCACGGGCAAGCCTATCCCTTCGGGACCGGCTTAGTCCACTGAAAGCCCTCATCAAAGTGAAGACCCTTGCACAAGAAGATCAAGCCTTCGACTCCGTGCACGAAGAAGAAAGCTCGGAGAAGAAGACCCTTCGACTCCGAAGACGCCAGAAGCAAAGGCTGGAGAAGAAGCTCGGAGCGGCACTACCCCGTCGGCTCCAACAAACCTTCAACTCCGATCAAGCTCCAAAGCCCGGAGAAGAGGAACGAAGCGTCATCACCCCGTCGCCTTCGACAAACGCCCGCTCTATCCACGAAGAAGAAAGCTTGGAGAGGACTCCCTGAGGCGTCGCTACACCCGTCGTCTTCAAAGCAAAGCCGACGCTACAACCGTCGCACGGAGATCGGTGCTACCCCCGTCGTCTTCAAAGGAACCCTTCGACTCCGATCACGCCAAAGAAGCCCGGAGAAGAAGCAAAGTCTAGCCGACACCTGAACCGTCGAAGAAACCAGAAGCATTGAAGACGTTGTCACCATCGTACGAGAAGAAGATCGAGTCAACGCTGAAGCAAAAAGCCCACGCAAGAAGCCAAAGCAAAAGCCCCGGTAAAGCCCGTGCCAAAGCAACGCAAGTGCCAAAGCCAAGCGACTACGCCGGTCACGAGCAAAAGCACCGCACGTTCTAGCCGATACGACGCGAAGTCCGGAAGAACGAAAGCATCGCAAGTCTCCCCCGTCTACGTCCAAGCGCAAGCGCCAAAGCAAAGTAAAAGCCAGAGCCACGCCAAAGCCAAGCCAAGGTCGAAAGCCAAAGACAAAGCCAAAGCCAACGCCAAAAGCACGATCGACGCCGCGAACCGACGATCAAAGACGCCGAGGTCAAGCAAGGAGCGAGGAAGACACGAAGACCGAGGAACGAAGCCGAAAACCCCCTAGCCGAGGAAGCGCGAAGCACGGAAGGGACCGAAGAAACGGCGGATACTCCTTAGCCTCCCAAAAACCCTCACCCTGTAAGACCTCTGTCCTGGGCAACCCCTTCAAAGCTCTCGCACGAATACCACGTGGAGACGCGGATCAAAGGGACCCTCCAGAGGATCTCTCCCACAATCTCCTGATCAACACTCGCCGCACCCGGACTCGTCACCCCCGAGCCCTCGGTCCCGGCCACTCTGTAATCTCGTGTGTTCGCAATAAAGACGACCCGTATCTTTTTCTGCGACCACAGCCGACATCATCCAATATAAAAGTGGGTGGAAGCTAAAATAGTTTGATTAGGTTTGATACAACTTGATGTGGACTTGATCTGAAATTGGATCTGCATTTAGGTCAAGTGTTAAGATCTTGAATACTTCTGCCTACCGGATTTTGAATGGTATTGTATCCTAATTTTCCTAGAATTGTCGTATCCTACTTCTATATTCAATACGATTAAATCTTCCATGCTCAAGCAACAAGCCAAGCACATACTGATGGAGTCGTGGAATTATGGGAGGAATAGAGGCCTAAAATGTTACTCCCAAGTCCCAAGTATGGATGAATACAAAAAAAAATTATTTAACCTTATTCAAAAATAACAAAAATTGGATGGCATTATTACTTTAGTGATGAGGTACTATCCACCTAATTGTGAGTGTCAAATGGTGACAAAGCACTATATGAGTAAATATTTGCACAATAAACTTTGCAAATAATTACCAACAAATTAAAATGGACTTGCTAATGTGGTGGAGCGAAGTACAAGAAATGAATCAGGAGATTGTGAGGGATTCGCCTTGAACATGTTGATCCACTATCCTTTGTGTTGGAATTTCATGAAGGGTCGAAGCATTCAAGTTGAATTTATAAATCTCTACAGTTAAGATGGAGGAGGCTTGTGGAACATGGTCCTTCCGGGCTTCGCGCTTGATCGGCTAGGATGTATCAGTGATTGGCTCCTCCGTCTTCACCGTACTTAGGATTTGCATAAACATGTTATCAAACAAGGGCAACGTCACTCCATTTCCTCAATATCCATTCAATCTAAATCTTGTTATTGTTGCATTCACGCTCTGTAAGACCATCACCAAAGAACATGTCAGAACATGTTTACTGTTATTTTTTTAAGAACTTCAAGGGCGGGACTTTGCTAAGGTGAGACATTTTCTTGAGTAAATGAAAAACAAAGGAATATTTCAATCGAAACTTGTATCGAACAACTAGCTCTTCGGTCTTGATAGCCAAGCCAATATCAACCGCATGTGTACGATGTTGTTAGCTGAAGGGGGAAACATTGTTGTTTCTAGTTTCAGTTAGCAGTGAACCTATTGAGTTACAGATTGAGGTAGAGCCCAAGGGACCTACATGGCACAGCAGCCAAACACCAACCCCAAGACAAATGCTCCAAAAGTCTAGGATGGACAATGTAAGTGTTGAGGTATGCACTAGTAGGTAATTGTAGCCAACTATAAATTCCTCAATGACCCTCATTATCATTAGAATTTTAAATGTACTTTACTAGGAAAAGCTACTTAGAGATGGCATTAACGGAAGTGTCTAAGATAAGCTTCATGCCACATGCAAATTTTCAAAGAAGTATTTAACCAATGAAGAATAAAGAACAAAAACAATGGGTTCTTGATACAATCTGATATCAACTAAATGCGATGCGGATGCTTAATTTAATCCAAGTGCAGAATTTAAACAACCAATTTCAGATTTCAGCATATAAAATCAGATTTTCAGCAAAGTCTAAAATCACAGTTCATCATCCATTCAATCACCAATCAGGTTTAATTCAACGAAATAGTAAAACTGACAATATGAGAATTAATTTCAGATAATAATGACTGAATTCCAGCAATAAGACGATCACAATCTCAAATAAATAAAGCTAATGTCTCAAGAACAACCAACAAAGACCTAACGATAAACCCTAATGGATGAGACTCTCGGGAAACAGAAATTTAGGGATCCTAACATAAAATCAGCAACAAGGCCGGTTACTGGAAAGGAAAATATCACATGAAAAATCAGAGGACAATCCAAACCGTGCTGAGGTCAATGCCGGCAGCTTTCCGATACTCCGTTGTTGCAGATGAAAGGCGCGGAAGGGGAGGCGTGGCTCAGAAGACGGGGTGAAGAAGCCGAGACGACGATCTTGAAGAAGAAGACACTCCACGTCGATCTTCCGTGAAGCCGAGGATGAATAGCGAGGTGACGGGGTAGAAGCTTGCGAAGGAAGAGAAGGTTGAGAAGCAAGGAGGAATTCGTCGGAAAAGATACACCGAGCAAGCGATCCGCTTCTCCGTTGTTAGGGTTTCAATTCAATTTTCAACTCCATTTGCAATTAGGGTTTTTAGAATAAATAGGGGATGGCACCTAAAAAAAACACAAAAGGAAAGAAAGGGGAGAGAGATCGGTCGGGTAGAGAGAGAGACGGACGCGGGAGGAGAGAGAGAACCCGCGCGGGAGGAGAGAGAGAGAGGGACGCGCGCAAGGGGGGGCCGGTCGGGTATGGGTGCGGTAGGCTAGGATTTAGGGTTTTTTAGTTTCCCTTGAATCTCATCCATTGAGATCTATCCCTAACTTACGATCCTATGGCTAAAAAGTAAACATAGAAATGAGTCAGTTCGGCATCTGTGGCTCGAACCGGATGCGAACATGGCTCGCACCTACCCGAACCAGAAATAAAAACTGAAATAACTAAAGATCCGTTGGTCGGATCGAAATAAAGTAAAAACCAAAACTGTAGGGCTTCGATGAAGCTTTCCACTGATGCAGACGGATCGACGATCGGGTTCCTGGATCTCCGGCGCGGATGAAAATACGCCATCAGCTGTAGAAAAACTGCACGTAGTGGCTCGTCTGCATCAAGTCCCCCGGACTCAAAAGAACTCGACTCCTGTCGAGCCAGGTCCTGGGTCCGGCGGGGGCTCTCCTGGCAGCAACTGCAGCCGCTGCCTCTGATCTGACTGCTCTCCCGGGTCCGGTGGCCAAGTGATCCGCCTCAGGTACACGGCAACTCCATCTCGTAGCCTCTGCCCCTCGCCGCCAAGCGAAGACCTGAAAGTCAACACCAACATCCTCCGCGGCACGATAAGATCATCAAAAGACTCAGATAATTTCATGTGATAATAGGAATGTGGGTTGACATGAAATTCAAATGACATGTGAAAAGAAAGGCCGCGGGAGCATAATGTGCTGCGGGTCAACGGCTTGCGCGATTGGCAATGATATATTTGAAAGGTCGTGGGTTGCGGGTGCATAATGTGTTGCTCAAAATGGCCTGCGCACGGTGCAAAACAAGGGGGTTCTAAACCAGGAAGATATGTCAGGTCATCATCGTCTGGATGCAGTGAATAAAATAAGAAATTACAGAACTCATCATGCCAATTGTTATGATTTCGAAAAATTAAAGATGATGGGCTGGCTGAAAGTTGAAAGCATGATTCATAATTATTTTGCATTGAAAAATGATTAAACATGGCAAAATCTTCATTATTGCTTAAATCAACACTTGGAGGACAACAGGGATGCACATATGAATGATCTATGAATGAATGGAAGTCAGGCAAATGATGAATGCACATGTCATGAATGCCTACCGACTCTAAATGTGATGTGCATGCAACGGAACTCAAAATGTTCTCTAATCCCTTATCAATCTTCAGTAAAGCAGATGGACATCCAACTAAATTTTCAGCAAATGGTGGTATGGACTGACTTTGACTCAGAAGGGTGTGAGGTGCATGGGATCGGTGTTTCCTAAAACATGTGGGCCAAAGGGTGACATTGATGCCATCCTTAAGGAAAGTATAGGTGTTGGCTCTTCCGTGATGTTGGACATCTCGGTCGAACTGCCATGGACGCCCTAAGATAACATCAGCAACCTCTAGCGGGATGATATCGCACCAGATCTCATCTCTATATTGCAGCCCAACGGATAACTTTGCCAAACAACAGTGAGTTACCAGCTGACTCGTGGTGTTGTCTAGCCAGGATGTCTTGTAAGGGTGAGCTAATGGTTTAACTTCCCATTTCTTGCTCCTAACTACCCTTTCATTTATCAGATTGGTGGTACAACCTCCATCGATCAAGAGACAAAGGTCCATTCCGTTGACAGTGCAGATTGTTCGGAATAGTTCGAACCTCTGGTTCTTGCAGTGTGGCTTAGGGGGTCCTCCACAGAGCTCGTGGGGTAACAATGCTTTGGGTGCTTGGGGTGATGGTGACTGGTGAATGACCAACAGTGGTGCAGTCACATCATCCCCTTCCAAGACTAATTCATTGAAGTGTTCCCCATCAGATTCGTGACTATCCTCGTCATTATCCGCAAGATTTGTCTGTGGATGGAATTGACGGCGAGGACAGTCGGCGGACTTGTGACCCGGCTGGTTGCATTTAAAACATTTTATCTGACTCGGGTTGGGTCCCAAGACTCCTTTACCCTTCTCAGTGGGTGCAGGAACTGTGCCAGCTACAGGTGTAGGTCCAGGGAGTGGTCTACTAACAGATCCGGATGGTGCCCTAGTGTTGTCATATCGCCGGGACGCAGATCGTGAGTGGTGAGACTCGACTTTCTTGGCCCGACGGTGTGCATCACTGACCTGATACAAGTCGTGAAGGGACACCACCTCCTGAATTGAAGGCTTGAGACCGTTGACATACCTAGCGACGCTCTGCTCTTCATCTTCGTGCAGATCATTCCGAGCTTGGAGCTTGTAGAATTCATTAGTGTAGTCGTCTACAGACTTATGCTCCTGTCGCAGGTTTTGGAATTTCTGGAACACATTCTGCTTGAAATCAGAAGGGAGGAACTTCTGTTGCATTTTTTCCCGCATATGTGTCCAGGTGGAAATCTTTTCTTTCCCTTTCCTACCCCTAGCGGTCTGCAACTGTTTCCACCAAATCAGTGCATGACCTTTCAATTTAAGGCTGACAAACTTGACTTGTTTGTCGCGGGGGATTTCTTTCCATTCGAAGTACTGGTCGATTCTCTCGGCCCACTCTAAAAACTCTTCAGGGTCCATCCTACCCTCGAACTCAGGAATCTCTATTTTAATGCCCTGATCCCAACCCCAGTGGGATTTCGATCTCCTATGAGTCCGTCGACTTCGCCTATCAGTCCCGTCAGAGGAACTGACGCTGTCACGTCCGGACTCTATGTCTAATTCACTATGCTCGGGAGACGCTCTAGTCCTGTGTTCGCGACGGGGTCGCGGTGGGTTTTGAGAATTATTGAAGGCTAAGGTCAAGGTTTCTATTTGGGTCTGAAGCCTCTCAATGTTATCTTGTTGCCTCATGAAGGCATCCTGCCAAGTACGGGGCGGAGACGATCCAGCCATTCTAGATTGTCTAGTAGATGCTATCGATTCACTCGGAAGAGAAGGGATGGTCCTAAAATGTATGCGATCACGCGATGCTGGGGTCCTAATTAATGCAAGATACACTAAAATGAAAATAAGGAAAATAAAAAAAAAATTTCAGCAAACAGGCAATGATGCGAATGATGCGAGAGGACCGGCCGTTGCGTAAGAACGCGACGACTAGTGCGCTCTGATACCAACTTGATACAATCTGATATCAACTAAATGCGATGCGGATGCTTAATTTAATCCAAGTGCAAAATTTAAACAACCAATTTCAGATTTCAGCATATAAAATCAGATTTTCAGCAAAGTCTAAAATCACAGTTCATCATCCATTCAATCACCAATCAGGTTTAATTCAACGAAATAGTAAAACTGACAATATGAGAATTAATTTCAGATAATAATGACTGAATTCCAGCAATAAGACGATCACAATCTCAAATAAATAAAGCTAATGTCTCAAGAACAACCAACAAAGATCTAACGATAAACCCTAATGGATGAGACTCTCGGGAAACAGAAATTTAGGGATCCTAACATAAAATCAGCAACAAGGCCGGTTACTGGAAAGGAAAATATCACATGAAAAATCAGAGGACAATCCAAACCGTGCTGAGGTCAATGCCGGCAGCTTTCCGATACTCCGTTGTTGCAGATGAAAGGCGCGGAAGGGGAGGCGTGGCTCAGAAGACGGGGTGAAGAAGCCGAGACGACGATCTTGAAGAAGAAGACACTCCACGTCGATCTTCCGTGAAGCCGAGGATGAATAGCGAGGTGACGGGGTAGAAGCTTGCGAAGGAAGAGAAGGTTGAGAAGCAAGGAGGAATTCGTCGGAAAAGATACACCGAGCAAGCGATCCGCTTCTCCGTTGTTAGGGTTTCAATTCAATTTTCAACTCCATTTGCAATTAGGGTTTTTAGAATAAATAGGGGATGGCACCTAAAAAAAACACAAAAGGAAAGAAAAGGGAGAGAGATCGGTCGGGTAGAGAGAGAGACGGACGCGGGAGGAGAGAGAGAACCCGCGCGGGAGGAGAGAGAGAGAGGGACGCGCGCAAGGGGGGGCCGGTCGGGTATGGGTGCGGTAGGCTAGGATTTAGGGTTTTTTAGTTTCCCTTGAATCTCATCCATTGAGATCTATCCCTAACTTACGATCCTATGGCTAAAAAGTAAACATAGAAATGAGTCAGTTCGGCATCTGTGGCTCGAACCGGATGCGAACATGGCTCGCACCTACCCGAACCAGAAATAAAAACTGAAATAACTAAAGATCCGTTGGTCGGATCGAAATAAAGTAAAAACCAAAACTGTGGGGCTTCGATGAAGCTTTCCACTGATGCAGACGGATCGACGATCGGGTTCCTGGATCTCCGGCGCGGATGAAAATACGCCATCAGCTGTAGAAAAACTGCACGTAGTGGCTCGTCTGCATCAGTTCTTGTATTGTAGCAAATAAATCCAGGGCATGCGGTTCGAAGGTCTAGCATGCTCCTGTAGCCTCGTTTAACACCAAGTATGACCTGTCGATGTCAACATTTCAAAAATTCTCCTGATCATCAGCTTATTCACTTGGAAGTCTTTCAGAAATAAAACTAGACTTGCACCACTTTTATAAGGCCATTGTCATGCCACGTCCATGGTTATAGTTATGATTCATATAATTTTTATACCATCTAGCCATTTGCAGGCTATCTGATCACTATATTTCACCAACCATTGTGGGAAATTTCGCTAGATGCTTCCCACCACTCATGACCGCTCTCCCATGGTAGCATGTCCTTGGCCATTATCTACACTCATATTTTGGACCTAGCATTTTATGATCAATTCATGGTAGCATTTTCACTCCCCTATATTGGCTTTTTCTGTAGTTTTTAGACAACCTCTACCTTCTCCCATCCAGTGGTGGATCTATGATGCACCTTATGATTGATCCATGTCCTTCTCATGGTGAAATCCATCTTGAGTTTGAGGAGGGGTGTTAAAATAAGTTCATTAGTTTATAACATTAAATGTGTATAGTATACAGACATACAACCATACAGGTAACATAATGTGTAGATTATGCAACCTTTCTTCCCTCTCCCTTCAAGGTAATGGATCTATTATGCACCCTGTGGTCGATTCATGTTCTTCTCATGAAGAAATCCACCTTGAATTTGAGGAGGGGTGTTAAAAGGAAGTGTGTAAGCTTTTATTTGTCAATTATACCATATGCATGTTTAAGTTGCTTTCAATATATGTTTTTTCACTTATGCATGAATTCGCACATAAATCAATGATATGTACATTGGTTGAATACCAGCAACCCTTAGCGTCAAATCTTAATGACAAAATTTAAGTCTGTTGCAAACTAAATATACTCAGTTTAACTACTTGTATAGTGCCACTTCGATAATTTTGGTGTTCTGATGACATGAAGGAAGCTAAACGGAATAACTTAATAGTTAATAGGGTAATAACCATTCTTTAAAAGGCATGAATCTGCACCTACTCGATTCTTATTTCTTAGGCTAAAGCATGAAGTTGTTACTAAAATCAAACTAAGAATGAGCAGATATCAGCTCAATCCTTTAAAATACTTCATTGACACAAATTCATATCAGTTATCACACTTCTGCATGTTTGCTAATACAAGAGATATCAAAAACAAGAATACTTAGGACCACCAAGACAATATACATTCAATGTATAAAAATGGGGGAAGCACTACCCATTGATATAAGAATAAAAATTAAAAATTAAGCTGGATAAAAACTATTGTGGAAATATAGTTTAGGATATCTCATTTGATGACCAACAGAAATTAAAATCTGATACAATTTCCATATTGAAGGCAACCAATTACAGGGTAGTTAATTCTTGAGATCAGATGAAGGTGCATTACTTGGATAGGCTCCTCGGATGGATGCGGAAGAGCCAAAGGTTGGACTAGCAACGCTAGTGGCATGCTGGATGCTGATAAAAGGTCTTCAGTACAGGGAATCTATCTCAAAATAAAACAATCAACAAATAACGACTACAATAGCTAATTATAAAGGGCCGCCTGCTATTAAATGGAAGAAAAAGGAATGCAGAAAGTAATAGAAGCAGTACCTGATTAAGGGTGCACCTCATCAGACGTGGGCTGCAATTACCATTATCCTTGACAATGAAATTGCTCGAGGCAGGCTTGAAATAAATAAGAGTTATTAGCTCGGATGAATGGAAATAGAAACCATAGTTAGTGAAGTATGAAAAACAAATGAAATAAAAAGTGCATGATCAATTGTTGAATGATTAACTGAACTAGACCAATAATGAACTTAAAAAGGTGAAGATACTATAACACTATAAGAATGACCTCAGTAGGGGGCATACCGGGGGAATGTTTGCTTGGTTTCCCAGGCAAGTCTCAAACATGACAATTGACGAACTCGGCATTGGTCGTGGGAGCTCATTGGGGTCTATTTTTGAAGTCATTGACACAAGAGCACCGGAGAGGGGTGACTGGCCGATCAGTGGTGAAACCGGTGGCATTCCAATCATTCCAGATGGTGTAGCATCAGGCATTGGTGCAACCCCCTATAACACAATTTCAAACTTCATGAATAACCCATACAACAGTCTCTATAAAAGTCCAAGTAAATTCAAATGACCCAGTGTGCCAGTGCAGATGTACTTGTGAGCCCAATCAACCAACATGAACAATAACCAAATTTCAACAAGTTATTGAGTTATCTCTGTTTATTGCTCAAAACTTAAAGTTTTGATGCATTTGTTAATCCAACAAAATTGATTTTGAGGAGCTTTGTGTAACCTACATAAGTATCTAAAATAAAAAGTAAACCTTCATCTTTATTGATCCTTGTTTTCCAGCTTGTGTTTTTTGATTTCTAAACTGAATCAAATTGATCCGTGGTGGAGTTGAAACCCTAAAGGGCTTCCAGGAGTCGACGGCCCCAAGAACGGTTGCGCTGACCGGTGGACCAACATAGGGTTGTGAGGGTTGTGGGCTCATGAGAACACCCAGCATGGGACTCCGGGCGAATGCCTATGGCCATGAGCTTGTGAATGAACAGTGGGAGGCAACGAACAAGGAGGCCCGAAAGATGTCAGCGGGGCCGTCGGAGGTATAGTGTATGGTGGATGTTGATAGGTGGATGATGGAGGGAACCGCAAGCCATCAGGCCCAAAGGACAGAGGGGCGCTCCTAGTGACTATTATATATGGATCTATGGCGACGACCGGGAGGAGAAGGGAGGTTGGGCCTGGGGAAACGGGGGGGACTAAGGATCGGTAGGTCGCTGGGGATATCCGGGCGAAGGAGGGCCGAGGGCTGCATTGTATAAAAGTTATGCATGACGTATTGGAGAGAAGTGGCATGATTTGAGGGTGGGGTGGGGGTTATGGTTTGGTTGGAGAGGAGGGTAGTAAGTAGGCCTCGGCTTTGAGGGGCTGGGGAGGAAGGGTTGGGAGGACACCATGGATGGGGAGAGGTTTGGTTTTTTGTTTCGAGAGAGAAAACTCAAGGGGGTAATGAAGTTGGTTGCTTAAAGCCCATGAGAAGAGCCTGCATGCAACAATATAAAACTCTCCATGACCATAAATAATTTGGAAAACTTTAATCACTCCCCATGCAATCTTTGCATACCCCATTCTTAATGTATTTTACGAAAATATCCCATCACCCTAATTCTCTCTTCATCACCCGTCCTTCAGTCACCCCCCCACCTCTGCAGCCCTTACCTCACTGAAGTCTCTATGTCTCTCTAACTCCAAAACCAGCAGACTTTGCTCGCCCAATTCGGAAAGATAGCTAGGTAGTTAAGAAAGATAACAGACAACATATAATAGGATAACTACTAGACGGTATCAGGATAACTAATAGTGATGATGAACAACTGACAATGGACATATTTATGTGTAAGTGACAGATATATGAACATCCGAGGAGCGAGTAGGTATATGAGCGACGGATATCTAGATATCTAAGCATTAGGTAGCCAAATAACTAAGTATACAGAGATATAACTTTAGAGCCAAATAAAAGGTGATTATCCAATGCAACATGAATATGTAAAAGAATTTTTGGACTCCGGGGATTGTTAGAAAGTCAGAATACTCTTTGCCAACTTCAAACAGCCATAACTTGGCGCAATGGTCAGAATTTCTATTACAACCCTAATTCGGAAAGCTCACAACGAGATCTACGACGTTGTTAATAGCTTCACCATTAAACCCGGTTTCCAGCCCCCAACATCTTGAAGGTTTTCAAGCCTATTTTTCTTAGTTTTAGTGATCCTATAGAAGAATTGCTACCACAAGAGATGAAAACTAATGTTTATATATATAATATTTTTACTTAATACTTATTATGAAGTAAAATTTGAGGGGAGTATTTCGCCCAAATCCTAATATGGTGAAACTTTATGAGTCAGGTACCGTGGGAAAAATCATAATCCTTGATCTTTCAATTAAAAAACAAAAAAGTAGGACATATAACAAGTGACCTAGTTAAATATTTTAATTTAAAACAAGAGAAAAAACATGCAGTAATGATGTTCAATGTATAGGGTAAAAAATTGATGCTTTTCTAGAGGTTTTCAAGGATAATAACCGCATGTACTTCACAGGCCTTAGTCTCCTCATTATAGCACTGAAAATGTCCTATGTAGGAATGTATTGTATGTGTCGGGCGAACAATGTGGATATAGACGACATCTCCCCCACAGCTCCACTTGTCTTTTCCATCCTTCTTGATTGCTAAGTCTCCCATCAACTCAATGGACAATTTCTCTATATTGAATCACAATAACTTGTTACTTGCCCTGCAGAATAACTCCCGCTTTCATCGATTGTGCAGCAAGCCCCTTCCATGAGCATAAAAGCAATGAAAAAGCAGCAAATTAAGCTCACAGAAGGGGATTGCTGCATAATCGATGGAAGTAGGAGTTATTCTATAGGACAAATAACTTGGGATTTGATATGGAGAAATTGTCCATTGAGTTGATGGGAGATCTAGCGATCAAGAAGGCTGGAAAAGACAAGTGGACTATGGGGGACATGTCATCTATGTCCACATTGATCGTGCGCCGTGCCAGGTGGCAAACACATCTAATATTTTCATATAAACGAGACATTGTTCGGTGATATAACGAGAAGACTAAGGCCTCGGAAGAGTTACATTCGGTAAATTATCATTAAAAACCTCTGGAGAATCGTCAATTTGTGCCCTAAACATGAAACATCATTGTCGTCATGTTTTGTTTTGTTTTGCTTTGTTGGTAATATGGATAGATTAAAATGGTTAAAAGGTGTAATTATGCCAGTGATTATATGTCCCACTTTCTTGTATTTTCATATATTATATTCATGTTTGAAGATGTATATATTCTCTTCTCTAATTTGAAAAAGCATATATCATCTTGTTCAATCGAATATTTTTAATTGCAAAATGAATTGTTATGATTTTTCCCATGATACCTAATTTCACAAAAAGTTTAACAAAACTAGGATTTAGACTAAATATTTGCCTCAGATTTATCTTCAAAAAAATATTCAGTAAAAATAGTCAATATATAAAGATAGAACCTCAATTTTACTTTTAATTAGTCATACATCAAAGTAATCGTTCTTTGGCTTATTTATGGTGGTTTATAAGTATCATTTTATGAGTTAGAATTTCTTCATGCTTAATGCATTTGTTACATACTTACATACATGGATATATATCTAGTTATTTGCATATGTAATGTATCTTTCCAATGTTGTAATAATCTCATGCTAGGTTCTTTCCCTCCGAAAACCCCCTCCAACCAACTCGTTATGTTGCTCGCCAAAGTAGCTAATCGCTATTTGGCTCGCTATAGGTGGCGAGCGGAGGATTTCGCTATCCTCGCTGGGACCCACATCTGAGGTAACCGACAGATTTTGGGGAAAATCTCATTGATGTCTTGAGGTCGCATATCAATAGGCCAATTAAATTGGACCGCTATAACATATTTATCAAGGTTGCATTATGGTGTCCAATGCCAAGGCAAACTACATGGGATTCGACTTGGCAGGGAGGGTGAGGTTGTTACTCACCTTTTGTATGCAAATGATCTATTCATTTTTTGGCGAGCAAACAAAGAGGAAGCTATCACGGTTAAGGACACACTTGAGATCTTCTCGTGTTTCTCTGGGCAAGTGGTAAATTACAATAAATCTAATACTCCTTAGCAACAATGTCTATAGATTGATTAGAGAGTCATTGACCGGGACTTTGGCGGATATTTGGGCAATCCTCTCTTCGTCGGACGATCTAAATCTGCTACCTACAAGTTCTTAATTGATTGGATGCAGACCAAGTTGAAAGATTGGAAGTCCAAGCTACTATCCCACGCAGGAAGGACGACACAGATTAAGGCATCTCTAGCGTTTATTCCCCCCTACTTCATGGCCACGATCCTGCTGTCCAAACGTATTACCCAGAACCTCAATGCTATCGTAAGAAACCTCTGGTGGGGATTCGATACTGGTAGCCGACATATGTTCTTAAAGGCTTGGCAGTATTTTCAACTCCCCAAAGAAGAAGTGGGCTGGGTATTCGTGAATTCGGCACCATGAACCTAGCCTTCCTAATGAAATTAGGCTGGAGATTCTTGAACAGCAAGGAAGAATGGTGGGCTCGAGTCTTGGAGCAGAAATAACTACGTGGTTCTGATTTTTGGTAGCACAGAGTGCAACCGTATCATTCCTATGTTTGGGCTAGTCTGCATCAGTGTCAGCCTTCGCTTCAGAAAGGTTTCTGTTGGCATTTGCGGAATGGTCAATCGATCTGGGCATTCAAAGACCCTTGGATCCCATATTGGAATGGCATCAGAATCTCACTTCCACCCATTGCCTCGAACCTTATGATCAATGGGCGTAATGCAATGGATCTCAAGATAGCCGACTTGTTTGATCGGAATTTGGGCACTTGGGATCGAAATTTACTCACAGAACTCGGTGTTGAAGAAGCTACTTGGGAACAAATCAATATGTTAAAGATTAGCTCGAAGGGTGATAGTGATACTATGGGCTGGATCTACACCCCATCTGGACTATTCTCTATCCGCTCGAGCTACAGGCATATCATCAAGGATTGGTTCGAGGCTCCTGACACTAGATTGGATGGACAACGGCAACGCTTCACTTGGAAGAAAATCTGAAAACTGAAGGGGTTGATGCCGAGGGTGCAAATGTTTTTGTGGAGACTGTTGGCACTTAGTCTCTCACTCAGGAACCGCTTGGCTGCTATTATTATCAGTGTTCAAAAACCCAGAACTTGGACTCAACTCGAAAGTTCACCGAGTCGAGTAACTCGAAGACTCGATTCGAAACTCGACTCGGGCGACTCAGTAATTTTATATATATATATATATATATATATATATATATATATATATATATATATATATATGTGTGTGTGTGTGTGTGTGTGTGTGTGTGTGTGTGTATTTTTTAAAAACTCAAAATAGTAAATAGCCCAAGTCAGATAGAGTCGGAACGAATTGGACCGAGTCACAGCTGGTCCGAGTTTCGGTCCGACTCGACTCGATTTTCGGCCTATGCAGTCAAAGTCGGTAGTCAGCCCCAATCGGCCAAGGGCCGACTAGGACTAGTCGTCCAAAACTTATTCTAACCACTCCCCCCTCCCTAAACATATATGATATATGAACTAGCATAAATGTCAATAAGTATATGATATTAGTCGGTTAATAACAATACATACCTTCACACTTCACAGCATGGGTATAAATACATAAGTAACAGAACATAGTTATATTGGCTTCATGCCTATGTCAGAAGACTCAGAACTAAGAATTCATCACAATATTTGTTTGATGATATTTAATCTGTAAACAACCCCAATTTTGATTATAGGGTTATATGGATATCAACAAATAAACAATAATTATTTGTCTATGTTTTTATCTGAAATTCTCAGGTGCTGAACAGATGATTACAGGGAAGAGCCATAGTTGTGAGTCTTGCGACTCAACACTTTGAGCCAATGTAAAAAATCCAAACAAAATTGCTTGCAAAGACTCCTTGCAAAAAAAAAAATTTGCTTGCAGAATGCTGCCTGGGAACTAGTTGGCAGTCACTAGTCGGGGACTAGTCGGGATTCCGCCCAGCAATGACAGAATCGGAATTAATAGGTCGGCAAAATGCCGTCTGGGGACTAGTCGCCAACTAGTCCCGATTTTGATAGCATAGTTTTCGGCCGAGTCGAGTCGAGTCAGACCGAGTTTTGGTACTATGACTATTATACATATTTTCGCACTCTGTGCAATGTGCAACCAATATCCAGAAGATGAGGCCCACCTCTTTTTCGACTACTCCGTATCTCGAAGCGCTTGGGCTGCTTTGGGATACCCTTACCCATCAGGCATTCATGAGGGGTCCCTTGAGTCCTGAATGAACTCCATATGGGAGTGTGCATCCCACGATAGCGATCGAATTCATCAAGCTGCTTATCTTCTCTGGACAATTTAGAAAGAAAGAAACAATGTCATTTTTTAAAATATTGTGCCTAATTCTAGAAGGATCCTAGCCGTTGCAAGGAATCTCATGCTCCTTTATACTACTAGATCCGTGGAGAGTAAATGAACGGATGATAGAACATCCCCATCATGGCAACGGCCTCCTAAAGGATTTCTAAAACTTAATCTAGATGCTTCAATTGAGGAGGATTTTACTGCTTGTGGCCTAATTATTCGTAATGATAAAGGTCACTTGGTGTGTTTTGTAGGTAAATTACTTCCTCCTTGCTCGCCTATTGAAGCAGAATCTTTAACCATTCTGGAAGGAAAGAAGCTCTGTATACAGCTTAAAATCAACAATCTGATTGTAGAAGGTGACAACCTTTCTGTTATCACACTCCCGTTGGAGGAGAACACTCCTCCTCCTTGGAAAATCCATACAACGATAACGGAATACAGGAGACTATCCCAGTTGTTTGCTAACTGTAAGCTATGTCATGTAAAATGGTGGACTACTTAGCTTCCCATGCTCTACATTGTCGTTCTGATTTTTATAATTTTGACTCTGCTGGTTGTTTTTCCTCTCTTTGAAGAGATTCTCTGTAAAGATTCTGAAGATCATTAATGAGAATGAGTCCAATCAACCCACTGCTCTTCCTCCTCTCTATCTGGATCTACTGGCTCTGGACAATCCATTGGGATTGGTACCCAATATCTGGATAAAGAGTAGATGAAAGTAGTGTATTGGTTGGAGTTTTGATTGCAAAAAAAAAAAAATAACACTCGCTCACAACCTAGCAATCGTTGGTGAAAATCTGAACATCATTGGAAATTTGAGCCCAATGAAAAAAAAAATTCAACCGTTCAAAAATATGATCGTTGTACAAATCTGAGTCCAGTGACATTTTGTAATTTTTAGAGATTACAATAGGCTTGCAGTCAAAAGCTCAGGCACAGCCCAAGGCCCCAAGCGCAAGGGGTTCGCCTTCACCCAGGCTCGCAATTGTCTGGTTTTTTAAGGGGGGGGGGGGGCGCTAGAAGATCCATACATCCCCCCTCTTCCCACATGAAATTAGTCTACATACAAGGTATTTAAGGAAAACACACAAAAAAATCAAATTAAAAACTGATAAAGAGTATAAATATCCCCAAATAGCATAAACATAACATCAACCAAAATCTCCAATCAAAACCTAATAAAGAGTTTAAAGAATTGTAATATCTTGGTTAGGAATTTAAATAATAAATTCACAAAACTTGATATTGTATGTTAGGAACTTAAAATAATTAGTCTAATATTGTCGAAGTCGAATTGTAGTTTGAGCTTTGAATTCACAATGTCAAAAGAAGTACGTACACTCCAATAGTGTTGGGGATGATCTCAGATGGGAGAAGATTTCAACAATCTATGTTTGAGGAAGAACTTAAATTTTAACCAAATCTAGAATTTTGGAGGGTCTTTTGAGCACAAAAGGAAGTTTGAATGTGTAGAAGGGGTCTTAATACTTTAGAAAAGAAATGGGTAGAAAAAAAAGTTAAAGAATGTTAGAAAAAATTTTATGGGCTTTAAATTGGGTGCCCTAGGTGCTCCTAGTCTAGGCGCAGCTAGGCGCTTGCCTAAGCACATCGAGGAGCACATTCGCTTCAAGGGATCTAGGTGTGTTGCCTACGCAAGATGTCAGGCTTTTGATCATTTTGTTATAGGGAACCACTAATAGGAAGACTTGTTAGAAATATCACTTAAAAAGATTGCTCCCTATTTTAGAGAAGGTCATATTTCCCTATTATTTTGGGAAAGAATAGGGAGGCCATTGTAGGTGCTCTAAGGAGCTAGTATGGTTGTATTGTGGACTTTTGTCCTTTGCCATCATCATCTTGAAAACATCCATTATCTAAGAATTCACCAAATCCTCATTCATTTACTTTTAAGTATTAAGGTGCCCTATTAAAGAAACAAATGGAACACCCTTGACTCTACTTTCATTCTACTATCTTCATGCCCACTCATGCTTCGATCACCTATCTTTGTTGTTTGTTTCCCACAGGCCGCCAACTCTTCCTCCTTTCCTCTTCCCATTGCTGGCAAGAAGATTGAGAGACAGAGAGGTGGTGACCAAGGTGTACGATCAAATGTTGGATGCTTTTTTAACTAACATGGACCAATAAATAACCTTAAAGAAGAAAAAACTATATCACTATATGAAAATGGCCTCATTCGAGGGCATGCCGGGGGAATGTTTGCTTGGTTTCCCAGGCGGGTCTCAAACATGACCGTTGACGAACTCGGCATTGGCTGTGGAAGCTTACAGGGGTCTCTTTTGAAGTCACTGACACCTGAACGCTGGAGAGGGGCGACTGGCCGATCAGTGGTGGCACCGGCAGCATCCCGATAATTATAGGTGGTGTAGCATCCGGCATTGGTGCAGCCCCCTATAACACAATTTCAAACTTCCCGAATAATCCACACAACAGTCTTTCAAATGCCAAGTAAATTTGATTGCACTTTGCAAGCGCAATCAAGCAACATGAACAATAACCGGATTTCAACAAGTTAACTATCTCTGTTTATTGTTCAAAACTTGAGGCTCTGATGCATTTGTTAATCTCCATCTTAATATATTCTTGATTTCCAGCTTAAATAAGGAGACGTGTGTAGTGTTTTCTGAACTGAATCGAACTGACCTGTGGTGAAGCTGTCTGCCACGGAGGCGGCCCTAAAGGGGTTCCCGGAGTCGGTGGCCCCATGAACGGCCGCGGTGGGCCAATATAGGGTTGTGGGGGTGGCGGACCCAAGGGAACACCCGGCATGGGGCCACGGGCGAATGCCGGCGCGCCCTGGGCTTGTGAATGAACTGTGGGGGACAACGAAGGAGGAGGCCCGAAGGACGCCGGCGGGGCCATCGGAGGCCCGCCGGGCGGCGGATGCTGATAGGTGGACGACGGAGGGAACCGCGGGCCACGAGGCCCGAAGGAGGGAGGGGCGTTTCCGGTGAGCGGTGCCTGAGGGGCTCTAGGCAGCGGCGGCGGGGAGGTGAAGGGAGGTTCGGGCTGGCCCGGCTGGGGGAACGGGGAGGCGGAGGGGCGGCCGGGGGCCTGGGGAGGCCCGCGCGGAGGCGGGCCGGGAAGGGAGGTCGGGAAGGGGGGAGGGCCTTGTACGGCGCCGGAGGGCGGAGGGGGGCGGGTGATATGGAGGTTCTGCATGGCGTTGGGGAGGGCGGCGGCGGGGTTTGAGGAGTGGAGGTTAGGGTTTTGTGTGAAAGGGGGGTGGTTGGGAGGGTGGTGAGTAGGCCTCGGCTTCGGGGGGGCGGTGGGGAAGGGTTGGGACTGGGAGGACACCATGGATGGGGGAGAGATACGGCTTTCTGCGTTCAGAGAAAAAACTCAAAAGGCGGTAAATGAACCCCGCTGCTTAGAGCTCAAGAGGGAGGGCATGCATGCAATGAATGATATATACCCCCTCCATAAACAATGAATTTTGTTCTGTGTTATGAAACGGTAGTTGCATCCGATATAGATGCCCATCGGATAAAGACCCCCGGATTCAAGGGATTTAGAGATTTACCCCGTCTCTAGCCCTATGGCATATTATGCCTATATAAAGGGGGATTTGGTGAATAATAAGATACGAGTTTTTCCCAACACGTTATCAGCACGAGCTACCCCCGAGCCCGTGCCCGGCACGACGAGAGAGGAAGAGATCGGAGAGAGAGAGGGAGAGAAGAAGAGAGATCGGATCCCGGCCATCCCCATCGCCCCATCGTAGAGAGAGAGATCCCGTCTCGTGAGAACTCCGGCTCTCGTCCTCCCCTACTCCGGCTTCGATCACGTGAACAAGGTATGCTTCGAGACCTCTCTTGTCCGCCGTACCACATCACAGTCAGTCGGAGACCCCTCCGACCGTGCCCAGGTCGTCCGGCATCCCAGCCGGCGATCCCGCCGACTCATCTCGAAACCCACAGCCCACCTCAGACCAACCCCGCACAGCAATATTGGCCGCGCACGACAGTGGCGACAGGCTCTAGGCGGCGTCCAACGGCGGCCTCCGGGCAAACCCGTTGGGGTCCGAGCGGCGTCCGACGGTGGGTTTCCGGCGAACCCATCGGGTACGCGAGCGGCGGCTGCGGGCTGCGCGAACGGAGGCGGAAAGCTGCGCGAGGCCGGGTGTGGGCTGTGCGAGCGGCGGCGGACGACGCGCGAGCGGCACGACGAGCTTTTAGGGTTTCTTCGTTTTTTTTTTCTCTTTTCTCGTTTGGAGAAGATGAACAGTGTTCATCCTGGGTTTTATTAAACCCGATCGACCCGACCCGATATACTTAATGCAGACCCGACTGTATATACAAATCTGACCCGACTGTTATACAGCAGACCCGACCCGACTGCATAGACAGACCCGACCCGTCCATTCTTATATGCACTCACATTCATATGATTGACTGATTTGATATACACCGTTAATTTCAATTCTGTTTTGTACGTCCGATCTATATCCAAACCATTCGATCCATATATAGATCTTGGGTATCCGAACCATTCCGGACGCATCGGTATGGTCAGAATTTGTTATTTCATACATATTATTTATGTATTTAACTGTTTAGACCCTAAGGACCAATATGCAATATCGGTTTTACAAATAAGGACAAAATTGTCCTTAATTGTAACAGACTTTACGATGTACTTATATCTTTTGTTTTCTTACATATTCCATGTGCATAAGATGTTATTTTCTTCATTAGATGTACTTTAGGCAATTAGAACCTTTTAGAAAAGCTTGGCAAGGCGCATGATGGTTCCATAGAACCCGCTCTACCTTGGCAAGTGGTTTCTAAAAGGACCCTATTAATAACCAGTATTAATAGGCTTTGTACATGATATGTCAAATTGTTTTCTATAATATATCTCTATATGCACATGTGATGAATATGGTAATCATAGTAATTAATGAATATATAAACATGCGTGCATACATGAATATATAACTATGGTTAAGATAGATATCTTATATCTCGTAGTGTGTATTAATTTTATCATTGTTAGATAAAATGATTTTCACTATTGTCAGTGCCAAATACCGAATATTATTTGTTTATGGACATATGTTGACTAGTTTAAATGATAATCTTCAACCTCATCCATAGCCTGTGTGTGAGCTCGGCCCTTGTCAGCCGAGACAGTACAATGTGGCTATGGATACATCTTAACTAGTAGTTCCATAACGGTTAGGATTTCGATGTTCTTAGAATCCGATAGTCTTTAATATATCAATTAACTAGGCTCCTATCCCGTCCCCAGATGTCTAACCTTGCAAAGTTGGAGTTCGCCGCACTTGATGTCAACGGCAATAATTACTTAGCATGGAGGCTAGATGCTAAGCTCCATCTACAATCAATCAAGTTGGATAAGGCGATTATAAAGCCTACAGGCACGGAAAGTCTTAGTCCTGAAGACAAGGCTAAAGCGATAATCTTTCTGCGTCGTCACCTACATGTAGACCTGAAGAACGAATATTTAACCGTTGAAGACCCCTTAGTTCTGTGGGAATCCCTACGGGATAGATATGATCATCAAAGGGCTGTCATCCTTCCAGCAGCGAGGAATGAATGGATAAACCTGCGCTACCAAGATTTTAAATCGGTCGCAGAATATAATTCTGCAATATTTAACATCGTGTCCCGACTTGAGCTATGTGGAGAGCCAGTTACCCAAGGACAGATGATCGATAAGACTCTATCCACCTTCCATGCAACGAATGTCCTACTGCAACAACAATATCGGGAGAGAAACTTCCAGAAAATATCAGATCTGATTTCGGTACTCTTAGTTGCAGAGGAGAACAATAAAGTTCTTATGAAGAATCACAACTCCAGACCAACTGGAGCATTGGCGTTCCCTGAAGCGCATGCCAATGAAGGATACCACAGAGGTAGAGGCAGAGGAAGGTTTGGAAGAGGTGGTCACCATAACCACTCCAGCAGAAGTGGCAGGGGCGACAGAGGTGGCAACCCCAGCAGAGGAGGCTACCGAGGTAGAGGCAGGCGTGGCCACCCCAGCAGAGGTGGACTCAATCCGCAGCAAAATACAAATTTCAAGAAACAGAGTAACAAGCCCTGGCACGCAGAACAAGTGACGGGAGACTCTCCTTCTAATAAGTGGCCTACAGACACTTGTTTCAAGTGTGGGCGTGAAGGCCATTGGTCTCGCAACTGTCGTACATCTAAAGAAAAGGTGGCAAACTTTCAAGCATCACAGAAAGCTGAGGGTAATGCAGTGTTTGACCTCGATAATGATGACCTCCTTGAAGATGAACTCAATGAGATGCAAGGAGAAACCAAGCTCACAACTTTTGATTTCTTCAACGACAACTAGGGGGGACATGATATTTTTAGTGATAAACTGCTATTGTTTATTAGAACAGCTGTTTGATTTCTAGTAGTTAATATTTCATTCGCTTGTTAGACTGTCATATCGTTTATTTTTATCAGAACAGTTGTTTGATTTATTATAGTTGATATTTCGGTTGTTTGATATCTTTTAGATCTCTCTTATTAAATATTTCTCATTTCTTATAGAATCTAAGGGAGACATGTATATTGACTATAGCTGACCTCGCTCGGATAATAGAAGGCTCTGGTAGAGCACACCTAGTGTTACTTAATGAAACCCATATCTTTATACAATCTGCCTTATACTATAGTAACTCTAAAAGAAACTTACTCAGTTTCAAAGATATAAGAGTAAATGGGTATCACATAGAAACCCTGAGCGAGGGGAACAATGAATTCTTATGTATAACATCTAGTGTTGGAAACCAGAAGTTTACTCTAGAGAAATTCTCCAATCTATCCTTAGGGATATACGTCACCCACATTGGGATTGTTGAGTCACATGTAAACATGAGCCAACAGCTCAGTACTAATCCAAGACAAATAGTGAGCCAGAAGCTCCATAATCCTATAATTTCTAATATCTGGCATGATTGTTTAGGATATCCTAGGACAATAATGAAAAAAAAAAAACGATCGTAGAAAATTTTTGTGGTCATTCCTTAGCACATTATCAAATATTTAGAACCCTTAACATGTGACATTTTTACCGCAAGATTTGCGGATTGTCACATTGATGAGACAGTCTTCCCATCGTTAGGGGGAGATAAGAAAGATAATAAACGTCCTATCCAAAAAGGAACAACGTGAATTATCGTGGAATTCTTCCACTCTGTCTCATCTAGACCCCAGGACTCCCCAATGTGAGCATGACGTTAGGAGAATGGCAGTAAATGAGTCTGACACACGCCAGAAGCGTGACAGACCTATAGGTTCCAAAGATTTAGCTCCCTGGAAGAGGAGATTAAATAGCATATCACACCATACAGCTCCTGAAAAAGCTGTTCTTAATATAAACTCTCCTGAAGAGAGGATTCATGACGGTCCGGAAGATGTCATGAATCAAAAATCCAATTTTTCTAAATTAAAGCATATCGCTCCGGAAGAGGTTATGCCCCAGATCCTAGAAGAGACTGGAAAAGAGGTACCGGTACCCAACAATGATGAGATATCTGTGTTCTACACATACTCAGGGAAAATATGGAATAGAAAAGAAATAGTCGTTGATGATATATTTTTATATACTACGACAAATGAGATAATGAAGGGTGATGATAATGATACTGAACCATGTAAAATCCCTGAAGGATTTGATTTACCTATACGGTAATCTAGACAGTGAAATATATATGAAAATCCCTGAAGGATTTGATTTACCAAACTCCAAATCTAGAAATACGTATTCAATTAGATTAAAACGAGCATTGTACGGTCTGAAACAATCCGGAAGATTGTGGTACAATCGGCTCAGTAAATATCTGTCTAGGAAAGGCTATAAAAATGATATTATATGCCCATGCGTATTTATTAAGAAATCCCAGAATGGATTTACAATAGCAGCAGTATATGTAGATGATAAATCTAATAGGATCTCCCGAAGAGATTGAGAAGACTGCTGGCTATCTTAAAAGGAGTTTAAAATGAAAGACCTGGATGAGTCAAATTTTGCCTCGACCTGCAGATCGAACGCAATTAGGATGGGACCTTAGTCTATCAAACAAAATATATTGAAAATCTCCTGAAGAGATTTAATACGGATAAGTGTTATCCACTTGTAAGGTCTTTAGATGTTAACAAAGACCTATACAGGCCTAGAAAAGAAAATGAAGACGTCTTGGGTCCTGAAGTACCCTGGGTCCTGAAGTACCCTATTTAAGTGCAATATGTGCAATTATTTATTTATCTCAATGCACTAGATCTGATATTCCATTTTATGTTAATCTACTTGTTAGATATATTTCTGCATCTACACATAGATACTGGAATGGTATAAAACACATATTTAGATACCTAAAGGGGACATTTGACATTGGTTTATACTATTCATGTAAAAAGACTAACCCAATTGGATATGCAGACTCAGATTATTTATCTGATCCCCATAAAGGGAGATCACAAATATGTTATGTGTTTCTTAAAAGTAATGCAGCATGCCTAGCTCAAATTCAAAGTGGCTTCATCAAAGGCGACTCTCCCCGAAATTCTTCTGCACCCATGAACTCCAAAAGAATGAAGATACTATTTTAAAGCATGAGAAGTCAACTGAGAACCTGACAGATCTCTTCACCAAGGCGCTTCCAAAGTCTACAATCCAGAAGTTGGTGCATCAGATTGGCATGAGGAGATTTCACCAACAGAGCATGTGAATTTTAAATTGATGTATTAACAGGGTGGGAAGTAGCATCTTAAATGTATTAGGGGGAGGGAGTATTTTTCTTTTGAAGATTAATGTAAGCAATGTTTGTAATAGAATGTAGGATAAAGATGAGGGGGAGCATCCTGCAGATGCAGATGGAGACATCCAGAAGAATGTCTTTTGCGCATTGTACTCTTTTTCCTGCGATGAGGTTTTTTCCCACAGGGTTTTCCCATCGAAAGGTTTTAATGAGGCAGTGTAAGTCGCACCCACTAAGATTCCAGAAGAATCTGAGATTTCAGACGAATCTGTTCCTGAAGAACTATGTTCCTGAAGAACTACGTTCCTGAAGAACGCGTTGTACTCTTTTTCCTTCACTAAAGGTTTTGTCCCATTGGGTTTTCCTTAGTAAGGTTTTAACGAGGCAATGTTTTGAAAAGTGGGCATCCAAGGGGGAGTGTTATGAAACGGTGGTTGCATCGGATATGGATGCCCACCGGATAAAGACCCCCGGATTCAAGGGATTTAGAGATTTACCCCGTCTCTATCCCTATGGCATATTATGCCTATATAAAGGGGGCTTTGGTGAATAATAAGATACGAGTTTTTCCCAACATTCTGAAATTTTTTTGGGCGGTAAATTACACTTTACCCCTTGACATTTAGCCTAAAACCACTTAACTCCTTGAAATTTTTTTTGCCAAATCGGTCCCTATACTTTCACAAGTTAGCACTATACCCCTTTTTTTTTTGTATTCCATTAGATAAAGAGGGCTACAAGAAACCGGAAACATCTCATACAAAAAGACCACTACCTAGGATTATGTACAAGCCTCGGATGGCGCCAAAAAACCATTTCCTTCCGAATTATGTCCAAGACTATGCTGGTAAAATTCGATAAGAAATGATACGGATGATCAGTTGTCCTTCCCAAGTTGGCGAAAACTTTTGTTGGTCCCTTGGCTTCCGGATAGACATAAAACCATCTCACAGAGGGAAGAGCCAAGGTCATTCGTCGGCAGTTTTTGATAAAGGAGTCAAAAGGCTGAGTGACTGAGATGTATGATGTGTAGAGAATCTCATTCAATCCATAGCGGGGCCTATAGAAAAATGTGGAAAAAAAACACATATCCCAAAAAAGAGCCATTTTTCTTCGTAGTTAACTAACAAGCGTAATGCAGGAAAAGCAGCACAAAAAAGTACACAGCCGCCAATCACGAATGAGGAAACCACTCCCTACTAAATCACAAGCAAGGTTCACTGATCCATCAACGTTTAATTTGAGCTCTCTTTGATTTTGGGGCACTTATTGGACCGAGATAACCGATGACGAGCGAAGTGGTGTCATATGAAAGTCGGCCAACTATAGTTCCCGATAAAGGAAAAATGATGTGGGTATAGCCACCGTTGGAGGGCTTTCATACTGCCCCTAAAAAATAACTAGGTTTCGGGATTTCCAAATCTGCCAAAAAAGCATGTAGCATCAGAGTTGGTGGGAAATTGCAGAGCCTGGGTGGCAAATTGTCCCACCCTTTTCATCACTAGTAAAAAATCTCCAGCATGGGAGATATACATTTATTTGGGATATATTTGCTCGTGTGTATACCTCATTCCAAATGGCTATGGAATGAGGGGCAATCACATAGGGCATGATTAATGTTCTCTAGGGGCATAAAACACAAGTTGCATCCAATGGCTAGACTCAGACCCATGTACCTTAAGAATTGGTTGGAAGCCAAAAAACCATGCAAAAGTTTACGGCCCAAACTTTGAGCCCGAGGCGAAATAGGTAATTTCCATAGAAGCTTCCATGGATTGCAAAAACTTGTTGTCCCATGTTGCTTAGGAAAGATGGCCTTATAGGCATCCAAAGGGTTCATCATTGTTTGTCCCGAAACTCCGCACATGAAAGGCTGATCTGGTGGGTGGGACAGGATATGAGTCAAAACCATTCAGTTGCACCAAAAAGGAGGAAAATTTTGGACCAGCAAATCAAAATTCAATTCCCCTCCCAACTGCGTGGATGGGCTGATGGGCTTCTCAAAACCAATTGTAGACACACAAATTGTGTCTAACTCGAACCCGACTCGCATGCACCTATGCGGATGCAAGCCCGACATACACTCGGACCCGTACCCGACTTGCATGCACCAATACAGATGCAAACCCGACAAGCACTCGGACCCGGACCCGAACTCGACTCACACGCTCCGACTCACAAGGGGACACCGAACCCGACCCACACCTAACAAGAGGCTGGGTGGGCCCATCCCTAAGTGGGGCCCACCCGGCCCCACTCTTGAAACCCAAGCGCCCTACCTACGGGTAGGGGGTGGTCGGCCATGCAAGGAAAAGAAAGAGAAAGAAAAGAAAGAAAGAAAAGGAAAGAAAAGAAGAAAAAAGGAAAGAAAGACCGCTATGCGCGGGGGGTGGTTGCGTATGACGTCTACTTACGCGTGGATCTGCACCGATCCCTCGATCCGACGGACAAGAAGAAGAGTCGGGTCGCCATCGATTTCATATGCAAGATTTAGCCATAATTACCCCGCTGGAAAAGGAAAGCAAATAAAAGTTTATTCCTCTCTTCAATTGAAGAATAAATCTTGGGTAATTATGGGGGAGATATTAAAGGGATTTAAAATTAAACTTCCCATATCTCTCCCCTCCCCCCTTCGCCTATAAATAGAGGGGGAGGGGGAAGGCTCAAAGATCGGAAAAAGTCGCAAGCTGAAGGCAAAGCGAGGAAGCTCTGCAGAAGAGGAGACGCGCTCTTCATCGACCCAATGCTTCACGAGGCACGGGCAAGCCTATCCCTTCGGGACCGACTTAGTCCATTGAAAGCCCTCATCAACGTGAAGACCCTTGCACAAGAAGATCAAGCCTTCGACTCCGTGCACGAAGAAGAAAGCTCGGAGAAGAAAAACCCTTCGACTCCGAAGACGCCAGAAGCAAAAGCCGGAGAAGAAGATCGGAGCGGCACCACCCTGTCATCTCCAATAAGCCTTCGACTCCGATCAAGCCCAAAAGCCCAGAGAATAAGACCGAAGCGTCATCACCCATCGCCTTTGATAAACGTCCACTCCATCCACGAAGAAGAAAGCTTGGAGAGGAATACCTGAAGCGTCGCTACACCCGTCATCTTCAAAGCAAAGTCGACGCTACAACCGTCGCACGGAGATCGGTGCCACCCCCGCCGTCTTCAAAGGAACCCTTCGAATCCGATCATGTCAAAGAAGCCCGGAGAAGAAGAAAAGTCTAGCCGACACCTAAATCGTCGAGGAAGCTAGAAGCGTTGAAGAAGTAGCCACCGTCGTTCGAGAAGAAGATCAAGTCAACGCCGAAGCCAAAGCCCACGCAAGAAGCCAAAGCAAAAGCCCCGGTAAAGCCCGCGCCAAAGCAACTCAAGTGCCAAAGCCAAGCGACTACACCGGTCACAAGCAAAAGCACTGCACGTTCTAGCCGATACGACGCGAAGTCCGGAAGAACGAAAAGCATCGCAAGCCTCCCATCGTCTATGTCCAAGCACAAGCGCCAAAGCAAAGCAAAAGCCAGAGCCACGCCAAAGCCAAGTCGATGCCAAAAGCACGATCGACGCCGCGAACCGATGATCAAGGACGCCAAGGTCAAGCAAAGATCAAGGAAGACACGAAGACCGAGGAACAAAGCCAAAAACCCCCTAGCTGAGAAAGCGCGAAGCATGGAAGGGACAAAAGCAACAGCGGATATTCCTTAGCCTCTCAAAGAACCCTTACCCTGTAAAGACCTCTGTCCTGGGCAACCCCTTCAGAGCTCTCGCACGAATACCACGTGGAGCGCGGATCAAAGGGACCCTCTAAAGGATCTCTCCCACAATTTCCTGATCAACACTCGGACTCGCCACCCTCGAGCCCCTGGGTCCCGGCACACTGTAATCGTGTGTTTGCAATAAAGACAACCCGTATCTTTTTCTGCGCATACACCAATAAATGTCCTCTTTTAGTAATTCATATCTAATCAAAACTGAGTTGAAGGGAGGCAAAATGTAGCATATTAACTATATGGGGGTTAAGTGATTTTGGGCTAAACTTTTTACCCCTTTTTTTTTGAGGAAATTTAATTCACATCCCAAAAATATGTAATTAGCCCCCATTTCTAACAAACTTGAACACATACTGTTTTCTTTGATCATATCCCATTCCTATCCCAAAAAATGAGAAATGCTATTCAGCCTGAAGGTTTGTCCTGATTTCACCCGCCCGATTAACATGGCAGCGTGCAACTGGTGGCTGAAACCCAAGAGCGATTTTAAAATCTTTAACAGCACCAGTTGCACGTTGCCACTTCAATCGGGCCGGCAAAATCGAAAAAACCTTTGGGCTGAATAGCATTTCTCCCCAAAAATATCCTTCCCCAGCTCTAACACCCCACCTTGAATACACCCAAGTTAAAGGGTCCTTCCCACCTTGATCATACTCTATTCCTTTCAGATGTTGAAGCCCCATGGGGGGGGGGGGGTATTTTCATCATGATATCAGCTGCCATTCATTGATGGCTTGATGAGGAGAGAGAGAGAGAGAGAGAGAGAGAGAGAGAGAGAGAGAGAGAGAGAGAGAGAGAGAGAGAGAGAGAGAGAGAGAGAGAGAGATGTTCCTCTTTTTTCCCCATTGCTAGAGGGATTAGATCTCCTAAGGATGAATCCTATCTAAGGAAGTGGGATCTTCTTTTCCAATTGCAATTGATGCCCCCTTATTCAAAAGGTTTGGCTTTAGGTTTTAGTTTAATGTGGGGTATAAGATAAGGGTATAAATGGTATTTAATATATTATGAGTAAGTTAATGTGAAACAGATAGGAGACAGAGGCCAGTTATAGATTTTTGGGGTATGAATAAAATTTTTCTTTTTTTTTTTGGGTTGCCAAAAGAAATTTACCTTCCTTTCATATTGCCTTTTTATTGGAGAGAACTCCAAGGGCACTTTCAAATTCTTTCCCTAATTTTCAAAGAGAAAAGGTGTTCATTTCCATAATAAGAAGCATGGTTTAAGGGTGATAGCTAGGCTAGCTCGTAAAGCCTATTGGTGGTTGTACCAAGAATCAGGGATCGAATTTGTGGTTTTTCCCATAATGGCCTCCAACTCTGTCGTATTATTGGGAATAAACCCAGTTGCTTTTTGTATTACTTTTCTCACCATTATTTTTGTTTCGGACTAAAGTACCCCCGAAACTTATAAAGGGCTTCACTCCCACTTTCAAAGGGATTTGACTCTACTCTAGTGATGATTTGTGTCCCCTTTCAATCATTGACGCTGACGACGCCACCCCATCGGCCACCCCCCTTTCATTGCAGGCATTGATGCATTTCACTGATGTGCCTATCGCCATCGACCACCGACGGGCACCTCTTGCTGACGACGCCACCCCGTTGACCACCACCCACCGTCGTCGCCGTCCACCACACCCACGGACGGTGGCGTCATCGGCGCATGCAGTGAAATGCGCCGGTGCCTGCAATGAAATGCGTCGGCGCCTGCAGTGAAATGTCTGCAATGATCGAAAGGGGAGACAGATCATCACTAGAGCAGAGTCAAATCCCTGCTATGAAATGTGTCGGCGCCTGCAGTGAAATGCGCCGAATCAAGCAGTGATATGCGTCGGCGCCTGCAGTGAAATACGCCGGTGCATTCACTGAAGGCACCGACACATATCGTGTATGGGATTCGGATCAACGGATGAGATTTGGATCAATGAATAGGATTCACAAGAGATTTGGATCAACGAATGGGATTCACTAGTTGTACAAAAAACAGCAATTTTTAAAAAATGGATTAAAAAATAATTTATTTGGAATGAACGGACCCAAAACTTTTAATTTAGCTGCAACGGACTTATATGACAGTTCAACTGCTGGATAAGTAAAAAAATAGTCGTTTACTTACCGCGATACTACCCGTTAGCCTTTATACAGTAGTCCGACTACCATATAAAATCAAGACTACCCGTTGGGGTCTTTATACGGCAATTAGACAGCCGTATAAATAGTCGTTGGTCTTTATAAGACAGTCAAACTGCTGTATAAGGTTATACTACAGTCAAACTGCCATAGAAGGTTATACGACAGTCAAACTACCGTATATCGGGATATGCATCAATTAAACTGCCTATACGGTAATTGAATTGCCATATAAGTCCGTTGTTGATAAATTAAAAGTTTTGGATCCATTCTTTCCAAATAAAATACTTTTTAATCTATTTTTAAAAAATTATTGTTCAAAAAATCGTTATTACTGTAGTTGCTATAGTAACAACGAATTTTTTTTGCCCTATTAGCTCTACACCCACCACGAATCTGATCCGTTGATCCATCGGAATTCCAATGGAATCAATGGATGAGATTCGTGGTTGGTGTTTTTTTTGTCCTATTGGCTCTACATCCACCACGAATCTCATCCGTTGATCCATTGGAATTCCGATGGATCAACGGATGAGATAATTCTAATGGATCAACGGATGAGATTCATGGTAGGTGTTTTTTTTGTCCTATTGGCTCTACACCCACCACGAATCTCATCCGTTGATCCATTGGAATTCCAATGGATCAACGGATGAAATTCGTGGTGGGTGTAGAGCCAATAGGAAAACAAAATTCGTTGTTACTGCAGCAACTACATTAATAATGTTTTTTTTTGTCCTATTAGAGCTTTTCATCTTGGAGGTCTTCCGTGGTGATGCGGGTTTTGAAGATTGGGGTATTGAATGGGAGGAGGTTGTTGAATCTGTGGATGGTGTCTTCATCTTCCTCGATCATTCGAGTAGGCTTTTGTAGTGTGGATGGGGGGGGGGGGAGGGGGACGGGGACTGAAGGGAGATCTGCTGGTAGTTGGTTGTGAGATCAGGGATGCAGTAGAAAAGGGGGGTTGCCATGAATGACCAGAGGGGGGACTGGTCATGAGAGACGATAGAAAAAAAAAAAAAAAAAAGTTGCACTCATTGTTGATAGGTAATCGCCACATCGAACGGTTGTGACGCACTATGCGCCACACCTACCGGTTTAACATGTGGGGCCCACAAAACAAATAGTTGCCAGGCATAAAAGCTAATCAAATCGATAATGGAGATGCGGGGTATCGATCCCCGTGCCTCTCGCATGCTAAGCGAGCGCTCTACCATCTGAGCTACATCCCCATGCTGTCATTGTTATCAACATATTATAATACAAAGTAGTTGACAATGCCTGAGTGGTTTTTTTTCCTTATGAGCTAATGGATTGTAGCTTCATTATCTGTGTCGGATCAAACTCTGGCTCTAAGTAAGTCCATTCCTTGGACACCCCTTTAGGCTTGTCACGTGATGTCTTCGTGTTGAACCCCTTCGAAATAAGAGAAATGCTATTCAGTCCGAAGGTTTGTCCCGATTTCACCGGCTCGATTGACGTGGCAGAGTGCAATTGGTGGCTGAAATCCACTAACGATTTTAAAATCTTTAACAACACCAGTTGCACGATGCCACGTCAATTGGGCCGGCGAAATCGGGACAAACCTTCGAGCTGAATAGCATTTCTCTCGAAATAAATGGTTTTATTGTCCGTGCCCCGTTGCAGCGTCCACCATGACTTTAGTAGTAAAAATTTTCAACACTCACGACTGCTGTACTCACGCCCTATGCACCTACACAAATCAGAGTTGTGCGGAGTGCAGCCCGATCATTGGCCCGTGCGGGGCATGAGTACAACAACCGTTAGTGCTATAAAATTTCCCACTTTAGTAACGGATCAATGGAACTCATCCTTAAACAAGATTATTATTTTATTTTATTTTATAAAGAATCAATCAGAGTCACATTTAGGGATGGCAATGGGCTGGGTTGGAGTCGGACCGCACCCTTACTGATATCCATATCTAATATGTCGTGTGAATTTTCACGCACAATCCTCCAAATTACAATCGAATAAATAGAAGAAGCTAGAGATCTAAAGAGAAGAGAGGATAAATAAAGATTTGCTCGAAAAACCTAAAGAATCGGTGGCACAACGCATATGGGGCGGAATAGTGTAGGCGTAACAAGAAGTTGAAGGTCGGGTTGCAGGTTCTACCACTAGGGTTTAACATGGATTGACCTTTAACCTGACCCAACCGGTTCGAGTTGCAGCCCTAGTCTTATGTGGCTGAGGCATAGGGTACTCGGGATAGCGGGGATTGATAGGGGGAAATCGAACCCATACCCAAAAACTGTTCGGATATCCATACCCGATCCGAATCTATTTCGGGCATAAATTGATTGAACGACAATCTCTATCAGGGCGCAACTCGGGTCGGGATGGTTCGGGTTTGAGCCAAACCGATCTGAATTGGGCATAGACCAGAACCGGCCCACCCTACAATAAGATCGAGTTGGGTCAGTTTGGTTCTTCGGTGGATTTGCTGTCTATAAAACTAACTATTGATTATTTACTAGCAAATCAGACACACATTAGGCTTTAGCCACATGTTGGGCTCTCTTGGTAGTTGGTTCAACATTAGCAAACAACAAACGGTTACTCATGTACAAGTGGGATGTAACCTCCACGTCCAAACCAGTTACATAAATGTGGGCTTATCATACACGTGGACTAATAAATATAAGTTCGGTTCTCAGGTTGGGTTGGGTCTATCCGAGCCCAAACCCTGAGATGGCTCGTATTTAGTCAGGTTCACCGAACTCAGAATCAAACCAACCCATTAGGTCAAAATACGTGGCCGTTGTGCCTTGTTTGGACATGCGAATACCGGGTTTTTAGCTTCTTGGCTCCATGGGGATTTTAGCTTCAAGGCAAATGATCCCCCATGGATACAATACAATCCAATCTTCGTAATTCACGTAGTATCATGATCACCACATCTGATGCAAATGAACGGCAGCAGATTGATCTCATCTGTAGTCTCCAGAAACAAATTACAGATGTACAGCACCAATAAACGTACGCCAGCAAGTCAAGCTGTAGAGACACAAAAAATACTGCCAAGGATCACAAACTGCTGCTGGGTAAAGAACCCATGAGGATGACAGGGCTTCTGTTCTTGGGCTTCCATATCTTATCTGGCCTTGCCTTAGAAAGAATATCGGAGAAAAACCCTGACGTCGGACTGGAATCAGTGGGCTGGATCGACCTCTCCGAAACTCCAGTGGGCCCTTTCCCAGCTCCATAGGAGGCCTGTTCTGCGGTTGCAATAGTCAGCTTGCTGCAAGGACAACCCATGAGCTTTCCGAAGCAAGGCTTGTGAAAGGCGGAACCACACAAACCGCATTTTGCGGCGTCAGCTTCCTGTAGATGGAATACAACCCGAGGGTTACACATGGAAGATCCGAGGCATCAGAACTAAATGTTTCAGAGAGGCCAACCTGAAAGGGGAATATGAGGGATGAGGGGTCATCACAGGCATGTCGGGCGGCACATGGGACACCGGCATCGTAGCATTCAAGGCACTGCTGCGATATGTGTTCAAAGATCTTGTTTGAGATGGTTTCTAACATGATGGGAAGCGCTGCATTGAAAAGTTTGACATAAGAAAAAAAAAAGAATTTAGTACATAGGCACTCACACATGTACACGGCGATGAATGCATGACTTTGTTGGATAGTGTGCCCGTGTGAAAGAACCCACATTGTGATTTATGTACACAGTACAAGAGATTTAACACACGAGTTTACGTGAAAAACCCTTCCTAAATCTGGGAGGAAAAAAACCGTGCGGTAAGTCGGCAGAGTCCACGATAAACATATTTTGCTACATTGCATTGTCTTTTTTCTTTCCTTTTTCTCTTGACTAAAATTCTCTCACGAGGGAGAAAGGGTGTAGCATGCCACTACGGTTGAAGCAGATGAACTGGTCCATCGTACGGAAGCTCCATGATGGCCTATTGGAGACTGCCGTGTGCCAGGCCTGTCGACAGGGTGCTCGAAGATGCACGGTGTCGTCGTGCCTCCAGAAAGCGTGTCATTCCCACTAGAGTAATGCTCGCCGGAGGTCTGTGTCAAAACCAGGCTTGACAACAGGCAGCGGAGGTCGGTGTCGGAGGTGCGCTCGACGACAAACGGCGGAGACAAGATTAACAATGGTCGAGAAGTAGCACAGGGTTGCATTGACAAAACCATGAGGCCACTCAGTGAGGTCAACGAACTTGTACGTCGAGTCTCGCGTGATCCCACCGGACAGCTCGTCGAGGCCACCGGGTCGCTTTTTGAGGCTACCAGGTCGCTTGCTTGAGGTTACCGGATCACTCATTGATGCCACTAGGTCGCTCACCGAGACTGTTAGATCGCTCATTTGAGGCCGTCGGGTCGTACATCGTGGTGGCTCTGTCATTGTCAATAATTAGAGGAGGTGGAGGTGGTCACTAGCGAGCCGAGGAGTGGTCGCCAATGGGCTATATCGAGCACAGAGGATGAGGGTCGTCGGGATGCGACTGTCATCATTTCAATCAGAGGAGTTCGGTAAAGTTCTCTTTATTGCTCGTCGCCGAAGAAGAGGGAGGGGGTGGAGACCCCTCCTCTGGCCATTGTCGCGGGTAACGGTGGTCAAAGAGAAGGGAACAATGACGAACACCCTCTTCGTTGTGCATTGTCGTTGGGTGGCCGTTGCCGATCGGAGGGAGGGGGGAGAGGCCCGAGCCCCTCATCGCTGATACCGGTTGTCGACTCCAGCAGGCTAGTCCCAACCCAACATTCAAGAGGTGGCTATAGTAAAACGCGACATCATCTGCTAGGCCTCCACCACCAACTTCAGATTCTAAGACATGATCACATTAGAGGTGTCCTTTTCTGCATTTTATTTGGATTTTCGCAGCTATTTACTAGTCTATTTTCAGCACTTGTAATAACCCAACTTATAAGGGTTGTTTTAGCCTTTTATTAGTATTAGGGTCATGTTATGAACAGAGGGCTTTATAAAAGATCCTTGGGAAGTCATTGATGAATGAAAATTGATGAAAATTTGCTTTGTTTGCGTCAATTGGAGAGAGGACTGTGAGAGTGAGAGGCCCTAGCAAAAGCCAACCCAGATGAGAGATCGGGAGACCAAGGTGAGAGACTGATGTCAGTATCTTTTTCTTCATGTGTTTGCGGATCATCATCAATGGATCACCATCACCATCATCCTCTATTGTTCCGCCCCCACGTCCCGACCTCCCCATGACCAAGCCCTCATCTGTGGCCACCATTGCGGGAAGAAATTACAAGACAGACTTATAATCCGGGAGGTGTTAGGGGGCATTCGCAATCATGATCGGCGTCATTCTAGTTTTGTATGAAGCATCTCGACGTCTCTGATATTCTGTCAAAATTTCAAGATGATCTGACCAGAGGATCTTGATAGATTGCCGTTTAATCGAAGCTTGGTCATCAAATCTGCACTGCATAAAGGTAACATAAAACCCTCAACCTTCCACAGGGCATAACTCGATCCGCTCATCCGATTCAAACAATCCAAATATCAAAATATAATATCTTTCTCGAGCTCAACCCAACCATGCATTTACCCAACTTCATAAAAAATGATTTGCCCCTTTTGCCCCTACTGTTTTGAGAGCTAGTTTGTTGATTCCCTCCCTTTGTCTGGACTCCGTACCGATACTCCAACCCAAGACCTCCTCTGTGAGAGGGATTCCACCCATTGTTTTCGGAACTTATATTGAGAAGGCACATACTCTTATATTAGATTTGCACGTTTATTAATGTATCATGTCTACATCAATAGAGATTTACTGCTAAGTAAATTGAGGTATTTTATATTTTTTTATTCAAGATTATTTATTTGTTTTCTTTGTGTATAGTTTACACTTTCAAGATGAAACTAGGTGACGGATGGATTTTTTATGTATATTTACAGCCTTCTTTAACGTGCATTGTTGCATTGGGCGGGTCGCAACTAGTAGAAAATAAAATGAAGTCGTTTTACAAATAATTGATGATACCTGCAAAGGCCCCTTTCGAGAGATCAACAAGGTCCCGAAGTGCAAAAAAGTCATTGCTTTCCAGAAGATGTCTACGTAATCCAAGGCCTCTTTGAATTGACCTCCGAAATGGACAACGAACATATGGAAGCATAGCTCCTATTTTCTTTCTGATACTCACAACATGAAGCAATGCTGGAACTTTGGAAAATAGGAAAGGATTGACTGCACTCACACAGAGCATGGGCTGGAAAGAAAATGTAACGAATATAAGACTGCAGCTACAATAAGAAATGATAAGCATTTTCTGCAACCTCAAACAGGTAACAAAAGATTAAAAAAATACTCTTCATACACTAAGAGTGGAACACATAAACAAGATTTAGACCATAAATAACCAAGCTATTTGTTGTAAAATATTCCATTTATCATATCACCAATCAAATTAAAGCACAAAAAGATGATCCTTATGTTTGTTTAACAGTGTTCATATTCAGAATACCTGGTCATAAACAGATTCTAGGTATGCTTTGGCTAACTGAGAAACCGGATATAAAGAAAAGTCCCATAGATGCAAGACTCTTGCTGGAAGAACAGTGGTATCATTTGTATGGCAAGAAGCACAAAACAACTGGCCAGTGTACTCACAAAACCGAGACTTGTTCCATCCAAGTGTCTGTACAATTTCTCTTAACAGGGTCTTTCCAGCATCTAAGTGTCTGTGGCATCCTGCACAAGTATAGTGTTGTGCTTCCAGCAGCTGTCTTATAGACCTGTGAGGCTTTATTTCAACCACAAGTGATATGGTCTTCCCAAACATCGAAATGTCTTCTGAGCAGTTCTCCTCACAATTTGAAGAAGTTGATTTCTCATCCTGCCCAAGCCTTTGGAGATATTGAGGAATGAGAGTTTTTAACAAGCCAGAGCTGTGAATTGCTTTGCTTGAGGATAAAAAATCAACCAGAGAATTAGGAGTTCCAAAAGGATATCTGGCATTGAGAATGGAGCGCAAACAATTTTGAATAAGGCCACTTCTCTCATTAATAACACTCGGGGAAGCATTCCCAAAAATCTTTCTGGAGTCTCGCTCAATATTGGACCATGGAGAAGGAAGATTAAGACCATGGTCTGTAAAGAGAGTCTTCAACTGACGATAAAGAGCATAGAAATCGCGGTAGCGACGCTCGACCTCCCACTGATCTTCACCGCTCCACACTCTTAATTTATATACAGTATATTCCTTGACGCCAACCAATCTTTCCCCAAAAGAAACATCTCCTTGTTTCTGTTTCGCCCCAACAACCTCGATCCAATCAATTTTGACAGGGCAGTGGACACGTGGACATGCATCCTCTGTACCAGAAGTAGAAGCAGTTGAGCTGCCATCTCTGATATGATGAGACTGCTGTGTTATGTATCCCTGGTTAGCCAAAGTGTACCTAGCTCCATGAGACTTTCCTGAATCTAGTAGAATCTCCTCCATTTCAAGAACCATCTCATCACATGAATCAGTTGTGTCCAGATTCTTAACCTACAAATTATGACCAACAGACATGAATATCTCATGGGTTAGAAATCTGCAAGAGCATTAAATTAGTGTCATATATAGCATAAGAAATCATGTAACCAATCAATTTAAGGCACTAGTTATGGTAAGCATGAGTACTAATTCAGTAATTCCAAGGACTATAGTCAAGTTTGAAAGGTGAAAAAAATGTAAAAACAAGGAACTAGTTAGAAGTGATTTAACAATTATAACCTGGCATGACCCTGCTATAAAAGAAGGATCACAAAGAATGTCGCCCGAAATATAAATTTTGTATGCATCTCAGGATCATATAGTAGATTCTTTAAGAAGTTTACGTTGTATTTTATCAGTTTTTAATTTCCAGACCTTTTCGGTTTATTCTTTTAGTTTCTGAAGAAAGTACTGCTACTAAGTGGACAAAGGAGGATGCTCGGCCAGCGAAAGGGCTTAACATCTCTAAGATGTATCCATGGGTGGGTGTGGGGGTCTAAAACAGAGATGGGGCTGTGGGCGGGTGGATGTGGGAGGGAGGGAGAGAAAGAGAGGCAGGAGGGAGCAGACAATGTCTTAAGCATAAATTAGTGTGGAGAAAAAGTACTTGCAACACGGCAACTTTAGATTTTCAGGTGGTTTCTTTCCAATACCCATATTGATACTTCCCTAATTTTTCCATTAACTGATGGGTCCTAACATCATTTAAACATTATATCCACGCCACTTCTTTTAGGAAGTAATGTCAAGCTCTAGTTTGTTTGAGAAAGCTATAGAAGAAGCTATACCTAGTTTTTCAGTTTATTGGGTGGGTAGTGGGTTGGTTGCTGTATTTTCCTTTAAGGTTGAAGAATAAGGGGGAAAAGATAACTTTTCTGTCTCCAAACATATCAGACTATGTTCACTTAATCAAGCTTGACTGGCAACCCTTTCCTATCGCAGACTCGAATCCAATTAATACAAAAATCCAATATTCCATAGTAAATTGGTCATCATACTGACAACATACTCGAATTTGAGCATCATAATCCCCTTCTTATGTAATTTGTAGCCCTATTTCTATTTTTAATAAAATAGCTTGGGGTATGGCTTAACCCCATCCTCTCCTTCTCGGAGAGGAATTCCTCAAAAAAAAAATCCTCGTGGCTTGATGCTTTCATCAGAATTATGACAAATTGATCCATGCAAGGATCTGAATGCCCGGCCATATAGTACCATGCCACAATGTTATTTGTAGAATAAAGGGTACGTATTGCGTACTAGCTCATATCCATAGGTATTGGTATGTTCAATGTCCTATCAAAGAGACACCATCACACGGGTTGACACGGTCAAATATAAAATACTAGTACTAATCCTGTACAATGCAGTGACAGTTGCGAAGCTGATTGAATAGATCGCACCTCCGACACGAGAACATGTTTAATTAGAGAGAGAGAGAGAGAGAGAGAGAGAGAGAGAGAGAGAGAGAGAGAGAGAGAGAGAGAGAGAGAGAGAGAGGGAGCCTACCATGTGGCACGAAAGGCCTAAGCCTTATAAGAGTTGTATAGATTCAGCCAGATCAGAACAAGTCACAAAATTTCATCATAAATATTAATCATTCTCATCATTCTGTAAATTGGAATTAAATTCAGATGAGAAAAAATACTAAATCTCATGCTCAACTTCAAAAATTGAGCTTAATGACTTCATTTTGAATGTTCTATCAAAGATGATGATAGTTTTTATCAAATTGTGGGTTAGGTTTCTTCCGACAACATAACCCAATTATGAAAATCATATGAGTTTAATCTTACTAATGATGCTACATCATAATCATCATTATCCAAGTCTTATTCCACCAAGATGGGTTCAACTATAAGGATGTTTGACAAGAATTTTCGATCAACAGTCAACCGCGCGTCAACACTTGGTGCAACTTGGCAAGAGGGGAGCATAAGAAACCTAAAAAGCCAATTGACGAGTTGGTATCCATACCTTATTGGTTACATATTCTAAGCTCCTCTGCAACCAAGGAAGAAAATAAAATAAAATATCGCATATCAAATATAATTAATATAACACTAACTCGCATTTCTTTTTTAAAAATTATTAACTTTAACCCAATGTAAAAAATAACCATAATCATACCTATCAATCCTAATCTATTTGGTTGTGGACTTTATAAATCCCTTTCTTATTATCCTACACTTCATGGATCAAAACATGTCTACTTCCAACTAGCAAGTAATTATAAACAACTTACATGCTAAAAAAATTATTTTCTAACATATCCAGCATGCCAGCTTGGAATGAGGGTGAGCAATGAAGGTAGCCCCACAAAAGAGGATTACGTTTCTCCATTTGGAACATTGAGACTTCAATTGTTGAGAATAGAAACTAGTGGATACAATGATAAGAAGAAGAAAAAAAAAAATTTATTTTCTTACAAGAAAATCAATGAAGATGAGGAAATCTAAGGAATCGATAATGACTACAAGCTTATATATGTAGGGAAGGATAATAATAATAGAAATGTAATTAATTTTAACGGATAAAGATATGATGAATAACACTGCCAAGTTTAAAAGGATAAGTCACAGACTGTTACCAATAAAATTGGTTTCAAGTGAGGATAATATTGATGAAAAATAGAGCGTATGCACCACAAGTACAATTGTGGTAAAGAGTAGAGAAGCAAGTTTAGGAAGAAAAGGATGGTTTAGTGCAAGGAATACTAGGAGGAGAAATGCTATTTATACGTGAAAATTCAAAAGGTCATGTTGAGAGAAGTAGTCGAGGAAATGAAAGATTACATGGGGACAAGGGTTTGGAGATAGGAGAATACAATTGGACATTAGATAATCGAGCTCGTGATAGCCCATGATCTAGCATTTGGTTACTTCAATAGTGTAGTAAATGTGTCGCATATAGATTATATTCTTTTAAGAAGAACAGGAAGGATCGATGAAAGAATGTAAGGTGGAGAAAGTTTGACCACATATAAGTTCATTTTCCCCTCTCAATGTTTGAAGCACCGCACCATTCATACAAGTTATCAAGATTCAAAATAGGACATGATACTATACCCTACCCAACTGAGCTGACTGGTATTTAATTTGGTTCCAACCAAGGAATCATCTATTTAGACAATTTATATGGATTTTACTAGTCCCAATAGTTAAATAAAAGTGTTAGAATCATCCTAGACTAGATTGTTTATTGAATAATTGGCCTGACTCGACTTCAGCAACCACAAAAAGAATTTAATTCCACGACAAAGATAGAACTTATGACCTACAATATGATTTGATTCACATTATATTGAGAATAAATTTGCAAGACCATTACCCAGATCAAATAGTGAGAGGATCCTGTATTCAAACCAATTTTAGATTAGAAAATCAGATTGGAAAAATTAAATATTTTGGACCAGTGCTTTATTATCTAATTCTTTCCAAAAAGAATACGAATTCATTAACAGTTGGAAAACATTTGACGTTTCTACAACTCTCACAGTGAAAGAGTATCTAGAGACCACTCTTGGATATTTGTCCAATGTCTTTTTGAGCTATTGTATTCTATGTTCTACTTGCAACAACATGTATATGTACTGGCACTCAAAAGTCAAAACCACAACTGCTAATATGGCAAATTTTAATTTAACTTATTTAACACAGAATGTGATCTCAGTAAAATAATGTGCTAGAAACAATATAGATACAAAAACGAGGGAAGAATATCACTCAAATTCTGTAGCTTTTAAATAAAAATAAAAAATAAAAAATAAAAAATAAAAAATATGACCCTCTGCCCTTCCTCTCAAATCTGATAAAGAAAAGATTTACCTCAATGCAGATCATATCATGAGGTCCCTACAAATTAATTTGTCCAGATAAAGCTTCTTGATTTATCTAGGTAAATAAGGGGGGGTTTGGCAGTGTTCCGGACCCATCCGTTTCTATCCGGCGCATCCGCAGTTCCATATTTGAAAATCAATGGATACTATTTGTTCCAGTGGAATGAAGGACTTCGGAATGATAATTTATCACTCAGTATGTTTTTATGCTAATCGGAACACTGAACCACCATATTACATTGGAAATAGAAATTGACGGGATTACCCCCTTCTGGATGAGATTTAAGCGGAACAGCAGTTCCTCATGCCAAACACCCCCTAATATGACACATCCTCCCAACTCAAGAAACAATATAACAAATATAAGTGATGCAATGCAAATAAATGTAGATCATACACTGCAGGACAACAAGTCCTATACTAGATATAAACTAGTCTATCCTATTTAAAGAATAGTGAAATGGCAGTACTTCAAGGTCGACTTTTCAAGAACTGTTACACTCAGAGGTAGTTGATATTAAGGATCTCTTATAACCTTTCAAAAAAAATAAGAGGAGAACACTTATAGCGTTTGGAGGAATAGTAGGGTCCCCACTTTTGGATTTGCTATTGAGAAGAATCAATCTTAGAATCCTTTACACGAGTTTGTATTTACATTTCATATGTGTCACCTATCTAATTCCCCATTTTGATTATTTCTTTTAACCATAACCCTACTTACAGGCTATATTTCATCCATCTTGGGACAGATCATAATCAAGAACCTCAATTTCAGAAGGAATAAATAAAAGCTCATTAAAAGAGCTTGAGCATCCTAGTACCTAAACAAGTACAAAAAATTATGCTTGGTACTTTCAAGTTTCAACTTAAAGTCCGAGTTTTCTTAAAATTGTATTTTCAGAACTGTGAAAAGAACAATAATGCACTAATGATTTTTTACGGAAGGATAAAGTAAATTATCATTTAACTGACCTCATTGAGTATAGGATCCACTTCAAACATATCTGTGGAATTAGAGTTCCCTTCCACAACTCTTTCCGCACTAGAATTGTGACCGTTCTTGTTCGCTGGTTGGAATGATCTTGTGCTGTCAAATTCTTGGGTCCCAACCTCTTTGCCTTGACTTAATTTGGATAAGGCGGAATAAGACTGCATAGGGGGGCTATCGGAAAGGGGAGCTCGTAAAAGGTCTGATTGACAAATTACCTGTTTCTCAGAAGCCCTATCTGTATCGATGTCATAAACGCCCTCACTCCCTACATGTTGAATATCTCTTCCAGGGCCATCATACCTAGAATTCACATTACCTTCTTGAGAACATTCTTCAGCAAGAGGCTTATGATCATCCATACCTTCATGATCTCTTAAAGGCTCCTGTTGCTGCTGCACAGCTTGATTTTGATACAGGGACAGGGGCAGGAAACCATTTCCCCCGGATTCTTGCATGAACTCATCCCAATCATTGGAACCAAAAGCCACAGATGCGTTTATAAGGAGCGGATTCTCGTTCTTAGGCTCGGTTCCCTTAACGTACTGCAAGTTGTTCCTTTCAAACAACTGAATCCCCTCCTCATCTGTGCCATAGTCCAGCATTGAATCCTCATCTTCCGAACATTCACATCTAGATGAGGCATTGTCGTCGGCTTCCAGCATCATCCCACTTCCAATGTGGTGATCTGAAGCAAACCCAGTAAAGTCTGCCCCCAAATTCTTATCAAAATCCAATTTTTCCTCACAGACCGGAGGGCAAGGCAAGCAACCGTCACCGATCACCTCTTCAGTCAAGCAATCGCCCTTGCATGATGATGAATTCTCGTTGGAGCTGAGAGATATCTTGGTCCCAGTTCTGATCCTAGGAAATTGATTCATCCCGTTGGAACAACCATTCACCCTAGGAGATTCAACTCCCCCATCCGATAAGCAATCAAACCCACCCGAGGTCGAAGCATCGCCGCTCCAGCGGGACCACCGGAAATTGTCCCTTTCTGCCGGGTTCTTGGCGGAATCTAAGAACTCGCTGTAACTTCCGACCGAACCGCACTGGCTCGCACTCCCGAGCACCGAATTCGCGCTGCAGTACCTCTCGAACTCCGATCCTTCACAGGAGGAGTAGCCGGACGAGGCATCCTCGGCGTCCGAATCTCGGCCCTCGGGCAAAGAGGCATCAGCCAACACCCTTTCCATCGATCATCGGATTGAATCGGGCAAAATTTCTAGGGTTTTGGAATCCCGCCCTCGTGAATCCATGGGCGTGACCTGATATCAAGCCAAGAACAAAAGAAGAAGAAAACGAATGAGCCGATCTTGGCGCACAATCGTAATTCCATTTCTTTGAGTATCGGCCATGGTTGCGCGCACCTGTGCCTTCCCAACCTCGCCGCCGGCACCAGGTAGTTGACGGGCGGCCGATTGTTTTTCCGATCCGCGCCGGAGTAGAGTCGTCGACGGCAGGTCTCGGGGATCGGATGCTGATCGGCGTCTCACAATTCCTCGGCAGGGTGAGGTTATCGAGGACGGGTGGCAGTGGGCCGAGCCGGGTAGGGTATAGATCGGGCCGACTGCCACTTTCACGGGCCGGAAACTTGGACTCATGGCTCACTAACACCGACTATGACCATTAGGACGTCTCTTTGATGAGAATCGTGGGACAAATGGGATGAAAAATTCGTCTGCGCGAGACATCTTTAGACAAGCACAATGATATCTCAAGAAATTAATTGTCCTGTGTTTTTTTTTATTGATAAATCTATCTAAATTTTTTATGATTAGTAAACAATTGTTTGCTCGTTGTGGGCAAATAATATGTGACCAATTTTGATAGGACTTTAATGTGCCATAAAATTAGAAAAAAAAAAAATCTTAAAAATCCATTTACTTGGGATACTGGACTAAAGATCATGGCACAAAGTGAGATTATGCGCGTAAATCAATGTCCAACCTAATTTATTTGCCAAAAGAACAACATATTAGAGTTCCGCCAAAATTGGTAGGATATTGATTGCCCACCAAGGGAGATAATATTTGCCTGAAGAAAAAAAAGAAACACTTATCCGAAAAAAAAAAAAAGATTTTCAACCCAGTTAAGTCAAAGGTATAAAAGAACAACGAAAATGAATGTCACAAAAAATTTAGATGGATCTGCCCAGTAGAAAAGAACATGGGACATTTAATTTTCTAGGGCATCATTGTCCTTGCCCAAGAATGCTTCAAGCAAACAAATTTTTTATCTCATTTATGTCTCGCCCAAAAAAAATATGGAGTTATTTAGACATACCTATATGGGTTAGGATTGGATAACCCATGAAATTTTGACCTATATTTTTACCCATTACCATAATCGTTGGATTCGGGTTTCAGAATGTGCTGATTTTATATAGAGATGCTATCTATGGCATGTTGATCATCCTCACAAAATATCAGCAAATTCTAAAACCTTTAGAGCCATTAAATGTTATAAGCTTTTTTAACAATCAATTTCAACTGTTGATGTGAAGAACACATTTGATGCATCTAGAGGTTTTAGAATTTGCTGATTTGAAAAACACATTTCATCGAAATAGGCCGCCAGCCTATATATATATATATATATATATATATATATATATATATATATATATATATATATATATATATATATATATATAGGGGGCGGGGAGCCTGCACCCGAGGTGCAGCAACAACGCTGCACCTTGGCCTTGTTTTACCTACCTAGAAGTTTTGGAATTGGATGAAATTTGGTGAGGGTGTTGTCTAGGGTAAGATTTTAACGGTGACTGCGGACGGCTGATTTTGCTTCGACCATTTGACCCCCCTAGAAGTTTTGGAATTTGATGAAAATTTGTGAGGATGATCACCTTACCCTAGACAACACCCTCACCAAATTTCATCCAAGTCCAAAACTTCTAGGTAGGTAAAACAAGGCCGAGGTGCAGCGTTGTTGCTGCACCTCGGGTGCAGGCTCCCCGCCCCCATATATATATATATATATATATATATATATATATATATATATATATATATATATATATATATATATATATATATATATATATATATATATATATATATATATATATATATATATATATATATATATATATATATATATATATATATATATATATATATATATATATATATATATATACAGAGAGAGAGAGAGAGAGAGAGAGAGAGAAAGAGAGAGAGAGTGAGAGTAGTGATACATTGCGACCGGTAACGTGAGGGCTTAACGTGTAGCCACCCTCTTCGGGGGGTATTTTTGGTTTTTTTTTTTTTTGGGATTGATCACCCACCCTTGGATAGCACAGACAAAAAATTTCAGCTCGATCCAAGACCTGTAGGCCGTCCAAATGTGATCGACTTTTATAAGTCGTTCATTTTTATCGCCATTTTGATCAACACATTTGGACGCCCTACAGGTCTTGGATCGAGCTGAAGGAGGCAATGCTATTATGACAACTAAGATCCAAGACCTAAGACTCCTGAGGCTGTGATGCCAAAATGAATGGAGTGAGGTGAGGTGCACAAGTTCACCGAGTTAGCCCCACATCGCCTCCTTGAGAGAAGAAGATTTTGAGCTACTTATATTATTTTCTCTTTCAAACATAGAAGATGCATTTTAGAATCGTGCATTGTTACGAATTTCGTAACAACTCCGTAGTTAAGCGTGCCCGACCGAGAGTAGTACTAGAATGGGTGACCCCCCCTGGGAAGTCCTCGTGCGGGCACGAACAAAGCGGACAATATCGTGTCTTTGGGGTGAATGTTACAAAATGAAATCAAAGCCGGTTATCCTTGCAATTGGGGGGGGGGGGGGGGGGGGGGGGGGGGGGGGGTTCTAACCCTACACATTGACGTATTGACCTTAAGGGGGGTGGATTGTGACGACCAAGATTCAATAGCCAAGACTTCTGAGACTGTGATGGTAAGATGAATGAGGTGAGGTGAGGTGTCCAGAGCTATCAAGTTAGTTCCACATGGCCTAGAAAGAAAAAGATCCTACGTTACTTATATAATATTTCCTCCCAAACATAAAAGACGTATTTTCTAGTAAGTGCTTATGCAGGTACGAGCAAAGCAGATAATATCTTGTATGTTTGGAGCGGATGTTACAGTTATGCTCCAACAGGGTCACAAGGAGTGGTAGTAGGGGCTCAAGCGATAGGGAAAGATGTGTGGGAAGGGAAGAAAGGAAGAGAGAGGGCAAACTTACCAGTAGGGTTGGTAATGAGCATGGCCCGATTAAGGCCATCCCATTCCCTGGCTCAACCCGGCCCAAACTTATAAATGTGTGTCCATTTTTTACCCAGGCCCAAATTAAAATTTCCAGGCTTGGCCCAAACTGGACCCAAAATTTTGTATGACGCCCAAGTCCAAACCCGACCTAAATTAAGACCGCATTTCTAGCACGGTACATACCTAAATATTTTTCCCTTCCCTTGATCACACAATAAAACTGGCATTGTATTTGTAAGGTGGGCACTTTTAAAATTATGTAAACATTGCATATATAAAACAAAAAAATATATAAAATATTTTGGGCACCGGTTTGTGATTCGGGTCGGGTTAGTCAATAGTCCATACTTGGTCCATAACAGAATCAGGCTTGAATGATCGAGCCCAGCCCGGCCCAAAGCCATAACTAACTCTGCCCAAACTAGACCCAAATCAGGCCCAGCCTGATGGACCACGGGCTGCCTAAGCCCATTAACAAGCCCATTAGCAGCCCAACTTGCCAGTAATTAATAAAAATTAGGGGTGAGGTTCCATGGGGCAAATGGAAAAAGAGATAAACCCATCAATTTTGGGGTGTGAATAAAATTTCTCTGAAAAAAAAAAATCTCCTTGCACATTCAAGCTGCTGAGGGGGCATCACGTGAGCCAGGTCGCTACCCGCCTTTTTCTTAATGGAGCAGAGTCTGAGCTCGTAGAAACCCAATGCTGTACTGCAAACTAAATCCCTGGTGGTTATCTAAGAGCACCATGGAGGAACTCCTTCCACTGCTGCGTTTTGGTTAAACTCGGGCAGTGCACAGAAAAAAGAGAGTCAATTGATTCGGCCAACTTCACAAATCAAGTAAAAGGTTTGAGAAAATGGACCATCATGTGCACCTGATCCATGTACAGAGACATCCATGCCCTTCAATCCTTTGAGACAAAATTCTTTCTCTCTCTCTCTCTCTCTCTCTCTCTCTCTCTCTCTCTCTCTCTCTCCACACACACACACACACGCAATTAATATAGGATTACAACAACCATTGACATTAAAAAAAAAGATCAACAACTAATGATAATGCACCACACATCAGAGAATTTCCTCCTTGCTAAAGCATGATCCAATAATCCCACTGAAACTCTCTCTATCTCTCTCCACCTCTCTCTATCTTCTTTGGAGGGGAGGGCGGCGGCCAAGATGAATATATCTTGTACATGCGCCAAAGCATGAGTTTGATTTTCCTGCATCGTACTTCAAAGATGGTCTTTTTCTTAAAGGACCATTCATGCCTGCTGTTAGCCTGAACTCCAAAAATTTTGCCATCCTATTCGCTGGTCCGTCAGTTTTTTTCTGACACCGGGCTTAGAGACCACCCTGCAAAAAGATAACCTCTCTAATTCTCGGGAAACAGATATCGTAAGGTTCGACTGCAAAGGAAGCATATTTACAGAACCTGGCAAGGGTCATCTTATGATGGGGCACCCAAAAGTTCTCTTACTGCAGCATTCCCATCAACACCAGTAGAGCTCCCCAGGGTGAGCTGCAAAGAAACAGATACTATATGACCCGCATTTTCCGAATACAATTCAAAGTTAAAAATCATGATGGATTTGTATTTGTGTAATCCAAGTATGTCGCTCACAATTGGGATTTTCTTATAATCAGTAGGTTGTGGCCAACGCGGTGCGGAGATTGGTTGCCAATATGGGAGAGGATAAATGGGGCACTGCACAATTGGACCCCTGCACCTGCCATCCCATCATCCGTTGTGCCATGTTCGCTTCCCGCGATTGCCGTCGTACTGAGGACAGTCGAGTAAGGCTGATGCGGCATACCCTAAATGGTTTCCTTTGAGCGTTCAGCATGCCCCACGCACAGACTGCGGCCGCAGGGCATGCAGCTCGTAGGGCTTGATGTATGTCCATGCACCACTAGCACTCAGGCAGCCTTGATCACGAGGGAGGCCTTCCTGAGCCCCTCAGGATTAAGCCAAAGCGAGCAGCTCAAGCATGGCTCAGCCACGGTGGTGAGGGGGATCAAGGCGCTCCGAGTTTGATCAGGGTTTTGGGCTATAAGGTTGGCCTTGGGAGGCTGAACCCGTGGAGGGGGTCAGCCGCCCCTTGCTGCCAAAGGATTGGCTCAATCCCTTTGTTTCCTCCGCCCTGGCTTGGGAGGGGGTCTAGTTGACACCCATGACCCATTGTTCTCACATCCCGAAATCTCATGAGGAATCTGATCACCGCCGCACGGGTTTCCCCGAGCGATCCGCGTAACAGTTCCTCATGAGCCCATGTGTTGAGACTTGGTCGAGCCAGGTGTATGGCTGAGACAACGTCTATTGTTACAAGCACAATTTCATCAGTAATTGCCACTCATTTTACTAGGATACTACTATAACTTGCCAACCGGTTGTTATGCACAGCCAATTCTATAAATTTAACTTTCATAAAGACCTAAGAAACTTGTTTATCTCTCTATGCAACACAAAATTGAATAAGAACTGTAAAACATGGAACTTGAGAGCCAACTGTGTAATCTTCATTAGGGTCCCCATATATATATACAAGTACATGAGGAGATGGGACTCCAGAATAACCGTTGTGGGACTAAACATCTTATACAAGTAATATGTAACTACAAGTAACACTTCACCTGTAACTCAAGGTGGGTCGAACACTAAGAGTTTGTAAACACAATACTGAAAAGCAGCAGCCGAAAGAGCTTTTGTGAGAAAGTCTACAATTTTTTCATTAAAGGGGACGAAAGTTAAAGAGATCGTGCGACGAACATATTCCTGACGAGTATAGAGACAATCAATCTTGATGGAGTTTGGGGTGGGTTCAAGATGCAATGGAGGTACAGGGGAGGTCAGGGATGAAGGTGGAAACTGGTGGCTTTCGGGTGGATAGAGATCGAAGGAGGAGGCTGCTCGAGGTTGCTGGGGATTGCGCGGGATAAAAGCCGGTGGAGGGGAGGCTGCATGGCGTGGAGAGGTCGATCGTGAGTCTTCTGTCGATCACGAGCAGAGAGCAACATGGGCCAATCGCAAGGCGTCGCATGCGATCTCAGGAGCAGATGATCGGCGACCACACGCGATCTCAAGAGCAGATGATCTGTCGATCGGTGATCGCAAACGAAAAGGTAAAGGAGGTCACGATCTCAAGAGTCACGGAACATCACACATGATATCGGGAACAAGAGCGTCAGGCACGAGTAGAATTTTTTTTTAACTGACTCAGATACCATGTAAAACACGAGATTGGATAGCCAACTGTGTGATCTTCATTAGGGTCTACGCCTATGTATATATACAAGTACATGAGACGAGACTCCTAAATAACCGATGTGGGACTAAACATCCTATACAAGTAATATGTAACTATAAGTAACACAATACCTTCTTGACATAGTTAGGTCATGAGCCTCTGACCCTTCCAAAGGTGTGCCGCACATGATAGGACCACACATGCTTGTGGGGGCAAGGCTTAAAAAATATATAATTCATGAAGTGGTCATGTGGGTCTCACATGATAGATTTGTTCATACTTTTAAGTCTCACCCCCACATGTGTGATCCTATCATGTGCTACCACTTTAGCCTAGACATGACGCTCTTGCCCTAGCTAGGGCATGCAAGTACCATTCATTGTGTAATTAGTTTATTAGTTCTAGTACTCTTTTAATATTTTGATTTTTTCCTATACTTCTAATTTGTGAATATTTAAACACGATATGAAAGTGGGGTGCAAAGAAATACCAATGATAACCGATGAACCGATCAAAGTGCTAGGAAAGAAAACACAAACAATTGCAAGATGGCCCAGAAGAAGAAGACTCAAAGCAGGAAGAAATCCATGCCGTCGATGAAGAACGAAGAGGCACCTTTCTTCAAGATCTCACAAAGAGAATTTAATCTCAATCCAATATGATCAAATCAACTAGGGTCCTTCTCCCTATTAATAGAATATGGGCAGCCACTAATGAAATACGTGTGCAATCAAAGAAGAGACAGAGAAATGGAAACCGCAAACAACAGGAACACGAAAGGGGCCTTGGGAAGGGAGTCCGTATAGGACGAAGAGAGAGTACGAGGAAAAATTGACGGAGAAAAGGGGTCCACGACAGTTTTTACAGAGGAAAAGTCTCGCGCGGGATATTTTCACAGGAAAAGAAAAAGGGGCAGCAGATAGCTAACTTGGGCCCCCCTTTTATACCCATTTATTTTTTTATATGGGCACCCTCTTATTTGGGCTATTAATTGGCTTGCTTTGTTTCATCGTTGGATGCATCAGCCGATGCCTTTTGTCATCCTGCAATGCACAATCTTATTAATCCGCATGAAGTAATAAACGGCTAACCCAAATAGTCTAGTAGGGTGCGACAACCCCGCAACATAGGCTAGCAAACATGCAAAATTAAATAACTGACTGTTTGATATTCGTCCGGAGATAGGCGATGTAATTGCAAAAACAAATGCAAACAAACAAAAGCAATAAAATAAAGATAAGTTGTTTGTAGAGCAATCCAGCTACATCAAGAACCCAAAACTTAATCCTAACAAACCAATAAATTCTCGAACCTAATGAAGTATCAAACTAGGACTCTTTTAAACACTACCTACTTATATGACTTCTAAACCCGCTTTTAAAAAATAGAAGAAAAAATTCATAAACAACACTAATATAAGATATCTAAATAACTCTTGAGGTTTTAAGTTCAAGAATGCTAGGAGGAAGGGATCCTAGAATAAGTAGGAACCATAATCCATTTGGGAATCCTACGATCCCTAGGAATCCGAACTCATAAAGGAATCCTATTTTGAGTAAGTATGCTAAATTATTGTGGAAAAACTTTGGAATCCTCTTATTGAATTGAGAATCCTACATCACTAACGAATCCTAATGGAAGTATGAATCCAAGGTTACGTACGAAACTCCCTCAAATACTTAGGATTAAAACAAAGAGTAACAAATAAATACTAAAACCTTAATATAGACTCGATTAGGACTCCTTCAATTCTACATCTAATGGATGGACTGTGATGAATCCCAAGATGCTCCTGTATGATATGTGTTACACTATTTCCATTGGTTCATATAATGCATAAGGCTGAGCTAGATTTCTTAGTTTTAGTGGGAACCCCCGATTTTCCCGTGTATCAACAGTTGCTCCTATTCTTCGGCTCATTGCTAAGTGACAACATTGAGAGCGGTAGAGCAATCACAAGTTTTTAAGTCTAGACTTACCATAACTAGGGATAGGCTGTTTTACATTTAAAATAATTGATTGCACTTGCGAGATAGTGATCAATTGTGCAATGGGACTCAAGTGATCAAGGTAGTAAATTTATTCGCTGCTCCTGATATAGGGTTAGACCCCTACCCAATTTTTTGTTGACACTTTCACAGCACAGCTAATCAGGATATTTTCGAGTAGGGATGAGCTCACGCATTAAATATTGAAACATTTCTAATCCTTTTACATGCATTCTTGTAAGTGTTATTGTCAATCACTTGGGCACTTTCTACGTGTTGCCTATCATGAACGACTTAAAAAATTGGTAAATGAAGATCATCACCGATAAACACCGTGAAGAGTAAGTCATGTACGTCAAACTACTTAATTGTCTAACTTCAATTTATGTAAAAAAATAAACTAGGTATATCATCGACCAAGAAATTATCAATTTCTATTAGATGTTCCTAGGAGTTAGAAACAATACCTCTTTGTGATAGTGTTTCAATAGAGAGAATGGCTCTTGCTCTTTTATCCCCCCGTAGTCTTCAAAAATATTAAGCAAATCCTGGAAAGATATGGAATTTTCTGTAAATATCTAGTAACTATAAGGATGACATATATACAGAAAACAACATTAAGGCACATAGAATTATTCCTAGGTGGCAAAATGCATGGGATCCTTGGAATTCATAATCAGACACCGTTCAATATGATCTACGTCGTTGAGAATGCCATATGTTTAGAACCTTTTACCTAACCATTGAGGCGATTACAAAGTGAACTATACAATGTTACAAAGACTGACTCATTCCAATAAATTCGTTAGGAATACTCATGAAGTACCAACCATGCATATAACACCTCAATATGCCTAATAAATCAACATTCTAGAGTTAACCATCCCATTTCAACAATTAGAACAATTTTGCTTAAAATTGTAATAAACAATACTTCTAAGATGATACAGTTCCAACTTTTAAAAGTTTCTATGAGGTTTAAGATAAAAAACTAGAAGTATGTGCTCTGTGTCTTTGGCTTAAGTGATGGGGACATCGCAGCGCACACCCCACCTACCCACCGAGTCTACCAACGACGCAAGCGGAGGACAACATCGGCATTGTCATTATGGCTTGGTGGCTAGTCATCGGGCCATCGAGCACACCGGCGCTAGTTATCTTATGTTACTTTATTTTCAGCATTTATTTGTATGTGGCGTTTAGTCCCACATTGCTAGTTATGCCTTTTTAGCGTGCCTGAACCTCTATATAAAGGACCAAAGGCCACCAGTATTAGACAATTAATGAATAAAAAATATTGCCTCTCAATGAACAGCCCCTCTCTCCCTCTTAGGGTTTAACACCTCTCTCTCTCTCTCTCTCTCTCTCTCTCTCTCTCTCTCTCTCTCTCTCTCTCTCTCTCTCTTTGTGGTTCTCTGTGTGCGTCGCGATCGACCCAGCCACCCCGTATCCCCCTCCCTGCACCCTCTCTCTCTCCCCCTCTCCCTCTGGATCTCTGTGTTGCCGCAGTCAGCGCCCGACACCCCCTTTACAAGTTACAGTCAACAGACCCATCGGTCCTCCCTGTGGCCGCCCAACGCCCGGGCTATCCTTACCGGCCCCCATTAGCTTACCTGTGTGGAGCCAAGACCCCCCGGCCGACTACCTTAGGCCCCCATTGCTCAACGGCCACTACAGAAGGCCCCACGGCAGCCCGACCACTTTAGGATCCCATGGGTGGTCGGACGTGTGTTACTGGGTTGACTCCCCCTTGATTCGAAGGATTGGTGCTGGGCATGTTCGTGCTTGTTCACGCACCGTCGACATCAACGAACTCTTCCCGGGGCATGTGGATCTAATATGAAGGTCCTTTTATTGTGCAAAGAAACAATCTGCAATAATTAGGTTCCGACGTTCCATACATAGTGTCTGAGTTAGCCGAGTCATATGCATAACATGTCAAAATTTGCATCAAGAGATCATTGATAAAATTGCAACTAATAATACGAATTATAAGATGGCGGTCGATGCTCACTAACATTTAAAGAAGTTTGAAGTGGGTGATTATGTTATGATCATGATAAAACCTGAATGGTTCCCTCCAGGGACCATGACAAAATTGCATGCTTGCAGTGCTGACCCTTCTAAAATTTTAAAACGAATCGGATCGAATGGTTATGTAGTGGAGCACTCGCCTAATTACGGAATTGATCTGATATTTAATGTTGAAGATTAAGTTACATTTAGAGGTCCAACAATTGAACCTATTAACCTATATGACGAGGCTACGTCAGATTCACTTGATTAAGCCAACCATGTCCTTATTGCTTTACTCCGTGTTCCATTGCCTTTGCAATCACGATTCACATGTACGAGAAGTGGCCAACAGAATTCTATATGAACTGATTGTGTCCACGTGCAGTGGTGGATAATAGTGGTACTTAGTGACCTGGAGAGGCTGCCTCGAGTCAGATGTGTCATGGATTTCTCGAGCAGAGCTGTAGCGATTGGATCTTGACCTTTAGAGTGGTACCAGAGTGCGTATTTGCAGTGGCATGTGGGCTCTCCCGACCGGCGTTCACTAGCCTCCTCGTGTGCAACCGAGCCCCCCCAATTGATTATCGCAGGCCCCCACGGCTTAGTGGCCACCGCAGGACGCTCCAAGGCAGCCCAACCACTTCAGGATCCCACGAGTGCTCGGACGTGTGTTGTTGGGTACTTGGGTTGACTTCGACCCCCCCCCCCCTCTTTCGATTTGACAGATTGGTGCGGGGCTAGCTTGTGCCGTCGACGAACTCTTCCTAGCACATGTGGATCTGATCTGAAGGCCCCTTATATTGTGCAAGTAAACAATCTATAACAATCAGATTCCGTCGTTCCATTTCTTAATGCTTGATGACCAGAGCCAAATCTTTCTTATAATTTGAAGTCAGCCTACCCGCCCTGAGTATCAAACATAGAGCCTATCTTTCCATACAAATGGCTTTATTAAGTACCTGTCGCTACATGAACCTGAGTCTTTGAATTAGCATGTTGAGCCTGTTAAATTGTTATTTGAAATCATGTGAGTGCAAATCGTTGATCTTACATTTAAAGAACAGACAATCTCTAATCCTCCGAGAAGTCCCTATTTCTCAATTGATTGCCATTTTAATACTTTATATGTGCGAACCTGCAAGATTACAATTTTAAGAAGGACTAGTATAACATCATCAATGAATCTTATTTTCCGAACATTGTCCATCCTATTATTTTATGAATTTAAAATTATTAATTGCAATAATTGTCAGTGATCTCTAAAATTGCATTATTTCATAATAGTCATGTATCATCTTGGTATTCGAGCCCCGGTTTGGATTAGGGGTTAAATTTTCTTGACCATATTAGTTGCATCCATAACATATAGTGACACCAACTCATAGTGGAAGAATTCAAGAACCTACCCCGTAGAAATGGATCAAACCGAAATCGCTAGAGTCCTAGAACAAATCAACCAGTATCTCGGTAACATAAATGCTAGAATGATTACCCAAGCTAATGAACACAACACATGTTTCAATGAAATAGGGGCCTCCCTCTAAAAATGGACACAGTGAGGCGGTTGATGAGGAAGAACTCCAATAGGTAGTGTTAAAATTTATGTTATAGGTCAGCTACTACAGTAGCCTAACACAGCCAAAGCTACTAGGACAACTACTACTGTAGCCTAGCACATCTCTACAGTACTTGTAGGCAATTCTTGTATTATAAAAGCACGCCCCATGGTGGGATGAACAAGAAAAGGATCGAGATTCACATTTCTCTCGTGTCGTCTCTTCTCCGAGAATGCCGGTCGGACCTCCTCCCAAAGATCGAGATTCACATCTCTACACTATTTTTGTCCCTAACATTTTGTTTCGAGGGTAAAAAAATGGAAATATTTCGCAAAATTTCGATATTTTTTGAACCATGGTAGCATCAAAAAATCCTCTCAAGTTGGCAAGCCTAAGTTTATTTTCTATTCACCAAATAAGAATGTGGCAAAAGGCCTAAATCATAGATAGTGGACATCGAGCCTAATGGCGTGTTTATCAAGATGATTTAATATATAGGACAACAAGAGCCCCTCTCCACTTCAAGAGTTAATTGGGCCTAGTATGAGAACAGAGAACAGAGCGGTTCACATTCTGCCACCAAACACGACATCAAGCTTTATTGTCCTTGATTTTGCATTTGGTCCACCCAGAAGTATGTGCTTCGAAAAGGAAAAGTGAAAGAAAGACCCCATGGGGTGGACAGGTCACATTCATAAACCCAATTGGCCTTAATCAGTTAATCCTAGACATGTGCGAGAAGGATTTCCGTGAAGGTAGCATGTACTACTAATTTCTTATCAAGTGGCTTGAGACCACCATATGGAACCAATTTGTGGATTGTCAAATAAAAGATATTGAAGCTTGATTCAAAGGTCTACATCGAATATGTTTGGAGGATATTTTTCGCTGGTCCGAGCGGTTGCCCTGCAAGACAGAAAAAGCGTGAGAACAGCTGGCTCCCTTAGGAGCGCAGACCCTCCGACGCTCAAGTCAGAACGGGTACGAACAGGGGAGAGCTGTAGTGGTTGAAAGTATTCGGGTTTTGAGTTTCGAACCTGTACTTTAGAGCCGGGGGTGGTACCTTTATAGCCTTTTGTAGCCCGTCAAAGCCTGACACGTGGCGGCGTCTTCCCGCACCTTCTATGCCCCCATGTGCCAACCCACATGGGCTCTTCATGGCCTTTGTCATCTAGCCTGTCAGGCGATGGAAAAAGGGGACGCACCGGTCTTGTCATTGCCAGGTGGAGACTCTAGAGAGCTCTATTCTGGGAGGTCCTAGACCGACTCTGCCGGCTTCCGTGAACTGCAATCATCCATGTAGCGTCATAGGGGTAGTGACACCTGTCGATTTGGCGTCGCCTTACTATAGGCGACCTCCGTGGGCAGAGGGGGTGATCTCCATGGCTGTTGGCGTGATCAGGCGAGCTCCTGAGCGAGCTATGGGTGCTGGGTTTGACGAGCTCCTGAGCGAGCTATGGGCGTTCGGTTTGACGAGCTCCTGAACGAGCTGTGGGTGTTCGGTTTGACGAGCTCCTGAACGACCGGTGGGTGTTCGGTTTGACGAGCTTCTGAACGAGCTGTGGGTGTTCGTAGATATCATTCTAGGTTTCCTATTAACAAAAGGGGGCGATCTCTTGGTGTACGAATTGATCGTCGGACGGGCTGTGAGCACCAGCCACTGGGCGACCTCTACTACGTGCGAGCTGGTCACATGCGGTCAGGGTCGACCCTAGCCGGGCTGTAAGTCACGGCCGCAGGCGGTCTCTGTCCAAGAGACGCAACGATCCGCTACTGCAAGCGCCGGGCGGGCTACGAGCACCAGCTACTAGGCGATCTCTACCACGTGCGAGCTGGTCGCATGTGGTCAAGGTCAGCCCTGGGCGGGCTGTAAGCCACGGCCACAGGCGATCTTGCGCCGAGGGCTTTGACTCGCAGTACCTCATGAGTGAGGCATCGAGGAGATGCTGCTCTGTCCAAGGGACACAACTCTCCATTACTGCAAGCACCGGGCGGCTGTGAGCATTAGCCGCGGTGCGACCTCCGCGTGCGAGCTAGTCACATGCGGCCGGGGTCAGCTCCGGGCGGGCTGTTAGCGCCAGCCACAGGCGGCCTTGCGTAGAGACTCCGGACGGGCTACGAGCCACGGCCACGGGTTAGCCCCGGGCGGGCTGTGAGCCACGGCCATGGGTGCTTCTCTCTTTGTGTCCTACTCAAATTGCCTCCCACTACTGCCACGTTGACAACAAACTGGTGAGAATTTTTGCACCAACATTACCCCCTCCTGAGGGAGCGGCTAAGCATAGCCCCGCTCACTCAGGAGTCTAGCAAGGTTGTCCCGCTCCAAATCACGCTCCCGACTGGCGGATAGCCGACGAGCGGGCCGTGAACACCAGCCACAGGCGACCTTGCGCAGAGAGGCGCGGCGATCCGCTATTGCAAGCGTCAGACGGGCAGTGAGCACCAGCCGCGGTGCGACCTCTTCCGCGTGCAAGCTAGTCGCGCGTGGTTAAGGTCAACCCCGGGCGGGCTGTTGGCACCAGCCACAGGCGACCTTACGCCGAGGGTCTTGACTCGCAGTACCTCATGAGTGAGGCCTCGAGGATGATGCTGCTCTGTCCAAGGGAAGCAACTATCCGTTACCGCAAGCGCCGGGCGGGCCGTGAGCACCAGCCGCGGGCGACCTCCTCCGCGTGCGAGCTAGTCACATGCGGTCGAGGTCAACTCCGGGCGGGTTGTTGGCACCAGCCACAGGCGACCTTGCGCAGAGGGGCGTGGCGATTCGCTATTGCAAGCGTCGGGCGGGCAGTGAGCACCAGCCGCGGTGCGACACCTTCCGCGCGCGAGCTAGTCGCGCGTGGTCAAGGTCAGGCTGTTGGCACCAGCCACAGGCGACCTTGCACCGAGGGCCTTGACTCGCAATAGCTCATGAGTGAGGCCTCGAGGATGATGCTGCTCTGTTCAAGTGACGCAGCTATCCGTTACCGCAAGCGTCGGGCGGGCCGTGAGCACCAGCCGCGGGCGAACTCCTCCGCGTGCAAGCTAGTCGCATACGGTCGGGGTCAGCTCCAGGCGGGCTGCTGGCACCAGCCACAGACGACCTTGCGCCGAGGGCTTTGACTCGCAGTACCTCATGAGTAGTCCACTGTCAGGGTTAGGTCGCCTAAATGGGTGGTCACTCATTCAGGTCCCCTTAGATCACTCCGGGGTGCTTCCTTCCATGGCATGTGAATGCGAAGGACCCCGGTCATGTTTAAGTCCCCTAGACAGTGGACTACTCCGGCGATCTCAAGGTCATTCGGGACGGCAACTGAGAACCCCAGTCTTGCTTTAAGTCCACACGATGGCGGACTGTTCTTTGAGGAAGCTGCGTGTGAGCTATTCTCTGTGGATTACTATCGAGCACAGATTTGAAGACTCCTTTAGTCCAAACACTCTTCATTGCACAAAATGGTTTACAAGAGGGTGCCTACGCGCAAGGTAGGAGGTTGTTGTTGTTCGGCCATCGTCCCTCGAAGATCCAACACCACATCTTCGAGCTTAATGTGTTGCTGGACCAAGGCGAAGAGCTCGATCATGGTGCGGGGATCGGAAATGACAATCGCGTCATGAAGCTCACCTCCTTCGGGGATCGCGCTCCGGAAGGAACTCACGGCTGTCCGGTCTTGCCCGGCTGAGTCCTCGAGGGCGAGGTAGGCGTTCCGGAATCGCATCGAGAAGCATCGGAGGGTCTCTCGTGCGCCCATGGTGAGACTGAACAGTGATTCGATTTGCTTCGGAGGTTGTCGATTGCACCGGTACTGTTCCAGGAACAGTCCGGACAGAGCAGTGAAGCTCGGGATCGAGCCCGAAGGTAACTTATGAAACCAGTCCAGGGTCGAACCCGTCAAGCTGCTCGTGAAGGCACGGCACAAAACGTGGTCTTGGTCTCGGAAGAATAACAACTTCCGGTAGGCCAAGAGGTGGTCCACGGGGTCTTGCGACCCGTCGAACAACACAAACTTTGGTGGGGTCTAGTGCTGAGGGAAGTCTCCTAGATGCACCTCCCTCGTGAAGGGCGAGCTCCCTCCCCGAGCGGCCAAGTTTTCCAAGAGGTCGATGGGCATGCCGGGTAATTGCCAGTGCCCAGGGTGATCCCCCAAGAGCGGCTGCACAGGCCCCAGGCGGTCTTGCACGTTTCCTCGAGGTCGGACCGCGCCCTCACTACGGCGATGTTCGGAGAGGACATCCCGGCGTCTGCTACGTTGCTTTACCGGTAGTCACCTCGGCGCATGGAGAGATCTGTGCGAGGCCGTCACCTCGCGGGTCTCTGCACGGGGTAACACTTCCACCGTGGGTTCCTCCTCACGCTGTTGGTGCGGGTTACGGTCTCTCCATCGAGACCTTACCTCTGGCTCGTCCGAGTTTGCACTTCGGCGAGGAGGGGTCGTTGGCGAGGTTGATTTATTGCTGGAGCGTTGGGTGACGAGTCATTGCAGCTGCTCAAGAGCGGTCACTTTCGTCCTACGCGCCAATGCGTCCTCCACAGGGGGCTCCTGCTGGGATGCCCGCCGTGTGGGCGCCATTGTGGATTGATGCGATGTTGGGGCAGGGGGAGGTCGCACAGGGGGAGCGACCCCCGCCGACACTCCCGGACGCTGGGGCGGGATCGCTGACTCTCCCCTCCGCGGGTCAAGCCCGGGGGAGAGATCAGTCCTTCGGCTCGTCGTCGGAACCTGGAGCAGTCGCGCTAGCTCGTCCATCATGGTCCGTTGTGTGGCCAACATCTCCAAAAGGAGCTGGTCGCAGAGCGGGAGAGGGGGTTGGGAGGCTTCAGCAAGCGGCCCGTTACGCACAGACCCCGCGCGGGTCCTAGCCCGCCTCTGTCCCCTCGTAGCCGGAGCCATCCCGGTGTTTGGAGAAGCACGACTGTTAACCGTGTGATCGTGGATGTTCTTGCAGGAACCAGTCGAAAGATCCCCCAGACGGCGCCAAATGTTTGGGAGATATTTTTCGCTGGCCCGAGCGGTTGCCCTGCAAGACAGAAAAAGCGTGAGAACGGCTAGCTCCCTTAGGAGCGCAGACCCTCGGACTCTCAAGTCAGAACGGGTACGAACAGGGGAGAGCTGTATTGGTTGAAAGTGTTCGGGTTTTGGGTTTTGAACCCGTACTTTAGAATCGGGGGTGGTACCTTTATAGCCTTTTGCAGCCCATTAGAGCCTGACACGAAGCGGCGTCTTCCCGCACCTTCTATGCCCCCATGTGCCAACCCACATGGGCTCTTCATGGCCTTTGTCATCTAGCCTGTCAGGCGGTGGAAAAAGGGGACGCACCGGTCTTGTCCTTGCCAGATAGAGACTCTGGAGAGCTCTAGTCTGGGAGGTCCTAGACCGACTCTGCCGGCTTCCGTGGACTGCAATCATCCACGTAGCTCCATGGGGGTAGTGACACCTGTCGATTTGGCGCCGCCTTACTATAGGCGACCTCCGTGGTCAGAGAGGGTGATCTCCATGGTTGTTGGCGTGATCAGGCGAGCTCCTGAGCGAGCTGTGGGTGCTAGGTTTGACAAGCTCCTGAGCGAGTTGTGGGTGTTCGGTTTGACGAGCTCCTGAACGAGCTGTGGATGTTCGGTTTGACGAGCTCCTGAACGAGCTGTGGGTGTTCGGTTTGACGAGCTCCTGAACGAGCTGTGGGTGTTTGTAAATATCATTCTAAGTTTCCTATTAGCAAAAGGGGACGATCTCTTGGCGTGCGACCTGGTCGCCGGGTGGGCTGTGAGCACCAGCCACTGGGCGACCTCTACCACGTGTGAGCTAGTCGCATGCGGTCAGGTTCGACCCTGGGCGGGCTGTAAGCCATGGCCGCAGGCGGTCTCTGTCCAAGAGATGCAACGATCCGCTACTGCAAGCGTCGGGCGGGCTACGAGCACCAGCCACTGGGCGACCTTTACCACGTGCGAGCTGGTCGCATGTGGTCAGGGTCAGCCCTGGGCGGGTTGTAAGCCATGGCCGCAGGCGGTCTTGCGCCGAGGGTTTTGACTCACAGTACCTCATGAGTGAGCCCTCGAGGAAGATGCTACTCTGTCCAAGGGACGCAGCTCTCCATTACTGCAAGCGCCGGGCGGGCTGTGAGCATCAGCCGCGGTGCGACCTCCTCCGCGTGCGAGCTAGTCGCATGCGGCCAGGGTCAGCTCCGGGCGGGCTGTTAGTGCCGGCCACAGGCGGCCTCACGTAGAGACTCCGGGCTACGAGCCACGGCCATGGGTTAGCCCCGAGCGGGCTATGAGCCACGGCCATGGGTGCTTCTTCTCACTTTGTGTCCTGCTCCAATTGCCTCCCGCTACTGCCACGTGGACAACAAACTGGTGAGAATTTTTGCACCAACAGAATATATGCTAGCCTTCCCAATGGAGCTGAAATCTCTCCAACCTAGTGGATTGATGCAGGGGAATATGTTGATCATGATAGAGAATCAAGTAATCAACACTAATCTTTATTAGAACTTTAGAAGTAGCCTACTATCAGTATTAAAGTTAATAGTACATTTCTATTCTTTTATTTTGGAACTTCTAAGGGATTTTTTTTTTAATTTATAACCGAGGGCTTCTCACAAGTAACCAAATGAAAAGGAGGGAAATCTACAGAAATAGATAATTATAACATGCTTATATATGCAGAGAAGGAAATAGAAATGAAGTTGGAACATTGGTGGATAAGGAAGTGAAGGATAACAATATTGAGGTTAAAATGATAAGTGCTAGACTTTTAACAATATAATTCCTTTTGGATCAGATGCAATACAAGTAGGATTTGATGAACGAGTAAAGAATTAAGGAATAAATGGATGGATTTGTGCAAGGATTTCACAGGAAGAAAGAATATCAATAGGCGGTGATTTAAACGGTCATGTTGGGAGTACTGGAGAATATGAAAAATACATAGGGGGCACTTGATAGGATTTCAAGATAGGAATGCAATTGGTGGTTCGGTACTTGACCACTAAGTTACCTTCAACAGTGGATCCAATGTGTCATATAAATTATTTTTCCTTTAAAACGAAACGAGAGATCGACACACAAAAATTGTAAAGTTTACCAAGGAAAAAGTTTGACCACACAACTTAAGCTAGCAAGTATGGTTTTGTATCTTAAGAGCAAGAACTAAGAAGAAAAGAAAAGAAACTATGAGAGGCCCAAGAATACCGTGGTGGACTTTAACGGGGAGTAATGTGACATCCACTACTGAGAAGTTAGTAAAGGAGGGGATATGAATCTATAAAAATTAACCAAATACAATGTGGTGATATAAATTATTTTTCCTTTAAAACCAAACTAGAGATCGACATGCAAAAATTGTAAAGTTTACCAAGGAAAAAGTTTGACCACACAACTTAAGCTAGCAAGTATGGTTGTGAATCTTAAGAACAAGAACTAAAAAGAAAAGAAAAGAAACTATGAGAGGCCCAAGAATACCCTGGTGGACTTTAACAGGGAGTGATGTGACATCCACTACTGAGAAGTTAGTAAAGGAGGGGATATGAATCTATAAAAATTAACCAAATACAATGTGGTGACCAGATGAAAAATTGTAATAAGATCATTGCCAGATAAGTTCTTGGAGTATATAGAAGTAAACAACGCACGGATAAAAAGACCCTTGAGACCCTGTGGTAAAAGCAACCAAAGAAGAAGAGAAAAGAAAAGAAGAAAAAATAATGATGTGAGAAATGACTAAGGAGGCATCAAACGAGAATGACAAAGCACAGGTGTAATTATTATTTTTCGAAATTCAATTTATTTTTAGAAATCAAACGCTTCCCATTTTGTCAATCTTAATTCATAAATAATTTTCTAAATGTTTTAAACTAAAAATTTTCTGATACCCATTTTCTACATGTTTTAAAACTTTTTGTAATGGTATCAAAACACATGCCAGTTCTTCTTCTAAATCTTACATTGTCAATATTTAAATAGATATGCATGGGCCAGTCCAATTTACCTGCCAGGTGACCTGACAGACTTCCAAATTTTGACCTGGGTTCCCAAACCATGTTGAATGGAAAGAATTCTACACATAATACTTGTATTCAATCATACAGACATTAGCAATACGTATTTACCTCCCCTGTCAAATTTTCAAACTCAAGCAACTGCTCCACAATTTTCTCAAGAACTTGACGATTTTTGTGAAGCATCTCGTTGGCCCTGTCATATGCTAAGTCATACATCTGGAAAAAAAAAAAAATATTGTTTAACGTTAATCTAAACCTTGAAGATTATAGGAGGGAAAAAAGTTACAGCTGTGGTTATACTCTATTTAGCATTTACAAACACAACAAAACTTTTTTGCACGAAACAACTACACTGCTCAACATGAGGGAACACAACCCAAACCTTTTCAACTTTAGCTGCCATCTCTAGCTCGTGGTTGTTCCCCATACTCAAAGTTCCAACCTGATCCGATAAATGCAATAGAAGTCGTAAGAGAAGTAGGAAAAAGACACAACATTTTGATGTGCTACAGTTTCCTCAAAGTTCTTTACAAGAATCCCTACCTGTTATTCACTTAATATCCTTATTTATAAAAAAATGGAATTATACGTAACCCATCAAATTATGATTCGATGCTAGAACAGATGCAACAGCTAAATGAACTTACAAGCTAAGATTATATTAGACAAAATACTGAACCAAATTGACATTCAAGGGCAAGAATTAGCATATAGGTCAGAAAATATTACAAAGAACATATCAAAAACTATAAGCATAACTACAAATAAGAATCTGTCTCTCAATTTTTTGGGGTTGCTTTGACACTTTGGCATTTATTCCTATTAAGGGCTAACATATCACTCATTTATTCATAAAAACCACAATCTTTTGTTAAATCATAAATTGCTTAGAGGTAGAGAAATAAGGAGAAGAGGATTCCTTTAGTGGAATTTGGTTTAGAAGGGAAAAGAAGTAGAGATCAATGAAAAGATATGAAGGACAGTATAATATACTGATTTGGCTAAATTGTAATTTTCTGGTTTTCACAGAAACATGATCGAAAACAAGTTTTACGCAGTTTTAAATTTGTTTCATTTACTCTGGATGATGCAGTTAACAAAACAAAATATTATGACTTTTCTTTATTTTTTTTCCCTTTTTTTTGGGGGCTTTTGGGCAATTCTTCCTGGGAAGGGTACAGAACAGATACTATAAGCCTAGAACCTGAGAGGACCGGAGCTCAGAAAAAAATAATTTAATGAAAATAGGAGTATGGGATCAGATCCTTCTAGCCACAAAAATATTTTCCATTTTTTGGAGAAAAAGCACCCAACAATTTTCACGCTGAGTTTGTTTCGTATATTTTTCATTGTACTTGATCTATGATATCAGATTAGCATATCTTATTCAAAGAATTTACTCAATTTCATATTTTTTATTTTATCAACAGAAGGAAAGAACTGAGGATTTTCAGTATATCAGTATATCACTATATGTGCAAATCACCGATTTATGTTTGCATAACATTTGTGTATAGAACCTTTCAAATAAAACATTTGCGTTTAGATCTTGTTCGATTTGAAATAGACTAATTCAGTTTCGGATCTTTGGGTTCATGATTGTCTAAGAAATATATACCAGAGTTGTTCAATGGGCATATTTTAGTCTGCATTAACAGTACCATTCATATTTTGTATGATGACAGATTAGACACCTCAAATAAATAGTGAAAAGTTTAAAAATCAGCCTTTTCGGTTTCTATGAATAATAAAAATAAAGTATAGAAAATGTTAACTTAAAATCTCCGGCACCGTTAAAGTACATAATCTTTTTATGTGGCTTGCTCTTGAATGAAAGACTCCTCACTAAATTTCACCTGAAGAAGCGTAAGCACTCAGGGGTGTCAGATGTATCCTGCGTCCTTTGCGATGGGGGTAGGGAGAGCATTGATCACATGCTGCTTCATTGCTCTTACTCAAAATCTATTTGGCAATTACTGTGGTCTAAGTTGGGGGTGAAGGGCCACACAAAATCGACCCGCTCCTCCTAGACGATTTGGCGACAAAAAAGGATCAAGAAGTGTCTCAAACCGGCCTGGGACTTCTTGATTATTTGTGTTTGCTAGGGCATTTGAAAGGAATGGAATTCATGCACGTTCAAGAACAAGGAGAAGAAGTGGGAGGAGACTTGATTCGCCATCCTGGTGGTGGCCAAGAGCTGGGCCTAGGGATTTTCCCCCGGTTTGGGTCTTAAGATCAATCATACTCTGTCTTCTGTCCCAATTCTCTTTTATCATTAATAGCATAGCTTGGGGTACGGCTTAACCCCATCCTCCCCTACTCGGAGAGGAATTCCCTTTTATAAAAATGATTTGCTATTGTTAACAGTGAGTTACTGCTTCATTTTAGTTGTAGAATGTATATTCGAATTTTAATGACAAATATCTTGTTCTGAGGCCTATAATTTTAGTCTAGACACAATGGCAAATATATTGTTCGAGGCCTATATTTGTTCAAATCTTATTCGAATTTTAGTTTACATGTTTGTCTTTGACAAATGTCTTGTTCAATGACAAATGTTTTTGTTAATTTGTTTTATTACATTTCTAAATCAAAGTAAATAGCACAATTTCAAAAAATAAATATTTTGTTCATATATACCAGATATCAATATACATTGTTCAATTCCAAGATGCACATGTGGAACCTGTTTACAAAACCTATGACATTCAATTTATTTTATAGGACTGATGCATAATTATGTCTTCAATCATGGCCTGCAGGTACTTTCTTTTAGATGCGCATAAAGGAGACCAAATATTGAAGTGCTTGTGTCTTTCAGAGTAATCATGCCACCGGCCCACCAGGTACTTACAGGGTCTGTGCTTACATGCTCCATTTTCCAAACAATTATTACCATACAACATGCACGCCTTAAGTGTGATTCACTAGCCTATGCGATACTGAGCTTCTGCATGTGAAATATTCAATTCAAAGGACTTAATATCGTCTTGTACCTCTATGTGAGAGCTTCAGGGAGAGACATGTGTCCCTGATCCTCGCTGACGCCTCGACTTCATCTCGAGTAGGGGTCACAATCGATCGGGTTTGGGTTGGACCCTACCCCTATCCATACCCATACCCATTCGGGTATGATAGGGTCCATACCCGACCCATGCCCATTCGGTTAGTAGAGGGTCCATACCCAATCAGGTTTCGAGTTTTTATTCGGATTTCGGGTATGAATTGGGTATAATTTTGTCTATTTTTCTCCATCATATATTAAATTATTTGAAGAGAAAAATCAAGGCGTCACAATGCAATGTTAAGAAGCTCTTTTGGTTTCTTATTACAATGGTTTTAGAAGAGTATAAATTTGGGTATGGATATTGGTTCGGTTAGAATTTGGGTATATAAACATGAGTTTGGAGTCGAACTGTATTGTCTAGTATACATAAGTTAGAGCAACAATCAGGTTTTGGGTATGAGTACTGAGGTACCCATACCCATACCCAAAAGTTAATCGGGTAGAGTTCATATACCTATACCCTACCCAAACCATGTTTCGAGTACAAAATCTACACCTATACGCAATATTTTGCGTCGGGTTTCGGTTGGGTTTTCGGAGTCCATTGCCACCCCTAGTCTCGAGAAGCTCATCAACTTTGCCTCGAGAAGGCCTCACATTACTTTCCGAAGGATCCGGCTTCTTTCGACGTCCGACTTTGCACCGTGAGCGGCATCACCAGCGTATCCTCGCATCGACCCACAGCGGAATCGTTCAGGAATTAGCTATCCTAATTTTTTATTCCTTGTCTTGCGCTTCCGCATCCGTTGCTTGTTTCCCATCGCCTCCGTATCGCATCGTAGCCACCATCGCATCCGCCTCATCTCTAGTTGAAGCCCTAGTAAAAGCCAAAAACGTCGTTAATGCTTAGTTGATCTTCGGTACCGTTGCAAGTCGTCAACTACACCCTACAAGGGTGTAACATACAGCAATGTATCCTTGAATATAATAGTGTAATAAAAATAAGCTCTCCGACGAGAAGACAAATTCAAAAACCAGGAGAATTAATGACAAACGAGAAAAGGGCCAACAACTAGGTGTAAAAGGAGGGAAAAAAAAAACAAAAAGATCACTATGGAAGGCCTTAAAAGTGTACGATCTAAGGGGAAAGATTAAGATGACAAGGTATTTATAACGGGAGGATAATATGACAAGAATGTATACGCTGAGGATATCAAAAGATGAAAAAGAAGGCAAAAATTTCAGTATGAAGTCACATTTTCGAATGGATTAGTGTTCCAGCCTTCCAGGTTACAAAGTACTGGGGTGTCTTGTGAGCTCTGATACCATCTAAGATTTTCTAAGCTTATATTTTTACTTGAACATTTTGAGATACTGACACCGTTTAAACATAAACTTGTCATTAGGCAATTTCTGGACAGAAATGCTCCTTCGATCGATTATTCTCTATGTCCCAATATTCTCTGATCGGGCATTCCTACCACCTTGCCGGTTGATTGCATCCACCACTCCATATTTGGTAGAGTGGATGTCAAAAATGTAGAAAATAAGAACCTCGATAGGAATAATTGAAGGTAACTATGTGCATTACGAGGCAATAATATTGCCAATACTGAAATCAAAATTGTCACATATCTCCAAAATAATGCAATGTGAAATTTTAAATCATACTCCAAAATCCAACATTGGGACAAAAATAAAATCAGTGTGATGTATGTCTATGAATATCTATATAAATAAATTTTGGGCATCTAGTAACTGGTCAATACCGCATTGCTAGAGATGTAGATGGCAGGACTGTCATCAGGACCCCATCCATATTGAATCACCATCCGAGTAGCTATCTGTAGTAAAACATCATAATGTCATAATGAAAGGATTGTTTTCAAATGAGAATTGTTAAAAATGGACAAAAAATAACTTATGCATAAAGAAAACTTTGGGGTTCAAAGTCAAAAGGAAATATACCTCTTGTGCCTGCTTAAGTTCGGATGAGGATAAGAAATTTTCTTCTCCAAAGGGAAGTAGAAATTGAGCTGCAATATATGAACCAAAACAAAACACAAGTCTCTTTTCTAGGTATGACCTTGATTCTAAATTCCCATTTAAAGAGCCTTCATTTTTAGCCTTTGTAATCTTTGTACATCCAATACCCTGAAAAGGTTATGTTGAGAGCAGTCGATATGTTAATACCAAAAAACACATTGAAGTAAAAATAACCTTGATAACATTGTCAAATGCAAATGAAAATGTAAATTCAATTGCAGAACTAACAATGTGCAGCACAGGAACACTGACTATACTTCAGGCTTCAAATGGACTGCTCATATAACAGACAAAAAAAAATCATCTGATTATGTGGTACTTTGTTGTGATATTTAAACCAGTTTTTATATTATAATAATAGTATATGTTTATATGTTCAGTACATAAAATATGAAATAGACAAATAAGATCTATTAACTATATGGACTTGGAGTTAATAGGAGTGCTCCAGATTCGTGTATCAAGGTAATGAATGCTAAGGAAGTTCGAAAGTCAGTTAGGAATGAGTTTTGGTTATGTTTGAGGGTTACATAAACCTCGTGTATGGGGGTGATGGATTGGATTATGTTTCAACAAATTAAAAAGTTTATTTTTAGCCATTCTTCTGGATTATCATAATAAACCATTCCTTTGTTGACCTTTGATCTCTTCCTCCTCAATTTCCTCGCACTAGAAGCCATTAGATTCATATACATGGAGTGATTATTTGGCCTAGATCCACTTACTTTTTCTTGTTCCCCTTTTTCCTTTTCTTTTTTTCTTGCCTTCTTTTTTCCCTTCCTTGATTTCCAAGTTCTCTTTCTTTTCATGTACAAATAGGCCGTACAGTTGGAGAAGGGGTCAAGGGGTTCTCAACGTATGATAAATGGGAAAGCAAATTCCTTTTCCAAATAGTGGGAGTTAGTGATCATACTTCTAGGCACTGGAGGATATTATTCGTAAAAAATAGGAGTCAGACTCCCTTGCTAGTTAGAGAGAGGTTGATTCCATTTCCAGCTTCTAGCATCCTTTTTTCAAAAGAGCCAATCAAAAATTTAATTATGTCAATTTCCAAGAAAATAAGTACCTTTAAGGGGAAAAGAAAAAACCGCATACCACTAGCTAAAAAAGACAAATTATTCTAGATGTAATGATCCAACGCCTATCATGAACAATTTGGTGCCCTTGCATCACATTGTAATGGCGTTCTTGGGTGTGTGCAAGAGCTTAGATCCATAAGGATTTCCCATGAGGAAAGCACTAAACATAAAGATTCTCATGTGGTGTAGAGTAGTCAATATAAAGAATGTGGAATTGGGAAATCAAGATTCTTTCTTCATTAGTGATAAGTTGCTAAACTTGCTAGTACATCATGTGAGATGTGGGTTCTGAACCCTAACGAGCTTGCCTCTCTGTCTAACAAGAAATCAGTTTGTTCTATGTCTAAGGGCAAGTGTTTGGTCTTCTGCATGAGGAAGCTTCACACGACCTTCGTTTTAGGAATCTAAGCCCATTACAGCACCATGTAATTTGTTTCTTCATGCATTGGTTGATACATAGAGTAACAAATACTGAGTCTAATCTGCTAAATGTCTAATTTCAAATATCAAGTCATGTGTCAAATAAAACAAACAAGGAGTAAGTGACCATGATGGGAAGAATTTAAGCATGATTAAGTTGAAGCATTTATTAATTCAAAGAAAGCAACAGCTTCCAACAACATTGTCCAAACGATTAATATATAAAGAGTGGCTGTGACAAGAAAATAATGACAGTAACAAACCTCCCAAGAAGTTGGCTCAAGCCATATATTATCAACAACATCATAGTTCGGTAGAAGAATAGCAATAAGTCCACGTCCAGCGGCCCAGATAGCATGTGGAAATTTTGTCTCCCTTGTCCACTGGCAAACAGTGACCAAATTCTTATCATTGCTAAATTAGGTCAAAAGAACCAAACAAAAATGACTAATGCTAATTGGACTGTGCGTTCGGATGCCCTCATCTAAGTATCTAACCATATGACTCTAGGTCTTGTGCCTGACGATTGGGACCAGCATTCAAGTCAGCCTTGGCCAAGTTGTCAGCCAGGTACAGTGTTTTGAGTCATATAGATATATGACAGTATCAAAACCATGGTCTAGAAAGTACTGCAAATACGACTTGGCTAAAACAAACTCAAAGCATAATACTTAACAAAACTCGTTTGCCAATATAATTGATTACTTAACAACAGGACTCTATCAAGGTTTCCCTGAGACTTGAGTAGAGTATTACACTCTGAATAAGAGAACCAGCAATAGAAAACTTGAATTGTCTATACCAAGATGTTGATGAGCAATTCAATTTGATTGCTAGGGCTTTCAAATAATTATGACTAGGTTCCCTTCATTTTAGCAATAAATAGTGGATGCTCATTGCAGAACTCATAAAGAAATTAAAGAGAACAAGGTCTATCGTAGCATTCAACTTAAGTGAAAAATATAAGGACAAAGATTAGCTACAATTAGGAGAAAGAAACGCGGGTAAAGGAAACTTTAGTGGAAGCAAAGGTCATAAGATAGCACCAGAGTTTCCTATTTAGGGCAAAACTAAATATTTACTAATCCAACTCCCATACTATAAATTATCTCAAAATAATCCTAGAAAAACAAAATTGGGAAAAATCTCCCATGACCATGAATAGCCAAGTTAAAGGGGAAATTTTAATTACATATAATAAATATATAAGTTTAAACAATATATGTGACATATATATGAATGCATGTTTAAGAAATTTGAAATAATCAACTTGGAACATACAAAAACAATTGCAGTAGAGTAGTACAAACTATGCATTTCAGGTCCCAACTGGAAAAAATGAGAGAAACTCGTGCCTACAAATATCATTCTTTAAAAACGAATGTGTTAAGTACGAAAAATGGTTTGACAATAATATACATTTGTATCTTTTTTTGATACATGAACAAACACAATGGAACACCAAATACATTTAAGGCTCACCCATACATTTAGTATCAAATCAGTTAACATATTAAGTGCTTTAGCAAGGAATGAAAAAAGTTAATTATATTTCTGGTCATCTTCAACATTGTGACGTAAATTATTTATCCAAAAAGAAAGCCTTTGAATTCAAAAGAAAGTAGCCATGTTGAAAAGTGGCCATTTTGCTTTGAATTAGGTAGAATTTAGTCAAGTAACAAGTTTTTGAGATCATTTAGGATCTCTATGTGTCTAAGATAACATTGAATTATGTTTAGATATGTAGACACTAGATAGTTTTTTTTTTTGGAGGGGGGGGGAGTAAATTACACATAGACCCACATAGTTTGACCGATTATAACTTACACCCACTCATGTTTAAAACCCTACAAATGCCCCTCTATAGTTTGAAAAACCATACACATAGACCCCCTCTAGAGGCCCTTTGGAGGGGGTGCCAGTGATGTGTTTTTCAAACTATAAGGCGGCATTTGTAGGGTTTTAACATGAGGGGGTGTAAGTGATAATCAGTCAAACTACAGGGTGTCTATGTGTAATTTACCCTTTTTTTAGAGCAATTCCCCCCTAAGGAGGAGAGGATGAGGTTAAGCTATACCCCAAGCTATATTATTAAAATATAGTGAAAAGTTAAAGGTTACAAAGGATCAAGCTTATCTCCTTATAACTCCTAAGGGAGAAACCGCTAGACCAGCTCTTGACTAAGAGCCTAAAACAATAATGGACTTCCATACCACATCCGCCATGGATTCTTTTGCTGGTGAAGATTCTTGAGTTCCTCTCTCTCCAAAGACCCAAGCAAACACAAATGACGACAAAGTCCCAGGCTGGTTGCAGTCTCTTCTTGATTCGGCGGGCTCTTCACAGAGTCCAGGTGAACGGATAGATCTGGGGTGCCCCTTGACGTATAGTCGAAGCTTCAGCTCCAGCCAGATACTCCTCGAGTAGATGCAGTGGAGAAGTAAATGATTAACATGCTCCCTGTTGGATCTGCAGAGGCCACAAGACAAGTCTTGTACACTTGGGTTGTTTCTTCAGCACAGGTTAACCTTGGTTAGAAGACGCTTCTTGATGGCAAGCCACATGAAGATCCTGGTCTTCAGAGGGGCAGAGGATTTCCAGAGATAACCCGCAAGGGGGCAAACAATTCCTCAAGAATTGAAGAACCGGTAGAATAATCTAACCAGGAAGACACCCGAGGTGTCCCATTTCCAACTCACCGAGTCCTTGGTGTTCCTGATAGAGAAGGATCCAAGGATATGGTACAAGTCTTGAAGGTGGCCCTGAAGTTCTAGTGGTATAGTTCTTCTAAACTTAACATACCAAGAAGATAGACCGCTCGATGAGAACGTGCAGATGCGTTCTGGTCCCAAGCTAGATCATAAAGATCAACGAAAAGAGTAGCAAGGCTGATATCACCCATCCATTGGTCCTTCCAGAACTTAATATTGCGCCCATCGCTCACGATTAGCCGGGTTCCACACTTGTATAGTGCAGCCACCTTGTAGATGCCCTTCCAGCTTGGAGTGGAGCGAAGACTTCTAGCTTGGAGTGGAGCGAAGCATCGGAAGTATCTATCTTTGATGATTTTCAACCGGTGATTGTCTTAGTCATTCTTTAATCTCCAAAACCATTTCCCCAACAAAGCCTTGTTGAAGTCCTTCAGATTGAAAATGCCCAAGCCACCCTGGTCCTTGGATTTGCACGTCAGACCCCAGTTCGCCAGATGGTAAGAGCCGGAAGAACCGTCCGCTCCTTTTCAAAGGAAGGAGCTACGGATGCCATCTATTTTCTTTATTACCTAGGCCGGGACAAAATAGAAGGCGAAATAATAGGATGTGATAGCTGAAAGAACTGCATTAACCAAGTGTAAGTCACCCCCCGATGGAGATGTGTTTCCCCGTCCAGCTCACTAAACGGAGCTCGGCTTTTTCAACCACCTTGTGCCCAGTCAGCTTTGGATAGTTGCTTGTCACTGATGGGAAAACCCATATATTTTATGGGTAGTGCCTCCAATTTGCACTTCAAGAGAGTAGATGCTCGGTGTCCGAAGGCTAGGTTGTTCCCCACATAAAACATGGAGCTCTTCGAGAAATTGATGCATAAGACGGAGCAATACTCCAGAGCATATAAGATAATCTTCAAGACAACTACTTGTTCTAGTTTGGCCTCACAGAAGAGAATTGTATCATCAGCAAACTGAAGGTTCGAAATGCACCCAGAATTACCTCGAATGCCATAAATCAGGTTCCAAGTGCTTTCCCGGCGAAGAACTGCATCAAAGTCATCGATTGCCAAAATGAAGAGGAAAGGTGGGAGGGGGCATCCTTGTTTCAAGCCTTTCTTCATATGAGGAAATGACCTTCCGATTCTCCATTGACTGCACAAGAAAGCTTGGAAGTAGAGAGGCATGAATAGATCCATTGTACCCATCTGGAGGAAAACCTTTAGCCCGTAAGGTGGCCACTAAGAAATCCCAGTGCAACAGGTCAATCTTTTTCGAAGTTCAGCTTGAGAACCACCCCTTCTTCCTACTCCTTCAGCTGGTAGAAAATCTCTTGGACGGATGCCACACTATCAAGGATGAGATGACCTTTGACAAATGCGGACTGAAATTTGCTGACTAGCTAGTCCATGACAGGCTTAGTTTATTCGTGAGCACCTTAGTGGCGATCTTGTAGATGCAATTGGATAAACTGATCGACCTAAAATCAGCCATTGAGTCAACTCCGGATCGTTTGGGGAGAAGCACCAAGAGAGAGTAGGTAAGGCTCGAAATAGAGGCAACTCCAGAGCAGAAGTCTCGAATAAAGCAACAGACATCGGCCATGATGCAAGCCCAATAGCTTTGAAAGATGTGCATAGGAAACCCGTCAAGACCCGGGGACCCGTCCCCATTCATCTTGAAAACCTCCCATTTGATCTCATACATTGAGAACACCCCATCCAGATGGACCAGATCACTGTCAGCTGGAAGTATGTTCATGGAAAGCCCATTCCAATCTAGCATGGCAAGGGAAGCTAGTAGGTCCTGGAAATAATTCTTAAAGTAGACGAAAACCCCCTTAAGAACATCTGTCGTCCCCCCTACCTGCCGACAGCCAAGCTGTAAGCTCTCTATCGTGTTACGTTTCCTCCTACTGTTGGCAATCTCATGAAAGTAGATCGTGTTAAGGTCTCCCAGCCGCACCCATTACTCCCGAGCTCTTTGTTTCCACATTATCTCCTCTCTACTAAGGATCTTCAAAAGGTCTTCATGGAGAGAAGACAGCCTACGATTCAGTAGCTGTCAGCCTGTCAGGGTGAATGATTCCGACTTAACTTCCAAAAGGTTAAGATTGTTGAGAATGAGCTTCTTCCGATTACTAACAAGGTCAAAAGATGACCTTTCCCAGCCTATGATCTTTTGGCGAAGACCTCTAAATTTTCTCACTAGGTTCCTCGCAAAATTGAAGTCAACGGGGATCTGGACCCACCAGCTACGGACAAGTTGGTCGAAGGAATATGAGAAATATGTCTAATTTTGCCATAGACGGAAACGTTGTTCATAATTTTTTTAACAAACATGGCTGAAGAAACCAATGTTGAGGTCACCCCCAACTCGTCTTCGTAGGTCTCTCTCTCTCTCGCTCTCTCTCTCTCTCTCTCTATATATATATATATATATATATATATATATAGAGAGAGAGAGAGAGAGTCAGTCTATGGTGTGGTCGATTAATGTGCGACCAGGTCTATGGTGGGCACGTGGAGGTTTTTTTTTTTTTTAGGGTGATCACCTATCCTTTGATAAGCCACATGTCAAAAATGAACTCATTCTAAGACCTCTAGGTGCATCAAATGTGCTTGGCTTTATTGACCGTTCATTTTAACGACCAATAAAGCCGAGCACATTTGATGCATCTAGAGGTCTTAGAATGCATTGATTTTTGACATGTGGCTTATCAAAGGGTAGGTGATCACCCTCAAAAAACAAAAATAAAAAAAACCCTCAACGTACAGTCGTTTAACTTGGCCGCACGTTAGCCGCACCATAGACAAATCCTCTCTCTCTCTCTCTTTATATATATGGGCAGGGATACTCTTACTAATGGAATCTTACTAATGAAAGTTACAAATCACCTTTTACCTAACCTAAAGGTTTCAGAATTTGATGAAACTTGGTGGGGATGCTCTCTATGGTAAGTTGATCATCCTCACAAAAAATCATCAAATTCTATAACCTCTAGGGGCATCAAATGTTAGAAGCTTTATCGACTGTTCATTTTAACCGTTAATTTGAATAACATCTTTGATGACCCTAGAAGCTATAGAATTTGATGATTTTTGGTGAGGATGATCAACTTGCCATAGAGAGCATCCCCACCAAGTTTCATCAAATTCTGAAACCTCTAGGTAGGTAAAAGGCGATTCTGAAACCTCTATATATATATATATATATATATATAGAGGAATGGGATGCTGCCTATCAAAACAGCATTTTTGCTGCTTTGAGACATTGTTTGACCATCCTAGAAGTTTTGGAATTTGATGAAATTTGGTGAGGGTGTTGTCTAGGGTAAGATGATCATCCTCACAAATTTTCATCAAATTCCAAAACTTCTAAGAGGGTCAAATGATCGAAGCAAAATGCTGCAGATTTTAACGGTGACTGCAGACGACTGATTTTGCTTCGACCATTTGAACCCCCTAGAAGTTTTGAAATTTGATGAAAATTTGTGAGGATGATCATCTTACCGTAGACAACACCCTCACCAAATTTCATCAAATTCCAAAACTTCTAGGATGGTCAAACAATGTATCAAAGCAGCAAAAAATGCTGTTTTGATAGGCAGCATCCCATTCCTCATATATATATATATATATATATATATATATATATATATATATATATATATATATATATATATATATATATGAGGAATGGGATGCTGCCTATCAAAGCAGCGTTTTTGCTGCTTTGAGACATTGTTTGACCATTCTAGAAGTTTTGGAATTTGATGAAATTTGGTGAGGGTGTTGTCTAGGGTAAGATGATCATCCTCACAAATTTTCATCAAATTCCAAAACTTCTAAGAGGGTCAAATGGTCGAAGCAAAATGCTGCAGATTTTAACGGTGACTGCAGACGACTGATTTTGCTTCGACCATTTGAACCCCCTAGAAGTTTTGGAATTTGATGAAAATTTGTGAGGATGATCATCTTACCCTAGACAACACCCTCACCAAATTTCATCAAATTCCAAAACTTCTAGGATGGTCAAACAATGTCTCAAAGCAGCAAAAAATGCTGCTTTGATAGGCTGCATCCCATTCCTCTATATATATATATATATATATATATATATATATATATATACACACACACACCTTATGACATATGGTGGATTAGTGACACTAGAATTTTTAGAATGTGCCGATTTTTTATCAGGATGATCACCTTAACTTAGATAGAATGTCCACAAAAAATCAACACATTCTAAAACTTCTAGGGGCATCAAATGCTAGAAGCTTTATCGGGCCATCCATTTTAACCGTTAAATTGAAAAGTATAGTTGATGCCCCTGGAAGTTTTAGAATGTGCTGATTTTTTTGTGGAAGTTCTATCTAAGATAGAGTGATACTTGTTCTTTAAAATAATAGTTGGGATAATCTTGAATTTATAATAATTTTAAAACATATATATTATATATAATATCAAAATAATATTTAAAATAATTAAAAATAGTCAAAGCACCTAGGTGGCCCCCCACCGTCCGACTAGTGCCTAGTGCTTTTTAGAACCTTGATTAAGAGCCTACAATGGTGAAAATGCATGGTTAGCCACCATAATCGATGGTCCACATCCTTCGTCATGATCTAGACATCATACGTGTATGAAAAATAAAATGTTTTGGCGACTTGTAACATTTCCATTAAGAGGTCACAAAATGGATGGTTCTCAATAACATCATTAATGGTTCAGTTTGTGCCACTTAGCCCTTGTATGAAGTCTTCAGAAACAGTTTATTTTTGGTGCACGTGTAATATATAAATCCTTCTCAAAATTATAATCATATTCTTTAGATAACTACAACTACTGAAGCATAGAAATCAAATTATATTGTACTAACACTTCTATTCAAGTGAAACATAGAAATCATAGTCTATACACTCTAAGTAGTTTCCAACAGCATCATATTGTCATGGACTCGGTCAATGTCATGATACTTGCCTATTCATCTAATCTGCCATATAAAAATTTAAAATAAATTAATGAACAACGTCATAGACAGCATCAATTTTCTTGAACCCTTTTCAAAACTTCCCCAAATTCACTAAACCTTTCCCGCATGCAAATCCTTGTTCCCAGTCCTTCTTGCCAAATTATGTTGAACACCAAATATGTGACTATGAATCAAATGCACAAACCGATCTATCATAGCACAATGCACAATTACTGAAACACAAATGGCTGGAGACCAGTTAACTCCCTTTCCAACATTTAATTATAAGTGTGTAATCCAACCATTAATATATACACAAATTTTAAGATTAGCCAAATTAATGATCTTAATAATATTAGAACAAACTATTCATACCATATTAGAGGGGTTCATTTACCAAGAGGTCAGACTAATTTGTAGCATCAAGAATAGCTTATCACCATGAGTTTCACAAAACATCATCATCAAGATTATTATTAACCATCATGCCCAGTATTTGAGGAACAATACTGTAGATACTTCATAGCACCATTGCAAACTCAACTTATGGATCCTCAACCACAGTGTCTTAAAACTTAAATGACTATATATATATATATATATATATATATATATATATATATATATATATATATATATATATATATATATATATATATATATATATATATATATATATATATATATGGGGATGCTTAGGTGCGGTCCGTGCGGTCCGCAGCCGTCCAATGCACCTGATACGCTCTGATACCAACTTGATGGGATGCGTATGCTTGAAATAAACCAAGTGCAGAATTTAAAACATTAAATCAGATTTCAGCATAATAAAATCAGATTTCAGCAAGTTTACAATCACGATTCAACATCCATTCATTCCCATTCAGACTTAATTCCACGAAATAATAAAATTGACAAATGGAACTTAATTTCAGATTATTGTAACTGAATTCCAGCAATAATGAATAACACAATCTCAAATAATAAGCCCAAGTTTCATAGAACAATCATAGATCTAACGATAAACCCTAATGGATGAGATTCTCAGGGAAAACAAAATATTAGGAGTCCTACGATGAAATCAGCAATAAGGCCGGTTGCGAGAAGGAAAAATATCACATGAAAAAATCAGACGATAATCCAAACCGTGCTTAGGTCAATGCCGGCAGCTTTCCGATGCTCCGTTGTTGCAGATGAATGGCGCGGAAGGGGGAGGCGTGGTCCAGAAGACGGGGTGAAGAAGCCGAGACGATGATCTTGAAGAAGAAGAAAACTCCACGTCGATCTTCCGTGAAGCAGTAGACGAGTGGTGAGGCGACGGGGTAGAAGCGTGCTAAGGAAGAAAAGGATCAGAAGCAAGGAAGATTTGTCGGAAGAGATAAACCGAACAAGCGCACACGCTTCTTCAATCTAGGGTTTCAATTTCATATTCTTCTCCTCTCTCAATTAGGGTTTTTAGAACTTATAGGAGATGAAAGCACCAAGGCACAAAAGGAAAGAAAGAGAGAGAGGGACCGGTCGGGTGAGAGAGAGAGAAGGACGCGCGGAAGATAGAGAGGGGGGCGCGGGCGTCCGCGGGAGAGAGAGAAAGGGCCGGTCGGGTAGGATTTTTGGGATTTTGGTTTCCCCTATAATCTCATCCATTGAGAGCTATTCTAACTTAAGATCCTACGGCTAAAAAGCAAACACAGAAATGAGTCAGTTCGGCATCTGTGGCTCGAACCGGATGCGAACATGGCTCGCACCTACCCAAACCAGAAATAAAAACTGAAATAACTAAAGATCCGTTGGTCGGATCGAAATAAAGTAAAAACCAAAGTTGTCGGGCTTCGATTGAGCTTTCCACTGATGCAGACGGATCGACGATCGACTTCCTGGATCTCCGGCGCGGATGAAAATACGCCATCAGCTGTAGAAAAACTGCACGTAGTAGGCTCGTCTGCATCAAGTCCCCCGGACTCAAAAGAACTCGACTCCTGTCGAGCAAGGTCCTGGATCCGGCGGGGGCGCTCCTGGTAGTAATGGCAACCGCTGAATCCGCTCGAACTGCTCTCCCGGGTCTGGTGGCCAAGTAATCCGCCTCAAGTACGCAGCAACTCCATCTCGTAGCCTCTGCCCCTCGACGCCAAGCGAAGACCTGAAAGCCAAAACCAACATCCTCCGCGGCACGATAAGATCGTCAAAATACTCTGATAATTTCATGTGATAGTAGGAGTTTGGGTTGACATGAAATTCAAATGACATGTGAAAGGAAAGGCCGCGGGAGCATAATGTGCTGCGGGTCATCGGCTTGCGCAATAGGCAATGGGGTATTTGAAAGGCTTTGGGCTGCGGGTGCATTATGTGTTGCTCAATGTGGCCTGCGCACGGTGCAAAACAAGTGGATTCTAGATGACGAAGATATGTCATGCAATCATTGTCGGGGTTCAGTGGATAAAATGAGAAATTAAAGATCAGTTGGTCGGATCGAAATAAAAACTGAAATAACTAAAGATCAGTTGGTCGGATCGAAATAAAGTAAAAACCAAAGTTGTCGGGCTTCGATTGAGCTTTCCACTGATGCAGACGGATCGACGATCGACTTCCTGGATCTCCGGCGCGGATGAAAATACGCCATCAGCTGTAGAAAAACTGCACGTAGTAGGCTCGTCTGCATCAGCACCACTCCGTGCATCCGATGCACACGGTGGGTGCATCGGACGGCTGCGGGCCGCGGACCGCACCTAAGCATCCCTCTATATATATATATATATATATAGGGGACGGGGAGCCTGGACCTCAGGTGCAGCGTCAACGCTGCACCCGGCTCGGCATGGATGCCACGTGTCCAAAAAAAACCCGAAAATCGGATCGGACGAATAAATGCCGGATAAAACCTCAGTCGCCCGATCGCAGGATCCAACGGATCGGATTCCCCCGCGGGCTGATTCTCGCTGTTACTGTGGCGGGCACAGTAACATCGAGATTTTGGTCCGTTCAAATCCCGGCCGTTGGATCCTGCGATCGGGTGGCTCACACAAATACCGGCGGGCTGTTCGGTAGGGTGGGTGAATCTCATCCGTCTGATCGACCGAATCGAACGGCTCAAAAAAATTTCGCGGTTACTGTAGCCGCTACAGTAACTGCGAAATTATTTTGAGCCGTTGGATCCATGCGATCGAACGGCTGAAAGCATTATCGCAGTTACTGTAGCGGCTACAGTAACCGCAAAATTTTTTTCAGCCGCCCGATCGCCTGATCGAACGGCCGAAATTCAAACGGACCAAATCTCGTTGTTATTGTGCCCGCCACAGTAACAGCGAGAATCAGCCCGCGGAGGAATCCGATCCGTTGGATCCTGCGATCGGGCGGCTGAGGTTTTATCCGGCATTTATTCGTCCAATCTGATCCGATTTCCGGGTTTTTTTTGGACAAGTGGCATCCATGTCGTGCCGGGTGCAGCGTTGATGCTGCACCTGAGATCCAGGCTCCCCGTCCCCATATATATATATATATATATATATATATATATATATATGCCTCTTCAACCACTATGTGTTAGCATAAATGTCTGTGTAAGTAATTACCAACTCACCTAAACAACAAATTTGGATCGTGTATGTACACTATTAGAACATGAGTGACATATGGCAACCAGAATGCCTTTTAAGACACACTTGCGACATATTGTCGCATGGAGGGTCTGTCAACAAATCCTTGTTTTTTGATGTTTCATGCTTTTATGTGCAGATTGAAGAGTAGATATCATATCAGGCACAGATTGGAACTTTGGTGGTTTAAACTTTACGATTTTATATTCTAAAAGAATCATGTGACTTCCAAACAATATATCAACATTTGTAAACTAGAATTATTAAACTGATCAATATAATAACGTGGATCAATACTGAATTTGAAGAAGTCATTTGCCTCATTTGGTAGCCATAGAAATAAGTCTAATAGCCAAATAAAAATGAGTATAGGCACAAGCTCTGGTGAAGAAAAACCATAATAATCAAACATTCCATAGGATGTACAAAGCTTCAAAGTAAATCAAGGGCAAGGAACAACAAGAAAATCGAACAGTATATACAAAACAGGAAGACCAATAAGATATATTGGTATACAGAAATAACACATTTATTTGAGGATGGTTCTTACATCAAGAGGAGGGCTCAGAAGTTCGATCCCGTTACTTATCTGACCATAAGGTTCCATTAGATCAACCACTGACTGCAAATCATCCTTTGTCAATGTCAATCCAAGATGATTTACAAAAAATCGGCTCATCCTCTTGACAATTTTGGTTCCTCTCAACCATCCAGGAATGATATTACTCAAACTCTGCATGACCACCCGTGATGAACAGTTTATTGTATGAAGGAATAAACTATCAGATCGTTATTTGCTTTCAGACAACCTTGAAGTTAAACTATCAGAGCGTTATTGGTGACCAAGATGACAATGTGATATCCTTTAGAATCAAGTCTCTCAAATTACATGGACACGTATAATATACAAATTTTAAACTATTGGGGAAGGGATACACCAAAACACCACAGTTTGCGTCATAGAAAAAAAAAAGAGATGACAATGTAACACATTTAACAAACAAGATGAGTAAGTTCAGAATTGAATTTAATCATGATGACATCTTCAACACTATGAAAACTATAAATTCTCAATTTCCGCAAACCAAACACAAAGTAGACACGCAGACAAATCTGGGTGCGACAATTGATCTAAACTACTGAAAGCTCCAGCAGCATACTGATAAATATCATTTAAACTTATTTGAAATGCTTAGAGGTTTCAACCGTTAATTTGATGAGCTTATTTGAAATGCTTAGAGGTTTCAAAACTTGCTGATTTTTTGTGAGAATGATCATCTCAACATAGATATCATCTCCACAAAAAATTAGCAAATTTGGAAACCTCTATGAATGTTGATAGAGGAGCATACATTGAAGCCTTCAATGCATGGGCATACAAAGTCACCCTCCCCTATATATATACTAGTGCATGCCCGTGCCTGTCGGCACTGCAGCGGACCGCCTTCGGTGGCAACATACCCACTGGGCGTCACCACCCCCACCGTATTCATTTGAGGACTAAGGGTCGCTAGTTTAACCATAGTTTTGGCTGATTCCTTTGTCTTTGTTCCTTTTTGTGGTAAAGTTGTAAATAACGCAAACGGCCTTAGCATGTTATATATATATATATATATATATATATATATATATATATATATATATATATATATATATATATATATATATATATATATATGTGTGTGTGTGTGTGTGTGTGTGTGTGTGTGTGTGTTTTAAACTCAAAATAGTAAATAGCCCAAGTCAGACCGAGTCGGTCCAAGTAATAGCCGATCCGAGTTTTGGTCCAAGTCGACTCGATTTTCGGCCGAGTCGAGTTGAGTCGGACCGAGTTTTGGTACTATGACAAAAATAATAGTAGGAAACCCCCCTACACAAGAACAAGGTTTCATACCAGCTCTCAAGAAAGATATACTCAACAAATAAATAAGAATAAGTCAGATGGTCAGGAATAAAGTAATCAATCAACAACTATATCCAAACTGTTAACAGTAATGTAAATGAGTCACCGCCTATCAAAGGTAATCAGAATGCAATGTTAAATCAAATGATTCATATTGCATGTATTATGTCGGCTCTTTCGAGATTCCCACCCCCGTCCAGCTTCTACCCAAAATAACTGCCTTTTAGGGATTATTGCCCATGGCAGCATAGTCAGGTAACCACAACACAGCCTCTTCCTCGAGGATTTCAGGCCTTCCACGCAAGGACAACTCGTGTCCTAACATCGCTTCACCAGCCTTTTAGGAATTTTACCCACAGCCGCGTAACCAAATACAATTCCAATTCATGCATGCAAACCCAAAATCCAATGTAAAAGATAATGTTATGAAGTAACCCAATCAAGAATCATGACATAAATCCTTCATAATATACCCAACCACAGCATCATCTCCTCATGATTACAAAATGAACAACATCCATATATGAAGTGAGATAATAGATCTTCCCAACATCCAATCATCGTATTTTCACATATGAAATAAGCAAGTATAAGACCATGCAAGCTACGTCACCATAGTTTTTCAATGCATAAAGAAATCTCCAAGGGTGATCATGATATGTTACCATGTATGACATTACGGTAAGCATCATGGCATTAGAAACATTATTATGTTACAAAATCATGTATGCCAAAAGGGACAGCATTATCGAATTTGATGGCACATGTAACATAAAGACTTATGGAGGAACAACCATGCTTAACATTAAGTATATGAGAACTAGAGAAAGCAAAAATTCTACTATGAAATATATGAGAACTAGATCACACATGAACTAGTAACACATGTAGTATATGAGAGCTAGGTAACGCATGAAGTAAACGTAGTATATGAGAACATGCAACTTATGAGAACTTGAAGCATATGCGAACATGAAGCATATGAGAATTTAAATGAAGTATAGAGGTAAAAAAGAAGTGGCTAGACTAATCAAATGAAAGAAATAATCACAAGGGAAGTTGGCAACTATTTTAATGTACGGGACCATAAGATTTATCAATTATGAAGCAACGTGCGTATATCCTAATTAAATGTGAAAGAATTCTCTAAGCACAATCAGCTTTTCCGAGAACCAATCATGAAAGGAACCACCAAACCCTATTCTAAAGCAGGGAAAGGTTCCTTACAATTGCGCTTTATATCTACTTATGAAAACGAGAAACCACTTTCAATCATGAAGTATGAGCATGAGTTTAGGAAAAAGGTAATAACTCTAAGGAAAGCAACATTCACAAGGAAAAGGTATTATTCTATTGCAGGAAGATTTCCTACCTCAATTTCTCTTGATGCAACCCGCTTCCTAGCCAGACTTGAGCCTCCCCTACTTCCTCTTTCGTTATCTTTTCTATCCCCATCCCTGCTCTCTTTCCTCTTTTATTGTCCCCCTTCCTAACTTCTCTCTTTTCTCTCTCAAACTTTATGTGGATGATTAATGGGGCTATTTATCCCCCCCCCCCCCCTCTCTCTCTCTCTCTCTCTCTCTCTCTCTCTCTCTCTCTCTCTCTCTCTCTCTCTCTCTCTCTCTTAAGGATTAGGGTTAATGATGGATGCATATGCTAAAAAAAACTCAAGTGCTGACTTTAAAACAATTAAAGATAGAATTCTGCACGTCTTGATTCAAATTTCAGCAAAGACTAGGAACCCTGATCATCATCCAATCATGCCCAAACAAGTTTAATTTAACGAAGTAATAAAACTGACATGAGAATGATTAATTCCAGATTTAGTAAACAAATTCCAGTAATAAAGTGCTAACAATATCTCAAATATAAGCCAAAGTCTCCAAGATAAAACATAGATCAAGCGATAGAAAACCTAATGGATGAGATTCTTCAGAAGCCAATTACTTTGAAACCCTAATTTAAAATCAGCAATAGGCCGGATTGAAATGATGTTTATCACATGAAAATATCGAGGGACGATTCAAACCGTGTTTTGGTCAATGCCGGCCGCTATTAAAGGCTCCGTTGTTGTAGATGAATGGGCGGAAGAGGAGGCGTGGTCCGGAAGAAAAGGATGAAGAAGCCGAGATGATTTGATCTTGGAGAATGGATGATCTCCGCGTCTATCTTCCGCGAAATCGTAGACGAGGGCGTGGCGACGAGGAAGAAGCTTGCGGAGAGAAGAAGAAGACTAGAAACCAGAGGATTCTTCGAATAAAGCGCCGAACAAGCGATCCCGCTTCTCCGTTCTAGGATTTCAATTCATCATCAATAGTCCTCTTCAATTAGGGTTTGTAGGCTTGATAGAGAGGGGAACAACAACGAAAAAGGAAAGAAAGAGAAAGAGGCGCATCCGCACGGGAAAAGAGGGAGAAGGGGACGCGGGCACGCTTCCCGAGTCGTGTCCGCGCGGGTCTTGCCGCGGGAAGAGAGAGACGGACGGGTGAGGGGGGTTCGGCTAGGGTTTTAGGGTTTCTTGTCTCCCTTTGAATCTCATCCATTGAGATCTAATATCGACTTAAGATCCTACGGTTAAAAACCAAACATAAAAATGAGTCAGTTCAGCATCTATGGCTCGAACCGGATGCGAGCATGGCTCGCACCTACCCAAACCAGAAATAAAAACATAAATAACTCAAGATCCGTTAGTCGGATCGACAGAAAGTAAAAACCAAAGTCATAGGTAATTGAAATAGCTCTCCACTGATGCAGACGGATTAGCGATCGGCTTCCTGGATCTCCGTAGAGAATAAAAATACGCCATCAGCTGTGAAAATCTGCACGTAGGGCTCGTCTGCATCAGTTAGGTAAGTTACGGATTAGTAGTGGCGTTCGTTAGGTTACATAGGGGTTAAGGTAGTGTGGTTGATTAGGTTACTTGGGGATTAAGATAGAGAGGTTGGTTAAATAGGTTGGTTCTATTAGCCAGGGGTTAGGTTGCTTAGGGGTTGAGTTACTTGTGGTTGAAGATTACTTAGGCGTCAAGTTACTTAGGGTTTGATGCATGCAAAAAAGTTGATTGTTGTTTTCAACTGTGCACGGAAATCGATGTAGCTGATCGAAAAAATAACTAGTTCATTATGTTGCATTTTTAATTATGGATAATTTTCGTTCTTGTTTCATGTCAATTGAACAATTTATAAACACTTATTTTATTGGCTAAGCCTAGTTGTGAGGGTTATCTACAGCATGTTATTAGTTGACCTAGGCTAACCTATTATTAGTTGATTAATAATGAAACGAATCGGATGAGTCTCATCAAGGGATGAGAGTAAAAGGACTTTAAGTCACGATCTATGGACATCATTAAAGCCTCTTATGGGTGGATGGACCGAATGGAATGGACACATTATGCCCTAAAAGAGGAAAGCTACCCCTTTTTCTCAACCCTCTCTTTTTCCATGCCGCACGACCTTATTGGAGTCGTGATTGTCCCCTCTCTCTTGGTCTTTCTCTAACTTTTCTATCTCCTATTAAAGTCATCTTCTCTTTCCTATTATTTGTTTACATCCTATGGCTTGCATGTTCCATCTGATGGCCCCTTAATCAAAACCCTAGAGCCCTCTTTATAAAAAGATGGAAATTTTGCACTTTGGGAAGTGGCTTTTTTTGTGATATAATACCTCTGTTTTCCACGAGTGTTCTTCGTGAGATCGCAAGATTCGGGAATCTTCATCAATGATTCGTCTTGGCTTCTCTTCATCTATCTGCAAGCTTTTACCTCTCCATGCCACTTCATCTCGATTCTAGCGAAAGATCGGCCCAACCTTGAAGATAATGATTGTCTCGACTTCAAACCTCCCTCTTCTCATTCACACTCACCCCTCCTTCTCAGGAGGTCACCCATCCTAGTACTACTCTCGCTCAACCACGCTTAACTACGGAGTTCTTACGAAATTCGTAGCGGCGAACGGTTTTAAAACGTGTCTTCTATGTTTGGGAGGGGAAACTATATAAGTAGCTCAGGATCTCCTTCTCTCAGGTGATGTGGGGCTACCTCATGGCCTTGGACACCTCACCTCATCCATCTTGGCATCATAATCTCATAAGTCTTTGTTGTTGGTTATTGGATCTTAGTCATCACAATCCACCCCTTAAAGGCTACACGTCCACGTGTAGAGTTAGATCCTTCCCATCGCGAGGAGAACCAGCTCTGATACTAGTTCATCTCTTCATCCGAGCATTCCTCACATAGTCGGGCTTTGTCGAAGCATTTTTCGGGCTATGTTCATAAGGTAACTTCTATCTCAAGGTAGCCCTACGATTAGTTCCCTATTTTCTTGTCTCTACAGCTGATTTCTTGCTCTTAACATTAATTTTCAGCTTGTTGTCCTTATATTGTAGCAACATTAGTTTGGTCTATAATCCATCCCACCTGCATGAAAAATAGAATCCATTCATTACCTCATTTGGACTTATCCAATGCTTATTCTTGTGTTTTGATCATATTTGTGTTGGCTTCTACATGTTTAATTATCATCTAAAATTGAATGTTAACAAGGCTTTAAACATTATATGTGCAATCTTTTGAGTAGTTAAACTTTTGTACTTTGTCTGTAAGCATATTTAAAGGTTAAAATATTAATTTCTGGACTTATTGTTGTAAACAAGTATTAAAACTCACTTTTCTCACTATTGTTGTAAACAAGTGTTAATTTGTGCACCTCTTTCATCGTTTGCATCATCTGCGTGCTTCCTCAATTTTTTATTTAATTTGTGTTAATTGCATATTCACATCATTCGTACGCATGAGGAAGTATCTAGATAGATTCACCTCAATATAGGACATTTGCTTTCACATATCCTTGCATAGACCTAAGTATCAATGCCTTACATTGATACCCAAATCAAACCGCTGTGAGTAGGAAATCTACCAAATAAATCCCCATGGCCTCCCAAAAATCTTTTTTTTCGGTCCCTTCCCACCTTTCACAGTTGGCTCTATTTCCAAACATTCTTAATGGACAACCCACCCTATTGTTGAGCCTATGGCCGAAATGCTCGATACCAAACAAAAGGGCATTCCCAGATTTATGAAGAGGTTAGACCCTTTCTTTTTGCACTTCCACCTACATCTGTTTGGGAGAAAGATTGATCATCACAAATAAAAGAGCAAACATGTGAGTTAAACCTTCCACCTTGACCCTTCATCCAGTGGTTCCTCTGTGAGCCCGAAGGATAGACACATCAAGAGCTATTTGCATCTATTTTGAACGTATGGATGATATTGAAATGAGTTAGAGGTCAAAGGACGACATCAAAAAGAAAAGGAGGTTCAAAAAAAGAAATGTAAGCCAAATGCTACCCAGTGTCGACAAGGCAGCATGGATAATTTAAGGCATGGATAGAAACCCTTCCCAAGCATTCAGTAGAGCCTTTAGCAGAGATCCTATTACAATATGAGACTTTTATGGAAACCTTGACACCTAAAGATCCTTCACAAGAAAGTGATAAAGAAAATGTTATCCTTGGATATGATACTGATAAGAGAAAACTAGAAGAAGATTTCATTGGAACTGACTTGGTACTAAAACCATATGAGTCAAGTTGCTTACCTCACGTATCCACCCAGAGTCAGTGACTCCCTTTCAGGTCGTGTTTAGTGCTAAGTTTTCCTCATAATTTTCAAGACATGACAACAAGTTACAAAGCATTTTACATTCTATTACATGTGCATCACATCTAGAGACTATAGGACATCAGCGCATGTATGAAAGGAAACCATCCAGTATAAGCACGAACAAGAGAATTTTATTAATTTTGAATTTCAGCCATATGATATGTTGGAGTTATTTATTTTAATGACTTCCATGATGACCTGATCTATGCAATCAAAGTCGGTAGTCAGCCCCTAGTCGACCAAAAGCCGACTAGGACTAGTCGAGACTAAATTTGGACTAGTCGGCCAAAACTTATTCTAACCCCTCCCCCCTCCCTAAACATATATGATATATGAACTAGCATAAATGTCAATAAGTATATGATATTAGTCGGTCAATAACAATGCATGCCTTCACACTTCACAGCATGAGTATAAATACATATGTACCAGAACACAGATGTATTGGATTCATGCCCATGTCATAAGACTCAGAACTAAGAATTCATCACAATATTTGTTTTCTAATGTTTAATCTGTGAACAACCCCAATTTTGATTACAGGATTATATGGATATCAACAAATAAACAATAATTATTTGTCTATGCTTTTATCTCAGATTCTCAGGTCCTCAACAGATGATTATAGGGAAGAGCCATACTTGCAACTCAAAACTTCGAGGCAATGCAAAAAAATCCAAACAAAATTGCTTGTAAAGACTCCTTGAAAAAAAAAAAATTGCTTGCAGAATGCCGCCTGGGAACTAGTCTCAATCGCTAGTTGGGTCTAGTCGGGGACTAGTCAGGATTTCGCCCAGCTATGATAGAATCAGAATTAGTCGGTAGGCAAACTGCAGCTTGGGTACTAGTCGCTGACTAGTCCCGATTTTGATAGCATAGGACATGATTGAGCAAAGCAAGAATAACATGCTTGAAAGATTCACTTATAATGCTTATATGCCCTGTGGTTTAACAATCTTTCAATTGATGTTTGAAATAAACAATGTTAAAATAAGTTGTGTCGCACTGCAATATGGTTGTTTGACTTGTTTCTTTGATAACTACCCGCAATCCATAGCCATATCTGAGACCTTCTACTTATCGTGCAAGCCGATGACCTACCACGCATTTACCATACATATACGCCTGATGTCATACTACCTACGATAGATTCTTATCCGTTATCTAACATAATACATAAATATCCATGGCAGTATGCAGACTGTTTGTGTAGGTTCCCGGATCACTTCACTTGCAACAGTGGCGACAACAAACACTTCGGAGGAGTCGGCTACACATTCAGCTTCATGATGTTCCCAACTACATCGAGCTATCAAAGCAGTGTCGAGGACGTTGGTGAGGGCAACTATTTCCTGACAGAGTTTCAACTGGTGGTTCTCGATGTTTGATCCCTAATCGACGGGAGTCGAGTTCCTCGCAAACGAGGAGAGTTGATGCATACAGAAAAGGTGATTATTATTTTCAGTTGTGCGCATAAATCAACTCAGCAGATTGGAAAAATAATTAGTTCCTTATGTAGCATTTTCTATTCTGAATAATTTTCATACTTGTTTCATGTCGATCGGATGTTTAGATCTTTTAGATCTTGAGTAATGAACACTTCTTTTATTGGCTAAGTATAGGTGTGAGGTTTGTTCGCACCATGTTATTAGTTGGGCTAGTCTAACTTATTATTAGTTGATTAATAATTAAATGAACAGGCATCGTCAAATGAGTCTCCTCAAGGGATGAGATTAAAAGGACTTTAAGTCGCAATCGATGGACACAATTAAAGCCTCTTATGGATGGATCGAATGGAATGGGGGCCATATAAAGCCCTTAAAGAGGGAAACCGCCCCTTTTTCTCTCTCTTCACTCTTTTCCGTGTCATACGTCCTTATTGGAGTCGTGACCTCTCTCTTTATTATTTGTTTCGACCTACAGCTTGAATTGTTTCATCCGATGGCCCTTAATCAAAACTCTGGAACCCTCAATTGAATAAAAGAAATGGAAATTCTGCACTTTGAGGATCGATGTTTTTTTATATCTAACCCTCATTTTTCACGAGTGTTCTACGCGAGATCGCGCGATTCGGAAATCTTCATCGATGATTTGTCTTGGCTTCTTCTCCTCTTCATCTATCCACAAGGTTCTACCTATCCACGCCACTTCAACTCGATTCTAGCAAATGATCAGTGATAGAAGTCTTCTACTTTGAAGATCATCATCGTCACAGCTTCGGATCTCCCTCTTATCGTTCACACTCATCCATCAGCCAGTTCATCTATTCATCCTGACGTTCCTTGCACAATCAGACTTCACCAAGGTATTTTTTGGTCTACGTTCATCAAGTAACTTCTATCCCAAGATAGCCCTATGATTAGTTTCCTATTTTCTTGTCTCTACGATCACTTTCTTGGTCTCAACAATAATTTCGAACTTGTTAGCCTTGTGTCACCGCAACACTAGTTTGGCCTAGAATTCATCCTACTTGCATGAAAAATATAACCCTCCATTGAGGGGCTTACCTGATGATTACTCATGTGCTTTGATCATATTTGTATTGATTTCTATATGATACAAATCAGATCTGAAATTGAATGTTAATGATGCTATAAGCATTATCTGTGCAATCTTTTGAGTAGTTAAACTTGTTCACTTTGTTTGAATACATGTCTAGTTATTAAAATATTAATTTTCTGCACCAATAATATTAAAATATTTTTGAAAACAAGTGTTAAAAAACTCTATTAAGGCTCTCATTACATACATTATATTAGGCTAGAGCTCCCAGGGTTGAAGGATCCATAGGGTTTAAATGTACTTAGGTTTAGGTTTTAGATAATTAAGGTTGAGGTCCAAATAATTAAGATTTAGCCTTAAGTAATTAGAGCTATTTAATTCATTTACTAGTCATCCACACTAAATGATAAACTTGAAAATTTATATCATTTGAAAATTTAGGTCATTATCGTGGCATCTAGTAAATCAAATATCAATTAATCAAATGAAACACAAAATACATATTTCCAACAAGGATGACATACGAACCTTCCAAATTGGCATTGACATTGTACGGATTCAAATCAGCAACAAACAAAAAATTAATTGCATATGAAACATCTAAAAAGCTTGAGTTCTATTTGGACAAGAACAAATGGCATAATGTTTTGATTTTATAAATATTTATAACAGTACACTAGCAACCTTGATGATCACAAATTAAGGATATCAGTAAGTCAACATAGCCAAATGATCCATACCGCAAACCAGCCGCAATAGCACATTAGTTCATCGGTGTCAAGAAACTTGTTCCGAAAAGCACTACCTTCCAATGACAAGGGAACAAGTTTCAATTCTATAGGCCTTAGCAAAGCTGTTTTATCGGCAACCTGAAAAGGGTAACTTAATATTAATTACAACAATTCCTTTGCCATAAATAGCACTCAGCAATATGGGAAAGTAGATGGTAACTTGAGCACGCTTTAGTGCGGGGTGCTCAGTGGCACCTGCTAAGTTCACTATGCTGAATCAGGCACTCATGAATCAAGTAAAGCATGCCCTGACTGAACACCTAACATATAAGCACATAATCCCATATACACATTTTCTCACTTGCTTATCAAACCATGATCAGGTTTTGCATTTACATAGGATGCAATTCAATTTGCAAGGGAGTTCTGTAAATTGAATGATAAGTCAGATCAAAATATCACTCTTTTAACATTATGGAATAAATAAAAAAAACCATTATAAGATATTTGCTTGATTCAAGAGTGCATTAACATAAAAAAATTCTGCTGTGTAACTGAACAACCACAATATGTCAGATACTAGTTTAATCAAATCATTCCATGAGGATCAAGGCTCACTTTGATTATCTGTTCAACTGTAAACTTTAATTAATAAAACTGTTTTGAGTTGAATACTGCATATCAACTCTCTTCTTTCAGTGTCTTTTCTCCCCTTGCAAAGCTAATCATTTAAGAAAATAAAATAATTTATAAAGTAAATATGTGGTGCTGATTAGAACAGCATCTAAGAGATGAGATAATTCCTGACATTTATGTCTACAATAGCAGCATACAACCTCCATGCATTATGTTATTAAAAGTGATTGATTGACTGCAACGATGCATAAAAATGAGCAGATGCATACCCTCGGTTTATTATGTGATTGTTACCTTTTTCCAATCTACCAAATCAATTAGTTCCTCGTCCATCGTTTCTTTTGCTGCAATGTGTAATATTTTTTCCCTTTCCAACTGCGTTGGTCGTTGAAGATGCAATACTCTATCCATCCGGCCAGGTCTTTGCAAGGCCTCATCAATTTGTTTAAGATTTCTAGTGGTTGCCATTAAAACAACTCCATCTTGTTTTTCAAACCTGTAAAATCAAATTATGACCGATAAAGAAGTAAGCATCCACCCTAAAGGCCAAAGGGAACTATCGGCAACTGCAAGCAACTAACAAAAGTTATTCTGGAGATCATGCATACAATGTCACATAGCATATAGCAGTTTGTATATAATATATTTTACATGTCCATTCATTCTTCTTATTGTAAAATATTTGCACTGCACTACGTGAGAAATAGCCTGTTGTAATTATAAATAAAGTGTCTCTATCAAGAATACTTGTTGCATTATTGCAACCTATTCACCCTTGCTCCTCAAGTGCAATGGTACCAAAGCCGAGCAAACATCACCTCAGTATTGCCAAACACCCAAGATTTATTATGTGATACTAGCTATGCTAAGCCACACTTCCTTTTGGATGAAATCTACAAGTTGTGAGGAACCTATAGATTAGTTTTTCAGAGTAATCTTCGTGTTACGAAGCTAGTCATGGTATTTGGTGATGGATCATGGTTGAACAGTAGGGGATTGGACCTCTCTCTCTCTCTCTGAACTATCAATAATTCACATATAAATGGCGAACAAATAGCTCCATTGCTCTAACCATAAAACGAGTCCATTGCCATTATTCGGCAGATTCCTTCCTTCTCTGGAAAAATTAAACAATTGCACTTCCAATGGTGCGCCTTCTACCTATTTTTTCACTTTCTAGCAAGAGATTACAATTGCTTTCTTCTGGTTAGATTCCTTGTATTTAGGTCAAACTTGCCTCTTTTTTTTCTTTTGAGACTTAATCTTTTAGGTGAACATTCTTGGTGAACATTCAGGTTAAGCGTTTCGGGTTGAATAGCTTCGATTGTTTTACAATGCAGTTGGTACTATTAAGTTACTTATCTTTTAATGTTGATTTTTTTTTATGGGCTAATGTCAAACACTTTTAAACTTGTGACATTAGCCCATCAGTCTGCTTAAACGCGTGCTGGTTAAGGGATATCAACATAGTTCATTTATCCGTGGTGGTGCGGCGTCCATCCATTTAGGTGTTTAATGATGAAGAACAATGTTACTCATACGAATGTGGGCGTCGATGTCAAATGTGGACGCCCCCGCCAAATATGGGCACCTACATAGCACTATTGCAGCTCTATGTTATGAAAACTTTATGTATTGGACTTATATGTATTAGTATAATAAATGTTTAAAAAAAATTTGATGTTTGATTTTGTCCTCTTACTTTGCCTCATATAGCAGCTTATTTATACAGAAATGTCATTCATCCTCAAAAGTAATTAAATTTTGATTAAATTTTACATCATTAGCAATTAAATATTGTCACCGCTGTTAAAATATTGTCACTGCTCTAGAAATTTTTTGCAATGCCTTCAAAATCTTTTGCAGGCCTCGAAATATTGATATCGCACTAGAAATATTATCACCTCTCGAAATATTGTTACCGTAATATTTTGTTTCCACTCTCGAAATACTATCACCTCTCTCAAAATATTTTTGTCATCTTTTAAATATTGTCACTTTCCTCGAAATATTGCTCTCGACCTCAAAATCTTTTGCGTGCCGATAGGCACGGGCATTACTAGTATATATATATATATATATATATATATATATATATATATATATATATATATATATATATATATATATATATATATATATATATATATATATATAGGGTAAGGATACTCTTACTCATGGCCTCTTACTCATATAGTTACCTATGATCCGGGCCATCCATTAGATCCCGACGTACGGTTTAGATGGAGAGTTAAAGCAATGGTGTCCGCATTAAATGCCCGTATTAAAAGCCCTTATTAAAAGCCCACATGTAATGCGGACACCATTGCTTTAACTCCCCATCTAATCCGAACCGTACGTCAGGATCTAATGGACGGCCCAGATCATAGGTAACTATATGAGTAAGAGGCCATGAGTAAGAGTATCCCTTCCCATATATATATATATATATATATATGTGTGTGTGTGTGTGTGTGTGTGTGTGTGTGAGAGAGAGAGGGTCGGATTCCTATGACAGTGTTGTAGACTTGTAGTGACTATCCTAGAAGTTTTAAAATATGCTGATTTTTTATAAGAATAATCACCTTACCTCAGAGCATCCACCAAAAATCAGCACATACTTAAACTTCTAACAACATCAAATGCTAGAAGCTTTATCAGCCATCCATTTTAATCGTTAATTTGCAAAGCATATACGATACCCCAAGAAGTTTTAGAATGTGCTGATTTTTTGTAGATGTTCAATCTAAGGTAAGGTGATTATTCTCACAAAAAATCAAGACATTCTCAGTGCCATGTGTCAGCGAAATCACAACATGTCATAGGGTAGTCCCTACAACACTGTCAAAGGAACCTATATATATATATATATATATATATATGGGGACAGGGAGCCTGGACCTCAGGTGCAGCGTGAACGTTGCACCCGTGCCTGCGCGCGCGTCACGTGTCCAGAATCGGCGCGAGATCGGAAGCAGCACGGGAGTCCTAGACGGAGAAAACGTGCTGCACCTCTGTGGCCGTCCGATCGGAATTGATCGAACGGCAGCCCGAAATCCCGCTCCCGATCTCCCTGCCAAACCGTGCTCGTCTGATCCCCTGGACCCGGCCGTTGGATCCCGTGTAGTGCACCCCCGCTCGGTTCGGTTCGATTCCCATCCGTTGGATCAATGGGAATCGAACGGACAGATATCTTTTTCGCTGTTACTGTAGCGGCTACACTAACAGCGAAAAACATTTATGTCCGTTCGATTCCGATCGATCCAACGGATAGGAATCGACCGGCCCAATTGTGTGTTAATTCGATTCCCATCCGTTGGATCGATGGGAATCGAACGGACAGAAATCTTTTTCGTTGTTACTGTAGCCGTTACAATAACAGCGAAAAATATTTATGTCCGTTCGAATCTCATCGATCCAACGGATGGGAATCAAACCGAACCGAGCGGGGTGCGCTGCACGGGATCAGACGACTGGGTCCAGGGGATCAGACGGGCACGGTTTGGCAGCGAGATCGGGAGCGGGATTTCGGGCTGTCGTTCAATCAATTCCGATCGGAAGGCCATAGTCACGCAGCGCGTTTTCTCCGGCCGGGACTCCCGCGCCGCTTCCAATCTCACACCGATTCTGGACACGTGGCGCGCGCGCAGGAACGGGTGCAGCTTTCACGCTGCACCTGAGGTCCAGGCTCCCCGTCCCCTATATATATATATATATATATATATATATATATATATATATATAGGGGGCGGGGAGCCTGCACCCGAGGTGCAGCAAGAACGCTGCACCTCTCGCCTGTTTACCTACCTAGAAGTTTTGGAATTTGATGAAATTTAGTGAGGGTGTTGTCTAGGGTAAGATGATCATCCTCACAAATTTTCATCAAATTCCAAAACTTCTAGGGGGGTCAAATGGTCGAAGCAAAATCTGCAGATTTTAACAGTGACTGCGGACGGCTGATTTTGCTTCGACCATTTGACCCCCCTAGAAGTTTTGGAATTTGATGAAAATTGATGAGGATGATCACCTTACCCTAGACAACACCCTCACCAAATTTCATCAAATTCCAAAACTTCTAGGTAGGTAAAACAATGCCTGAGGTGCAGCGTTCTTGCTGCACCTCAGGTCCAACATCCCCGCCCCCATATATATATATATATATATATATATATATATATATATATATATATATATATAGGGTCGGGATCGGCTGACCCAGCAAAATTTGACCCAGCAATAACCCAGCACCTTTTGATGAACCTAGAGGTTTTAGAATTTGATGAAAATTGGTAGGCATGCTCTCTATGGTATGTTGATCATCCTCACAAAAAATCAGCCCATTCTAAAACCTCTAGGTGCATCAAATGCGCACTTCAAATCAACGGTTTTACACTGTCAATTTTAACCGTTGATTTGAAGAGCACCCTTTGATGCACCTAGAGGTTTTAGAATGGGCTGATTTTTTGTGAGGATGATCAACATACCATAGACAACATCCCTACAAAAAATCAGCCCATTCTATAACCTCTAGGTGCATCAAAAGGTGTTGGGTTATTGCTGGGTCAAAATTTTGCTGGGTCATCCGATCCTGACCCATATATATATATATATATATATATATATATATATATATATATATATATATATATATATATATATATATATATATATATATATATATATATATCACATTCCAACTAATAGATCGATTATTTGAACCAAAATCCAAATTAGTCTCAATTCGGGGGTTATCAGCCAAAATCCAAACCTGTTTGGGTTCGGACGAACACTCAAACATGATTTATGGTCTACAACATGGGCATATAGCTTCAACAAAAGATAGACTTGTGTAGACTGAATGTTTGTTTTGCCAGATTATTGATCTTAATTAAGATCAATCGTCCTCCACAAGGATTTAAGAAAAAGAAGTTGTGGTATTCGACTAAAATCTGGACGTCATATAAGGCTGAAAGATATTTTTATTTAACAGTCAGATGAAAAAGGTGACGGTTTATGGTAGGTAGACAGCGATCCATTAAAAAGCTGCTAAAAGTAATAAATGAATCCTAATATGATAGTCATTAGCCGACCACAAAAAGATAATACAAGGCTTGATGGCTAGGGTAATGGTAAATTATGTTCAAATTCATCACCCTCATTTAATAACAACTCTGGCGTATCACGAAAAAGTGATGTGTCAGGATATATGTGGTGTCAATATGTTTTCTAAATCAGCACTTGACATCAGTTACTCATGTTCCTACGATGCTCAAACTTTGGCATATGAGCTCGACTAAGTTTGTATTGGCAGTAAGCAAGTCAAGCTCGACCAAGGTCCAAGACTTGAGGTTCGAAATTAAGTCCAAGTCGAGCTTAAGCACATCATTGCTAGAGACGAATTGGCTTGAATTCTATTATATTTATATTATGATTTTTTATATATCCATTATTAAATGTAAACAAATAAATTAATCATAGTAATTGCCTATATCCTATATGTGTGTGTGTCTTGTGTAGATCTCGATTTAGTTTGACCATAAGGTCCAACAGTGTCAAAATGAAGATTAAAATAACAAGATAACTCAACAGTTACACCAAAAAATTCAAGAAAAGTCAAAGATCTTTTTTTTTTGAGCAATTCCTCTCCAAGCGGGAGAGGATGGGGTTAAGTCGTACCCCAAGTCAAAGATCAATTTTTATTGCATAAAAGGAACTAGTTTTAATCACCTGATATCTCCACCTTTATATGGGTACCACTTGCTTGAAATACAAACAAAGGAATGGAAAGAAATAAAGAACACACACAATAACTTCTTTATGACAAAAAATATCCCCATAAAGACAGATACGAGAGGAAAAGAGAGGTCACGAGAGCCTTCCTTAGAGAAAAGCTATATGCCTCTTTGTATTTCCAATTTCCATCCTGAAAATCATGAAAAATTGCAATCCACTCCTAACAAAGCAATAAAATGCTATTAAAAAGGGCTCTTAACACAACTGGATAGATAAGAATCTGATTACCAGATGGTTATCAGGTACAAAACAGGAAAGCACATGACCCAAAACTCCAAAACAACAACGAAGAACTGATGGATGGATCCCTCTTTTTACTTTCCCACTTGTTTCCTAGATGTGCCACTTATCCCTAACAATTCCAACTTTCACAAAAAAAAAAAGTAAAAACCTTAAAACTACTCCCTTTAAATTTTAGGAGCCTTGTGGAAAATAAACTGAATAAAATATATAGGAATTGAACTAAACTCAATAAATCCAAAATTTAATAGAATACGATTGACCGTCTGATGCTCATGCACCAATTCTCCCCGTATTGGAAAAAAGTTTTAAAAAGAGTTCTTGTGAAAGAAACTATTTATGGATTCAAAATATTTTACTGGTCTTTGGGTTTTTTTAAGTTGATCTTATACTTCTAGATTTTCTGAGATTTTTCCGGTCTAAAATATTTTGAGGTTTTTGTTCCACCGATCATGAGAAATGACAATGACTTCATCTATGGGCAAGCGATCTTCCCTAGGACTGCAGCAATTGTGCAAGTTAGAATTTAGAAACAGTCGATAACATGTTATTAGATAATGAACAAAATTAACATTTGTCACCATTAACTGTGTTACAGGTAGATACCATATGAAATAAAAATTTGATCAAGGTAAAGTTTTTAAAGAAAATTGAAAGTGTAATGTAATAAAAAGACACCAAAATATGATGCTTACCCATCAAGTTCCACCAGAAGTTGATTGATAAATGCTTCATGGTCTTGCTTCTCAGTGTGAATAAATTGGCCTCTAACACCAGCAAAGAGATCGAAGTCCTCAACAAATATTATAACCGGTGCCTACACAAGTAAAGTCACATTATTTTAAAGAAAACAGGCAGAAAATTGTAAAAGTTAGATCATTGATAATAATCCTAAAAGTTGATAAAAACCTTTACGATTTCATGCTAAAACGGAATAAAGAAATCTGACAAACAGGAAATATTCAGCTTACAGCATTAAAATAGTTTATTACAACAATAAAAAAAGATGCCCTAAAAGTGTATATGGCACTAAATAATTTCTAAAAGAATCTGCCCACATGAAATGGCATGTGATCCACCAAAAGCATTATCATTTATCAGGTTTGTCTTCGGAAAGGATCTTACCTCAAAGTCCAAGAATCAATAGATCCTAACTATTCAATGAAGTACATGGCAACAATATTATATATGTAAAATGAACAATTACCTAAACATCATTACAAAGTGAGTGAGACTCCTTATGATAGAGAATTTTTTTTGCTTATTTTGTTTCATAATCTTTTGAGGTTCTGAAATATAGCTTATGTCTTATAGAGAATGATGCCAAAAAATATTAATATTTAGCAACCAGGAAGTTAGAGAACAACCAAATCCCTTGCTGTCTGGAACAGCTCCCTAACATTTGATGCGCTTTGGCCAACCCATAGTCCAGCTTCAAGTTGACGAGCTTTGACCTCAACCACCGGAACTTTAGCTTCTGCAGCTATGGCTAAAGCAAGAGATGTTTTCCCTGTTCCTCTCTCCCCAACAATGAGAACTCCCTGCACCATTTATGAACCAAATTTACTATGTCAGCAATAGGAAATAGTGCCCCTAATTATAGCATTGGACGAGTCATCAACTACAAAGAATGAGGATTTGGACACATTATAGCAGTAGCATGCAGAACAAATGTCTCAAGTTCAGTCTAAAAGGATGGTTTAAATATCATACATACTGTAAAGCAAGGTCATATATGCTTATATATACAAAGTGCATCATTTCACTTGGTGGTGCAATATATTGACTAGTACAATAGACACACAGCATTATATCGTGATACATGTCTATATAATTGACATTTGTCAAGCCCGATATTTATGGAAAACTTGAGCTTACTTAAAATTTGCATTCCTGGATAACGACATTTTGATCTTAAATTGATGTATGGAGTTCCTAATATGTATTATTATATGTTTCTCAAAGGTGTTCAGCAAAAACAGCAATGCATATGTGAAAAGGTTGACTGTGAAGTGTATAATTTTCCAATATGTATCCTAAAGGGTATAAAAAATGTAAATGTGTATTCATCACTATAAGGCTTGTCTAGATTAGAAAAGAGCAATTTCTTTGCAGTATCATGATATATCCTCACATATTTTTACATTATCAGCAGAGATACTAGATATATTTTGGCAATAATGCATACAAAAACGTCGGCAAGGTACGGGACTATGAATAATTCTGACCAATGATTAATACATGCACTTCACGACGTTCACATAACATATAAAACTTATTCAAAAGTAATGAACTAAAAATGATGGCACTGAAGCAAAGATTTTGCCACCATTACCTCCAACCGCCTTCCCCTTTTATTCTCAACTATCATCCCATTTGCACTTGCCTACTACAGGCATCTCCCAACCATGGCAACTGGTTGCTGCCAACATCTAGTGACTACTATACACGGAAATTGTTGTTCTGTGCCAAGTTGTAAAAAATCGGAAGGTCACCGTGGAGTGTTGAATTCCTCCCTTTCTTCTTCTCCTATTCTTTTTCTTTTTCCTTTTTCTGCTTACCTTTTTTTTTCTCCTTTTTTATGTTTTTGCAGATATGTTGACCAACTACTCAGGACAGAGGTCATGGCTATACAAGGGGGGCCTAGGTACAAGAGAGGAGAGAAAGAGGTTTCGGACTACTCTCCGGACTGAGAGAGAGAATTCCACTCTCTCTATGTGCACACAGTTCTATGCTTAGAAAGGCATATTCCTCTGCGAGAGTGGAGAGGAGACAATGAAGCACTGATACTAGTACGGGGACACGGTTACGACACAACACGGGTACGCCGACACGGCAAATCCTAAAAAAGGAGGACAATGGTACGGCAGTGACACGGCAAAATAAATTAATATTTTTTATTTATATTTTATGTGTGTTTATAATTCGTATATATTTCAATAGCCGAAAAAACCTTATAGAAAATAACTAAAATGAAAATTTAATGTATACTGAATCGCAACCGTTAGTTACACCCAGCCCGATTGGTGAATCACATACAACCCTAAATGGCATGGAAAAGAACGATTGTGTTTCAGTTTTGGCTTCAACCTATCTAAAACCTCAAAGGATCAAATAGGTTAAAGCCAAAATTGAATCGTAATCGTCTGTTACAACCAGTCTGACAAGTTAATTATCTATGCAGTCAAAGTCGGTAGTCGGCCCTAGTCGGCCAAGGGCCGACTAGGACTAGTCGGGACTAGTCGGGACTAGTCGGCCAAAACTTATTCTAACCCCTCCCCCCCTCCCTAAACATATATGATATATGAACTAGTATAAATGTCAATAAGTATATGATATTAGTCGGTTAATAACAATACATACCTTCACACTTCACAACATGGGTATAAATACATAAGTAACAGTCTAACAGAACACAGTTGTATTGGCTTCATGCCCATGCCAAAAGACTCAGAACTAAGAATTCATCACAATGTTTGTTTGATGATGTTTAATCAGTGAACAACCCCAATTTTGATTATAGGGTTATATGAATATCAACAAATAAACTAATTATTTGTCTATGTTTTTATCGGAGATTCTCAGGTGCTCAACAGATTATTACAGGGAAGAGCCATAGTTGTGAGTCTTGCTACTCAAGACTTTGAGCCAATGTAAAAAAATCCAAACAAAATTGCTTGCAAAGACTCCTTTCAAAAAAAAATTTGCTTGCAAAATGCTGCCTGGGGACTAGTCGGCAGTCGTTAGTCGGGGACTAGTCGGGTCTAGTCGGGGACTAGTCGGGCTACCGCCCAGCAATGAAAAAATCAAAATAAATCGGTCGGCAAAATGCCGCCCAGCGACTAGTCGGGGACTAGTCCCGACTTTGATAGCATAGTTAATTATACTTAGACCCAAATAACATGCAAAAGAACAGCTGTGATTCAGTTTTGGCTTCAACCTATCTGATTCTTTGAGGTTTTAACCTCAGAGGATCAGAGAGGCTGAAGCCAAAACCGAATTACAACAGTTTGTGACCCGACCCTATATAGAATAGCTCATCAACCCGCCATGTCCGACAAGTGTCCGACGAGTGTCGGGCGAGTATCCGGCTCCCGGAAGCACGTGGGACACAGCACATGTGTGTCCGGTGCGTGTCCGACGAGTGTCCGGCGAGTGTCGGTGTCCGACAAGTGTCCGACACAGGTACAGGGGGCCTGGGGAAGTGTCTGTGCTTCCTAGAGAGATCAATACCTTTTTCTTTCTTTATGAAGATTCCTAAAACAAAAAAAGTGTGGTCGACCACTAAGATGATGTGGCACCCAATTTATTGAAAAATCCCTATGATCTTTCAATAAACTTGCAGTTCCAAGAAAACCAAAAGTCCTATCCAAGGGCAACACAGAGAAAAAAAAAATGTACAAATGATACTAAACAACAAATACTCTTAAAACTTTAATGCTCCAAAGCAGATCACTGATGACGTTTTGGTATCCCCTAAGACACCACTGACACTCCCGCATCAATTCCCGGAAGTATAAAAGGACTAGAAAGTTCCTAGCTAGATCTTATTCAGAGTATTAACTATAACAAGAGATGTGAGGCGCAGCCAATATTGGACCTTCAGAGCTTCCCTAAGTACAATGATGATAGCAGATCACGGATGACGTTTTGGATTTGTCCTTGAAATAAATTTTATAAAGGGGGAAGCAACTGTGTAGATGGGATATTACACCTACAAGTTTTACGAAAAGTTAGTGCATATTAGCATTGTCATAGGGTATTTAGTTTCGCACCTTTCGGTTATCTATAATTCTGGTTTGAACAATACCATCATTGCTATATTAAGACCAACACTCCAACAAAATCTTCATCCTTTAAGTAATATGAGGAGTCTGGAGAAATAGATGTCATTTTTTTCTACAAAAAGCAGATTAACAATAAGTCATAAGTGGAATTGTTCAGTAAGGCACTAATTGTTCTCCCAGTTTAGTAAATGTGTCATATCCTGCTGCAGGAGTACAAGCCAATTATGAGTGTAGGGAAGATCAATGATGAACATCACTTAATATTGCAAATAAAAAAATATTTGTTGTTGGCTTTCAATTGCACAGAGTCAAAAGAGTGATCAATACATACCAAACTAGCCACCCTACAAGTCCGCAAACAAACCCAAATGATCTAAATCAGTGAATAGATCGGAAGAATAGAACACCCCAACAGATTAGGGAATTTTCGGGGCCTAACTAAGAACATTCAATTGACTTAAACGATTTGAAATATGTTAATCAGGCTCAAAGGTTGATTATCAAGGGCACAAGTGTATGTATTAATGGATCCTACGGTCAAACCAGCAATTTAATAAGTAATCAAAGTTGCCAATGGAAAATATGTGGAAATAGGACAAGGTAAAGGGAATGGGGTTACTGGGGTACGTAAGGATGGCACATCTATTGCGGAAGAAGATCTGAGGACAGATCTGGACTTCGAGCAATGATCCACGTACACTAGGGAGTCGCACCGAACACAAACGAGCACGATCCAAGACGTTGAAGCATCTAGCAATGACATGTGTAGGGCGAAGGGAACTTGTGGAGCTGTGGGACCACGGGGTGGTAAGGCGGGGCCGCAGGTGGCCGGTCGGGATACAAAGGGGCAGCGGGTGGCCAGTAGGTCTGTCGGTGGCACAAGCAAGCTAGGTAGGGGTCACGGCAGCACAGGGTGGCCATACAGGCTATGCAGTCAAATGCACTAGGCGCACCTAGTCACTCTAGGTGAGCCAATTGGTAAATCAGATTCATTTCAATTTTATAGTGTAGAGACTGTGCCTTATGTGGTAGCTTGTGTACGGCTTACTTTGTTAATGCCTCGAATAGCTTATGTGGTAGCTTGTGTACGGCTTACTTTGTTAATGCCTCGAATATCTATTTTAGCATGTGTACAGACTATATTTTAGCAGACTAAATAGATATCCCCATGTTTCTAATGCATTTGAGTACAGCCCCCATATCATTTTGAGAACAATAATCTCTAGAGAGGGGAAGGAGAAAAAAACTACTGTAGATAAAGTATATGGCTAAATAAACAAAAGTAGTTACATGATCAAATAGAATTTAGTAAGATGATTATACCCGTGGTGCACGAGCTCCCTTCTCCTGAAAAGCAGTGGGATTCTGTAAACAGGTCACAATGTCATTTATTTCCTCCCTCATAGAGTCAACACTAGCAAAGTCATCCAATCGTATTGGCGGATTTTTTACTCTCTGCAAATTTAACCAACCATAAGTGATGCAAATCCGAGGTTTTCCTCAAATACACTTTCAATGATGTGAATCCATCAATGAATTCAATCCTAACTTTCACACCTTCATCTGATCAAATGCCGACCTTATCGGATCAATGCCCTCCTTTTTCCTTTTAATCCTTCTATTTAACTTAAACTGAAAATAAGCTTTCTGCAGGTAGACATATAAATAAAATGCCACAGTTCAGTTAATTCAGATAAAAAAGGAAGGAAATATAGAAAAAAGATGTTGAAAGTAATGCTTACAGTAAATTGTTAATGCACTTTCAAAATAAATCGTCTACTTTCAATATCAAATTTCATGCCAAGTAATGTCAGAACAGATGCAACAAGCTATCGCATTGAGAAATTGCTGAGTTAAAAACTCTCACTGTAGCTATAAAGAGTTCAAGAAAAACTATGTCAAGTAATTTTCACTTCTTATTTCATTTCTTTTCACTTTTCATCCTTTATTATGTGGTACCTTCTTTCATTAAAAATATGTTGGTTCGACAAATTTACCTATTTACAAAGCAATGTCTAACAGAATAACCAGAAAACGGTAAAAAATGAGGAGACAGAGACAGTAATTTTGCAAGAACCAAGAACTGCACTTTGTATGTTATTCATTCCAAAACTGCACTCCTGAGGGAAGAAATTAGTCAATTGACTCCATTAATAAGTCATTGCAATATATCAAAATTCTGGCAAAAATCTGTGTATTATGTGAAACTGATTTCAACTTATCTCTAACAAATCTATAGATAGGCGCTGAATTTTAAAATGCCTCCAATGAGTAAAGATATGGGCTGAAATGAGTGTGTATCGACGAATGATAAAATGCGGCGTGCAGTGTCACACCGCAACCGTCCGATGCACCCCGCCCTGACCAGTGTATCGCACTCATCCCCGATCGTACGACTGCGAGCGCACACCGCATGCCACACCATAACAGCTACATATATATATATATATATATATATATATATATATATATATATATATAGAGAGAGAGAGAGAGAGAGAGAGAGAGGGGACGGGAAATGAGCTGCCAGTCTATTTCGGCGAAATGGGCAGCCACCCAATTGAAGCCCATAGGAGTTTTAAAATGTGCTGATATTTTGTGAGCATAAGCACCCAATCTTAGATAGAACACCCATAAAAAATCAGCACATTCTAAAACTCCAACGAGCATCAAATGTTAGAAGTTTTATCGAAAGTTCATTGTAACTGAAAATCTGAAATATAACATTTGATGCCCCTAAAAGCTCTAAAATTTGCTAATTTTTTGTGGGTGTTCTAAGGTAAGATGCTTATGCTCACAAAAAATTAGCACATTCTAAGACTCCTAGGGTCATTAAATGGGTGGCTGCCCATTTCGCAGAAATAGGCTAGCAGCTCCATATGTCTAAGGTAAGATGCTCTCTCTCTCTCTCTCTCTCTCTCTCTCTCTCTCTCTCTCTCTCTCTCTCTCTCTCTCTCTCTCTGATGCAGACGAGCCACTACGTGCAGTTTTTCTACAGCTGATGGCGTATTTTCATCCGCGCCGGAGATCCAGGAACCCGATCGTCGATCCGTCTGCATCAGTGAAAAGCTTCATCGAAGCCCCACAGTTTTGGTTTTTACTTTATTTCGATCCGACCAGCGGATCGTTAGTTATTTCAGTTTTTATTTCTGGTTTGGGTAGGTGCGAGCCATGTTCGCATCCGGTTCGAGCCACAGATGCCGAACTGACTCGTTTCTGTGTTTACTTTTTAGCCGTAGGATGTTAGGTTAGAATAGATCTCAACGGATGAGATTCGAAGGGGAATTAAAATCCCAAAAATCCCTCACCTAAACCCACCGGCCGGCCCCTCTCTCTCTCTCCCGCGAACATGCCCCGCGCGCCCCTCTCTTCCGCGCGTCCTCTCTCTCTCTCTTTACCCGACCGGCCTCTCTCTCTCTTCTTTCCTTTCCTTTTGTGTCTTGTGTCTCATCCCCTATAAAAATTAAAACCCTAATTGAGAAGGGGAGATGAATATGAATTGAAACCCTAGAAACGGAGAAGCGGCTCGCTTGTTCGGTTTATCCTTTCCGACGATTTCTTCTTTGCTTCTCATCCTGTTCTTCCTTCGCAAGCTTCTACCCTGTCGCCTCGCTATTCATCCTCGGCTTCACGGAAGATCGACGCGGAGTTTCTTCTTCTTCAAGATCATCGTCTCGGCTTCTTCATCCCGTCTTCTTAGCCACGCCTCCCCTTCCGCGCCTTTCATCTGCAACATCGGAGCATCGGAAAGCTGCCGGCATTGACCAAAGCACGGTGAGATCGATCCTCGATAATTTTCATGTGATAACCTACTTTCTTGCAACCGGCCCTATTGCTGATTTCATTGTAGGAACCCTAAAATTCTGTTTTCCCGAGAGTCTCATCCGTTAGGGTTTATTCGTTTAGATCTTTATTTGTTCTTGAGACATTGGCATATTATTTAAGATAGTGATTGTTATCATTGCTGAAATTCAGTCCTTAGAATCTGAAATTATTGTTCTTATTGTCAGTTTTATGATCTCACTGACTTAAATCTGATTGGGGATTGAATGAATGATGAATCGTGCTTCAGGGTATTGCTGAAATCTGATTTATTTATGTTGAAATCTGATTTAATGTTTAAAATTCAGCACTTGGTTTAATTTAAGCATTCCGCATCGCACTTAGTTGATATCAGATCGCGTCACTCTCTCTCTCTCTCTCTCTCTCTCTCTCTCTCTCTATATATATATATATATATATATATATATATATATATATATATATAATACATATTACAGCGTGTTCGACTTATTTACAAGCATGCCACTATATCATGGATATTTCAAACCGTCCAACCATATGCACGAAGACTCAGATTAATAGAACTAATGAGATATCCCTTAAGACGAGTGCAATTCACATGGGAAGAGAGGGATATGAACGGTTGGGTTTAAATGGAGTTGAGATGGAGGGATATGATTGTGAGGGAAAGTAGCATATGATTTAAGGACTGGATTGTAAAAAAATATATGACAAAATATATTTAAGGGGTTTTATGTAAAAAATTGGGGACATGTTTGGCAATAGCATTATTGTTCACACGTTTTTCCACTAGAGATAAATACCTCATGCCCAATCGGAACATGCCACATTGCCCTTCCTTTATCTCTTTTTTTCTCTCACCGAATATCTCTCTCCGTGGTCCCCCATTTAGGAGAACACCTTTGCTACCCGATTGCTTTGCTGCACTTGCTTACGACCCAATCGTGCTCTACCACGTCGTCCAAAAGAAAAAGCATAATTGGCAAATGCATGTAGTCCCCATTATGCTATTTCTTTTGGACAATGTGGCAGACCACAATTGGGCCATAAGCAATTGCAGGAAAGCAATACAATAGCAAGAACACACACACACTCTCCCCCCATGGTCCCCCCCATTTAAAAAACATTTGCTACCTGATTGCTTTGCTGCACTTTCTTATAGCCCAATCATGGTCTGCCACATCATCCAAAAGAAAGGATAAATTGCACTTTACCCCCCTGATGTTTAGATTAAAAATACTTAACCCGAGGGGAGCGAGGGGGCATGAGAGAGAGAGATAACTCCAAAAGAATAAATTGCACTTTGCCCCCATGATGTTTAGCTTAAAAACACTTAACCACCGTGTAGTTTATTTTGTTCCAAATCGCAACCTAAAGTTTGAAACGTTAACACGATACTCCCCTTTTGTCAACTACTTATTTACTCATTTCATAATTTTTATCTGATTAAAATTGAATTGAAAGGTGCAAAATGTAGTTTTTAAACTATAGGGGGGTTTAGTATTATTTAGCTAAACTTTAGGGGGGGCAAAGTGTAATTTATCCAACCCAAAATTTAGGGGGGGCCATGGCCCTCCTTGGTCTGTGTAGTTCGGTCTTTGTGTGTGTTGTCGTCGAAGGCGACCGCTTCGGAGATGACGACCGTCCTAATAGTGGCTGGTGATGGCGGTGTAGGACTCACTGGTCTACTGGGGCAGGGCCACCGGAGCCGGGGTAAGAGAGGGCATGAGAGAAAGATAAATCCAAAAGGATAAATTGTACTTTGCGCCCCTGATCTTTAGCTTAAAAACATTTAAAGGGGATGGGTGGGGGGCATGAGAGAGAGAAAGAGAGAAATCCAAAAGGCTAAATTGCATTTTAACACCCTGATGTTTAGCTTAAGAACACTTAAGCCCCATGTAGTTTATTTTGCTCCAAATCGAACCCTAAAGTTTGAAATGTTAGCACAATACTCCACTTTTATCAACTACTTATTTCCTCATTTGATAATTTTTATCTGATTAAAACTGAATTGTAGGGGGCAAAATGTAGTTTTTAAACTATATGGGGGTTAAGTGTTTTTGAGCTAAACTTTAGGGGGTAAAAGTGTAATTTATCCAACCCAAAATTTATGGGTGGCCATGGCCCCCCTTGGTCTGTGTAGTTCGGTCTCTGCAGGTGTTAACATCGAAGGCGACCGCTTCGATGACTACGACTGTCCTAACAGTGGGCGGTGATTGTGGTGTAGGGCTCGCTGGTCTACTGAGGCACGACCACCGGAATCGGGTGTTGCCGTTGAAGGTGTGTGCTGACGCCAAAGTTGACCGATTATGTTTTGCCGTCGAAAAAAGTCGTTACCGAGCCGACAGCTGCGCCTAAGACGCCCGCAGCGTGCCGATCGGCACGGGCTTCCACTAGTATATATATATATATATATATATATATATATATATATATATATATATATATATATATATATATATATATGAGAAAATGGAGCCTCCATATGTTCGAAGGAAACTTACCTCCATATGTCAGTGATTTAATGCACCTAAGAGTTTTAGAATGTGATGATTTTTTGTGATTATAAACAACTTACCTTAGATATAATACTCACAAAAAATCAGTACATTCTTAGACTCCTAGGGGCATCAAATGTTAGAAGCTTTATCGACCGTTCGCTCTAACTGTTAATTTGAATTCTAACATTTGATGACCCTAGAAGTTTTAGAATGTGCCAATTTTTTGTGGGTGTTCTATCTAAGGTAAGGTAATTATCTTCGCAAAAATCAACATATTCTAAAAGTCCTAGGTGTATCAAATCAACATGACTTTGTTGAATCCAAGAGGGCATGTGCTAGCAGATGCAATCAGCAAATAAAAATAATAATTTAATATTTATCATGACTGACATTTACCTAGCTCTTTTTATACTGCAATAGTTTAATAATTTTCCAGTAGCATCTTCCAATCATCAGGAATAAAATACCAAGGATCAATCCCCTAAATCAAGGAATTAGACTTCTAACAATGGACCAAAATTACTCCTCTAGTTTTCAACAACTGCATTGTGTTCTTTCAGGGGGTCAAAAAGTATATGGAAGCAATATTAAAAGTAAGAGTGTTGGGAATAATCAATTAGACATTTATGTACAAGTGAAGGTATATCTGTTTCAATGTATGGATAACAGATGTATGTATCAGTACATATATATAGGTATATGACTATAGGATAAAGTCCTCCATTGTCCTCCTGCCCACCCATGAACAGGTAGCTTAGTGCTTTTGGGTAAACAGAAGCTGGAACCACATCATTTGATAAACTACAAATTAACAAACCAACAATAAGAATAAAGAAAAAGAAATGATAGGAATCCTTCAAAAATAAGGGGAAGAAGAAATTTGGATTCAGAAGTCCATATGCAATATTAAAAAAAGATTGCATCCAAGGATTGAACTTTGAAGAGGTGGACAAGATTTACTGATACATGTGCTTGCATGACAGAAATATTGGGCAACATTGAGGGGGACATGTGATCACAAAAAGAACATACACGGGGACATTTGCTACAATATTAGTTTTGTAGAGGAATTTCTCACGCTATATGAACTGTGACATGGATCCATACCGGGCTATACCATGTCCCCCTCAAATTAACATGGAAGGCCAAAATAAGTTTATTTCTAGTTCTTGAGGATCGCTTAGGAATCGCAAAAAAGATGGGGAGAAAATAAAATGATGAGTAACCGTCCGGTTATTCGGGAATCCATGGTAAAGCCTTTTCAAGTGAGACAGAAGGCTGGGCTCCATCCCACATTAAGAGAAGTGTCATGGACTTCCGTTAGTCCATGGGAAGCAACACATGAAGAAAAAGGGGTTATAGATTTTCTCTTCAAGCTGTGGCACCTCCTTATTCTTTCTTATAACCAGATTTAGAAAAGGGTAAATTTGATTATTTATCTTATCTATATTCATGTGCGTCAATTACCATGTTACATAGGGGAGAAGAAAGTCGAGTAAATTTTGGTTTTTTGGTAAATAAAAGTATGGCTTTTAGACTGGTTCATCTTATTCCCTTTTTACCTTCTTTTCATCTTCTTATATTGATCCTTCTATTTTTATTTCTTCAATTATTTTGTACATCTTCTCTTTCTTTTCTAAGATTGTTCCTGCACTATCTCTTTTATGCAATAGAATATGTTGCGTCATAACCGAAACTGTCAGTAAACCATTTTTAACTCTTATTTTCATCATCTTCTACATATTTACCACCAGAATTGCTGATTTCCAATTATTCCTATTGCAGGGGGAGAGGGAGAACACGGGATAGAAAATGAGAGAATCACTCTAACCATCATGGGGCGCCTCCATGTATATTGATTTTCACATGCAGAAATTACAAGATTGTCCTCATATACAAACACTACCCCCTGGAGTAAGGACATTAATAATGTCCACCTTGTCCAGCTTGTTACATAAATTCAATAAATAACTTTTACTCAAAGCTTTAGCAAAACATTCTCTAACTGCCATTCAGACTTGACATAGGAATTAATATGTTGTTCCACGTCGCCATTACACGTACTATGCAATATCTATAGCGTCTTGATCAATGCAAAACATCTTCATGGGTGCAATCTTGATAAATCTCATTTCCTGTAAGCTATGCAGTCAAGGTCGGCAGTCAGCCCCTAGTCGGCCAAGGGCAAACTAAGACTAATCAAGACTAATTCAGGACTAGTCTGCCAAAACTTATTCTAACCTCTCCCCCCTCCCTAAACATGTATGATATATGAACTAGCATAAATGTGAATAAGTATATGATATTAATCGGTCAACATAAACTTGGTTTGATTGAATGACTTTTCTTTTCACATTTATTTTCACATTTATGCTACTAAGCATGTATAAACCTCGATAACCTTCCCAAACAGAAAAATCTGCTATGAAATTTACAGTTTAGCATGCGAATAATTTTAAAATTCTTCCACAAATTCTTGGTCGATCATAAAACCTTCGAGATCCACATCCCCAGTAGTATAATACTCCTGCCTCTCAATTTTTGTTCCAACGTTGACCACTTTTGCACAATAATTTCGGATTAATCTCAGAACTTATCTTACTTTTCCCAATTTTGAATTATCCAAGTATACCCAACACCTAGCACCATAGGGATTTCATCTCCTACACCAACTTACATAGAATGGAAACAACAGCTATAAAATATTGCTAATTAATGTAGGCACGCACAGATTTTCATAACAGCACCTCAATGTTTTGCGCACCCACGGAGATTCGACTATCTGATCGTCGATCAGAAGCTTCCATGATTTTCCTCATTCAGTTTACTATAACTTTCATGTTTATTTTATGTAAATCCGATAAGCGGATCAAGAGTGATTAGACTTTATATTTCAGGTCAGCCTAGGTGCGGGGGATGTTCGCACCCGACTTGAGCCTAAAGTGCTTTAAGTCACGCTAGTTGATTTTAATAATATCGACTGGATCTAATCTAAAACCAATGGATAGACAATGGAGATAGTATGAGGCCCATAGGAAGCCCGATAGAACCCAGCCCGCACCTCTCCTCTCTCTCTCTCCTACAGTAGTCCTACCCACGCGGCATCCTTGCACGCGGGATTCGTCCACGCAGAACACCCCCACCCCTCCGTCCGTGACTTTTCTCTCTCTTCTCTTCTTTCCTTCTTCTATTTAAAGCCCCATCAAACCTTAGTTTGAGAAGATTTGATTGAATGACTTTTTTTTTAAACCCTAGTTTTCTAGAACAAAGTTGCAAGCTTGTTCGAGAGATCGTCTCCAACTTTTCATCTTTGCTTCTCCTTCTTTTCTTCCATTGCAAGCTTCTACCTCTCCGCACCGACGTTCTTCCTCATCTTCACGAGAGATCGGCGCGAAAATCTACTTCCCTCATAGATCCTTTCGTCTCAGCTTTCTTCACCTCGTCTTCCGGATCCTCCTCCCTCCTTCGCCATCTCGTCTATCGGATATCGGGAACGCACTAGGTATTGACCAAGGCACGGATTGACAGTAATATCACTTCTTAGCCATAATTGTTACTCGTGTTTACCATCGGCCTCATCCTTTGCTTATTTTTTGGATCAGATTGTCATTGGCATCGTAGGTCTCCATCGCACGTTAGTTCTTTATTAGATCTATGTTTCTTTGATACAATAGCCTATTTATTTTGTAATTAAAATATTATATGTTTGCTGCAATTGCAATTTATAAACTGAAAATAACTATTATCACCATCGAAATATCGTATGGGAGAATAGAAACTATTGTCGAATGATTGCACGCGATAACCCTTCTCTTTATTAGTGCTGAAATTAAAATTATATAGTGCTGAAAATCTGTTTTATTATTAAAATTCTGCACGGTAGCCTTTTCAAAAAAACCACATGCACCACAAATACAGCAGTATAAGTTTAGAAAACTGATAGGAAGAACAATCTCATCATATGCACAATAAACTGATCATGAAAGACATTATCCAAGATTCAACCAAAAGTTTAATTTTTGTGAGATGATGAACATGATTATTAGTGAGTAAAACTGATGATAACAAACTATTACCACCCTCCGTAACTTCCGCAAGTTTGGATCTCTACGGAAAGGACCATAACCTAGAAGCCTTGGTATCTTTCGCGCCAAATACCGGAGCACATTAAACACAACAAACACATATATGATGCCTCTTATTAGAAACCAGAGATACCATTGGATTTTCTCCCTCTTCCTGGCTCTGTGATTCATTTCAGCCTCAGACTGCCATTTCAGGTACCACGTTGAGCCAACAGCTTGATATGCTTCCTCAGGCCATGCCATCCCTAACATCATTCTTATCTGAAATATAAGAAAAATGAAGACACATTATAGAAGTCCACTATTAATATGAGTCACCAAATAAGTAGTGGTTGTTCCAAGCCATTTCAAAAAATTGTAAAACAAATAGAAACTAATCGTAATCTCATTCTCTACATACCGACTTTGGAATTATAAACTCCACAATAGGAAAAACAATCATGGCCATTAAATCATCAGTTATATTTTTTATCTTGGAGAAGCCCCATCTTCTCAAATATGATACAACCCCTGACTTCCAAAATCCAATCAAGCATTGATATGAAAGCCTTGTTGTCAGGAGAAACTGTTGCCGAATATCTAACTCTGAGAATGGAATCCACATCAACTGAACAGTTGTTGGAATGCCAGATGCTAGCAATTTAACGTACAGGCCATCAAAGCCTCCAAAGTCTTCGAAAAGTAGGTCAAATTCCTGCATCAAGTTGGACAGTTTTAAGAGTACATACCCAACTTATCTGATATGATATCCTCACTTGAATAAATAGGAAGAAGAAAGCACTTGTTTAAAATATAGACATGTTACTAACCTTCATATCAACAAAATATTCCTTATCATCACCCTTAAGTGCAACATACATAACAGCCCAGTCATGCCTAATTCGAGCACCTTCAATGAGCTTCTTGGAAACGGCATAAGGAACAGCAACTGGATCCATTTCCCATCTATTTTTTTCATCATTGTACCATGTTTTATTTATCACCCTCTCCCGATCCAGAAGGATATGCTCCTGCAACGAACATATTCCAGATAACTAAATGTTAGACATCAAATATCAGACTTCTCTAGACCATAAAACGGGAATCTCCCACATGTTATACAAAGAATGTTTACTATTTAAAGATAATACAGTAAAGATATTTGCAAAAGTTAAAGCCCGAAGGTCTTAACGAAGAAAACAAAAAACCAAAACCATCGGAATATGAAATCGAACATGGAAGGTTATGAAATAGACATGTGCAAGTAGAACTAAATATGAAAGAGAACCAAGTACTCCATGATGATAGTCATAACCAACTATAATCAACAAGTCTTGACCTAATTATCACATCAATTATGAGTCTGATTTCACCATTAGCTCCTATGCAGAGCTACATCCTTAGTAAACACTTATCACTTCTTAAAGATTGCATATCCAAATTAGATGCAAAAAGTTGTTAACTATAAATAGCGTGACATGTTATTTATTCATAAATAACTTGACATGTTAGAACTGTCTCTCGAAGGCATATTCATGTTCCATTGTTCAATATAATTCTTCAAACGTATATCACGCATCACGTTTCATAATTTTAGCAGGCAATGCAAAATGTTTCAGGGGAAACGTACCTGTATTTGAGCCATATATTGCCTACCACGGTCCAAGTCCTGCAGTAAATCTTTTTTCAAGTTGGTCTTAGCTTCTTCACGCCACTTCTTCCATCCATGAAACAAGTGAAGACTTACAGCTTTGGGAACAACAACTTCTTTTGCTCCGAACGTCCACTTTAACTCAAGTTCGGGAAAGCCCTTCGCAACTTCCTCTACTGGTGTGTTCACCAGAAAACGCTTCTCATCTCCAAATTTCTTGAACTTTCGTCGTAAGTTAGATTCCAGATTCTTCTGCATTTGTCGTGACTCTTTAAGAGCATGCCTTATATTAAGAGCAAAAGTTTGAGTCCTATTATCCAAGTAAATTTCAGTATCTTCTGCTTCCAAAATTTTTGGCAGTAGCATCTGCTCCCAATATTTCTTTTGTGCTACTTCTAAATCTTTCTGAATATCACATCTGGACAGCCTAGTAGAACTCTTCTGCTTACTGGAAAGATATATGATGCAGTATTAGAAGAGGAATGGATCTAGATTAAGACACATCAATCACAAACAGCAGGCAACATATCATATAATTTGAGATTGAACAGAAAACATTTTATTTGGCAAATTACAGTCCGATACTGAAGTTTGGAGGCCAATAGTCCCTACAGTTTTTTTGAACACCTACATCTCCTGAGGTTTCAAAATGGGGCAAGTAATTGGCAGACTTAACATCGATAGTCAAATGACATTTTTGCCCCTGTGTAAGATTTGTTATGATTTGAATACTTCAATAGAACTCAACAAAGTTTACAGAGCTCCTCTGACCCCTCCCTCGTCTCTCGTCTAGAGTTTTTATCGATTCCCCTCGTTCCAAATGCATCGCTGATTGGAAAGTACCGATCCCCCCAGCCGGCAATGAAATTTCAAGTGAAAGCCTCTTTCCCTTCTCATCTCGGTTTTCTACCGCTCAAATTTTCTTGGCCGTTGAGGAAGGAGTCCTCGATTTATTGCATTTGAATGCACAAATGGGATAGTACAACTGATATGGCCTGAACCAGCCTTGGGGAGAGCTTAAATAATAGAGCAACTTATAAAAACCTCCCCTGAACTATGTACGTCAAATCATATTGGTCCCTGCATTTAGCCCCCTCTGTTAACGTTTATTCCAGAAATACCTTTATCCTAATAAGCATAAATTAAATATTTATAAAATCATTTGTCTTATTGGAAATTGATAAGGGTATTTTTGGGATAAAAAGTTGACGTAGTGGGCTAAATGCAGACGGAGCATAGTTCAGGATTCAGATTGTTTAATAAAAAAGTTGAGGCACCAATAAGAGATGAGGTGTATAGTTCAAGGGAGATTTTTATAAATTTCCCTAAATTTATAAGATGCAATCCAACCGCCAAAGAAAACATCGATACAAGGACATGGAGATAAATCCCGCTTTACGAAATTAATATCAATTAATCATATCTAATTATTTTGCTAGGAGCATAGTTGTCAAGGCGCAGTGAGGCGCGCGCCTTAAGGCTATTCAGCCATATGCGCCTCAGGTGCTTCCTGGTGAGGCGAGCACAGCAAGGCGTGGCTCAGGCGCGCCTCATGAACTAGGCGCAGGGCGGACAGGGCGCGCGCCTTACTGTGTTTGGTTTTTTTCCTGTTTTTTTTCAGTTTTTTTTTTACCGGTTTGTTGAAAAAGAAGCGCCTTTTGGAGATGCGGATGGCCATGCCAATCAAGATATGATGTGGAGGGTTTATTTGATGATGATGATGAGTGATTGGGTGGTTTTATGATTTATGTCCTTGGTTTTTTTTTGCGAGCGGGTCCTCTGTTTTTTAGTACTTGTACGTCTTGATCTATTTAAATGGTTTAACTGTTTAAGAATTAAGACAATGTTAACTTATCATGGTTCATGGATGATTTTGTTACTCATTGGTTATGAGTTCTCACTTATCAATTATCACTTATGAGTAATGTATCCCTTCATTTTATGAATATGATGTTGGCATGTTGCCTATAATAAATTGTTCATTTGATGATCAAACTAGTTATGACTTATGAGTTAGTGTATACCTTGTGACTTGCATTGATTTAGTTGAATAATGGTCATTTTTTTTTCATAAAATATATCTTTTTTATGTATTTTAGAATTTTTTGACAATTATTATTAATTTTTAAAGCAAATTATATATTTTTGCGCCTTACACACTAAGGTTGCGCCTTATTTGTGCCTTGCGCCTCAGGCTCTAGCGGCCCCTTGCGCCTCAGGCGCGCCTCGTCGCCTTGACAACACTGGCTAGGAGAATAAAATTCTCCACATAATTTCTAATTCGTCCTAAGTCAGGATCCCGAAACGAAAGGTTCGGATGACCAACAAAAAGAAACCAGCGTACGTAGGCTAACTTCTACCTGTCAATAGGTGACCATGCAGTGTTGGTGGCCTTGAACTCAAACTTGGAGACCAAAACATTGGTCTGATGCAATGTGTCCTACGCATCCACTTAGATGTTGATGATCAAAATCACACCAACAGAATCAGAATCCACAGGATCAAGGCACAAGCTCTAGCAATGATCATCGTCGACCGATCAACGATCTAGATCAATATCTACTAAACTAAATATCCATCTAGGGATGGCAATGGGTCGGGCCTTGGCCTGACTCCTTCAAGCCCAAGTTCAGGCCCATTTTTTCTTTGGGTCAAGTCTGGCCCACTTTGTAATTGAACTTTAGATACAAAGACCCAAACCCAATCCTATATCAATCGTTCGGGCCTAGGCCGAGCTTGGGCCGAAATACTTAAATCACCGATTTTCTTTCAGTGAAGAAATGTGACATCGATCAAAGTTGTTATTATCTCTAGCAATGGACAAGGCTTGCGTCGGACTCAAGCAATCCCAAGTCTTGGTCCATCTTTTTTTTTTCTCTTAGGCTCAAACTCAACCCATTTTCTGGTTGGATTTTATAAACAAGATTCAAGCTTGGACATGTAGGATATGGACCAAACCCTATTCTAAAAAACATCACATGTAAGTGGACTTTGGACCGATGATTGGAACTGAGTACAAAGGGATGGCATATATATTCCTCAACAGTTAAAAAGAGTGTTGGATGTAGTCTATCCAAAGGTAACAAAACATTCTGAGTTTTGAGAGTCCTTGACTCCTCATCTTATAGAGAAAGAGAGGAATGTTACAGTGAGCTATGAGCTACGGAAGGAGAAAATGAGCTACGATCATTTTTGACCACCCTATAAGTTTTGGAATTTCGTGAAAATTGGTGGGTGTGTTGTCTAGGATAACATGATCATCCTTACCAATTTTCAAGAAATTCCAAAACTTCTAGAGTCATCAAACGGTAGAAGCTTTATCCATCGTCCGTAGTAACCGTTAATTTTGCTTCTACCATTTGATGACCCTAAAAGTTTTGGAATTCCTAAATAATTGGTGAGGATGATCATGTTACCCTAGACAACACACCCACCGATTTTCACAAAATTCCAAAACTTCTAGGATGGTCAAAATGATCGTAGCTCATTTTCTCCTTCCGTAGCTCATAGCTCACTGTAACTTTCATATATATATATATATGATATGGGAGGGATGGAGATAATTTGGAAAGATAAGTAACGGTTCAGATTCATTGGACTGGAGAATAAACAAGGGCCAGGATTCATTCTCTTTTTACCTCCTTTCTATTTGAAATTTGAAATTTGAAAGTTCAAATTTGAAATCCCCCAGCCCGTTATTGATCCATCAGCCCACTTAAAATGGATGGCATCCATACCGACGTTAACACAGCGGTTTGTTCTCTAGCTCATTACAATTGTCTGTTGGGCAAAGGGTGGCGGTGATTGGATGGCTACCAAATTCAGCGGCTCCAAAGGAAATCGGTTGCCAGCTTGCAGCATTGGGACCATGTCCCCCCCCCCCCTCTGTCTCCACACCGTCTCAATCTTTCTCTCTCTTCCTTCTGTCGCACAGAAACCTCCTTTCCTTCTCTCTCTCTCTCTCTCTCTCTCTCTCTCTCTCTCTCTCTCTCTCTCTCTCTCTCCCCCGATCAGTGCCGATAGCCGGATCTTCCCCTCTGTTTATCGTCAACACGACACGAGGAGGGGATCTCGGATCTTCCCTCCTCCACTGTCTGCGGCTCCAGTGACGGTTGTCGCCCGCAACGAGGGGGAGGGAGCTGCGAGCTCCCCCTTCTATGATCTCCCTCATCCCGGTCGCAGACCAGGGCTCGAACCAGCATTGGGAGGGATGGAGCATTTTCCCCTCCCCGTATTCTTCTCCGGTCGAGGACAGCAACCCCTTGCTGTCGCCGCCCCCTCCCCGGTCTTCTCCGGCCAAATCGGGGCCCTGACGCAGCTCGCAAATCCCCCTCCTCTGATATCCCTCATCCTGCTCGCTGGACAGTCGGGGCTCGATCTGCAGGTCATTTCTTAGTTTTAGGGTTACTAAAAAAAAATTCCCCTTTTCTTCTCTCTCGCTATCTCTCTATCTCTCCGATTTAGGGTTACTGAATTTTCCTTTTTATTTTTTCCCTCTATCTATTTCAGTGGATAAGGTAGAGATGAAGAGTGAGTAAGAGGAGATCAAGGCCAAGATCTCCAACGAACCACAGGTGAGATCGGATGTCAACTTCATTTTCTTCTTTTTTTCCCTTTCCTTTTTTTCCTTTTTCTTTTCCCCTCTCTCTCTCTCTGCCGGTGTTCTGGTTGTGAAAGGTTTAGATCAAACAAACTCTCATGCCCAAATTAAGTCAGTTCAAGAAAACCCTTTTTCCTTTACCTTTTTCAATCTTCTTTCATGATCACATGAATTATCCATAGCCTCAAGGCATCAAAAATTAAGTCTCAAGCATCATAACCAGAAAAATTCCTTCTTCATCTACTTCTCATATCTTTTTTTTTTAATTCTGCTATTTGAAACTTAGTTTTTATTTCTTTCTTAAGTTATGGGTTGCAGAGGAAAAAGGGGGAAGTTGCCATACTTTAAACAACTAAAACCCTTTTTGACTTAATTGCCAAAAAAAAACCTTTGACTCAGTATTAGAGACTTGATTTTCCATTGTGGTTTTCCAAATGAACTGATAAATTCGGTTTTTCTAAATTGTTGTACTAGACACCAAGGGTGAATAATGTCTAAGATTAAGATAAAAAAAAATTTCTAAAATATTTTGTACTTTCATTTTTGTTTGCAAAAGCCCTATTTTGTTGCCATCTTTCATCAAGAGCTTGCTTTCATCTCATCTGTTAATTTGATCGTTGCTTGGATCTTTATAGAACTTGAATCCTTCAACTTTTGGATTTTTTGTTGATTTACTATCAATTGATGTGCTTTTGTTATTCTGTTACTTCAAAAAAAATTCAAATTTTTTTATATCATCCGATACTTGCTCAAATCTATCTGAAAATTTGATTTTTTTTTTCTTATCAGATGTTTGCTTAGATAACCATGGAATTATGTGATGTTCTACTTTTCAATTTTGTCATTTTTTATCTGCTAATAGGACCTTTGAAGGGATTTTGTTGTTGAGTGCTTACAGGCCACTGTCAGCAATATGTTGGAGCTGATAAATTCTCGAAGTAATTGCTCGAAAAACGCTGAATTGTTTCGAATCATTGTTTTCCTTTTCATTTGAGTTTTAATCTCAATGTGCGTAAACGGATTGTTGGTAATTCCCAAGTTTTTGGTGTTCAACCTTTGGTGCGGCGACGATTTGGTGCAGAACATATATGGGGACTTCGAGCGATAGTATGCTTTGATCCCCTCAGATATGTGGTTTCATACTTTCATGCACTCAGATGGTGAGATTGTTATTGACTTTTAAGTGCATTAGGATGGTGGATCCTCTGGACTCTCCCTCCACTACAAGATCAGTTTCTACTATGATGATTTATTAGACGTGATAAATTTCTCCGACACTGAGATTTGAGTTAAAGATGATTCCTCTTTTATCCCCCGTAGCCCTTTATATGTTGGTAGCTAAAGGAGAGTCTTTTCTCCGATACAACTTCAGATCAACAACTCATCTATAGCTTTCGTCCAGAGAAACCAGAGTTTCTACCATCTGAAGATACTCCACAAAAATTAGGTTCATTGAAAGCTCAGAGTGGAAGCATCGGTCAAAGGAGAGAACAAAGAAGGAAACGTATATAAAAACAAAAAGGAATACCTCCGAACGTCGTTGTAAGAGTCGAAGAAGGGACTGACTATGTCTTCTAGAGATTAAAAACAAATGTGATGCTGAAGATGTAAAACATCGTATTGCACTTGGCAAACTTGTTCAAGTCGTGGTTTTTTGGTGATGCTGACAATGTCTGTAATAATGGATTTGGTGATGTTTTCAAATTATGTCTAACTATGTCTGTAATAATTTCAGAGAGAGAGGGAGACTAGGGTGTGATTCACTAAAAATGCACCTAAAAACGAACCTTTTGTTAAAATGGTGTAATACATTGTTACCATACTTGTTACATATATGTTAGACTTATTCCATTCAAATGTTATAGTTAAATTTTTAGATTTCTGTTTTGTTAAAACATGTACAGAAATATGTAAAACTAATTGCAACATTTGAATATGATATGATAACATATGTAATGCATATGATAATATATATATTACATTATGATAATAATTTATACATAAACAATTGGTGAAAACCTGTACACAAATCTGTAAAATAACAAATTAAAACATTTGAATAAAATGAGGTGTAACATTTATAATGAATATGATAACCTATGTATTACACTAGGTTAACATTAAAAATGTGTGTTTTTAGGATCCATTTTTAGTGAATCGCATACAATGGAGGCCTTTGGCACGGCTGCTGGTACAGCAGCAGCCGCCTTCAGCGGCAAAACACAATCGATTAACACACACCTTATACGGCAACGCCTTGTGTAACATCCGCCCCAAACACACAAGATATTGTCCGCTTCGCCCGTGCCCGCACGAGGACTTCCCAGGGAGGTCACCCATCCTAGTATTACTCTCGCCCGAGCACGCTTAACTACGGAGTTCTTACAAAATCTGTAGCGACGCAAGGTTTTAAAAAGCGTCTTCTATGTTTGGAAGGAAAAATTATATAAGTAGCTCAGGATCTCCTTCTCTCCAGGCGATGTTGGGCTAACTCGTGGTCTTGTACACCTCACCTCACCTCATCCATCTTGGCATCACAGCCTCAGGAGTCTTGGCTCTTGGCTCTTGGCCTATTGGATCTTGGTCATCACAATCCACCCTCCTTAGGGCTACATGTCCTCGAGTAGGGTTAGACCCCCCCCATCCTGAGGAGAACCAGCTCTGATATCATTTTGTAGCATCCGCCTCAAACACACAAGATATTGTCTGCTTTGCCCGTGCCCGCACGAGGACTTCCCAGGAAGGTCACCCATCCTAGTACTGCTCTCGTCCGAGCACGCTTAACTACGGAGTTCTAACGAAATCCGTAGCGGCGCACAGTTTTAAAACGCGTCTTCTATGTTTGGGAGGGGAAATTATATAAGTAGCTCAGGATCTCTCTCTCCAGGCGATGTTGGGCTAACTTGTGGCCTTGTACACCTCACCTCACCTCATCCATCTTGGCATCACAGCTTCAGGAGTCTTGGCTCTTGGCTCTTGGCCTATTGGATCTTGGTTGTCACACCCCGCCCCGATGGACCAGTGACCCCAACACAACCATCACTGCCCACTGTCAGGACGATCGTCACCCCAAAAGTGGTCGCCTTCAATGGCAACACCCAAATCCGGCGACCCCACCCTGGCGGACTGGTGACCCCAACATCGATCACCACCACCGGCCGACCACTGTTAAGACCGTAGCCGTCGGCCCGCCGCTACCACCACCGTCGAGAGAGAGAATGAGTGTGTGGGAGGAAGGGTGAAATGAGTGGAAAAGAAGGTTCACCATAGCCGTCCAAACAATGGACCCCGGTACTTGTGGGCCATCTCTACGAATTTGACAGCTGATCATTCTTTGGTGTGAGAGGAGACCAAAGAAGTTTTTTTATTTCTTTTGAGAATAGAGACCAAAGACTAGAGCATTCTTGCTACACTATTCACTTGCTTACAGCCCAATCGAGTGCTGCCACGTCGTACATTAGACAGGCCATAATGGAGAAAGTGCAATCCGCTGGCAAATTTAGCTTCATTACGCCCTTTCTTGTGGATGATGTGGCAGCCCACAATTGGGCAGTAAGAAAGTGCAGGAAATGAATCTGATAGCAAAAATGCTCGCTCAAAGAAGTTGTGCCAAGGAGGCCTCGAAGAGAGAGAGAGAGAGAGAAAGAGGGAGAGGGGGAGAGAGAGAGGGAGTCTAAATGGGGGTGTGCAGTTTTGCTATCTGATTGCTTTGCTGCAATTGCTTAGGACCCAATTGTGGGCTGTCACGTTGTTCAAACGAAAGGGCATAATGGGGATCACAAGCTACCGGAATGCACTTTCCCATAATGTCATTTCTTTTGGACGATATGGCAAACCACGATTGGTTCATAAGCAAGTGCAGCAAAGAGAGAGAGAGAGAGAGAGCGAGTGTGTGTAAATTTGTGCAGTTTTGCTATCTAATTGCTTTGCTGCAATTGCATAGGACCCAATTGTGGTCTGCCACGTTGTTCAAAAGAAATGGTATAATGGGTAACACATGCTACCGGACTGCACTTGCCCATTATGCCATTTCTTTTGGACGACGTGGCAGATCAAGATTGGTCTGTAAGCAAGTGCAGCAAAGCAATGGGATAGCAAAAGATACCA
>OX393553.1:33977352-34097352 GCA_947650365.1 Chamaelirium japonicum
GCGACTTCCGTGCGTGACCGAGCAAACTAGTCCCGATCTTTAGGAAATTGAGGGATTCATCGGAGGAGCCGCGATTAGGAAGGCGAGCGGGGAGCTGTGGCGAGGGGTTTGAGGGCGGAAGGGGGGGTTTGTGTGAAGATAAGGCTCGGAAGCGGCGGCGGCGGAGTGCTGGGCGGAGGAAAGGGAAAGGGAGGGAGGAGGAGGAGGAGGTGGTGGCGGTGGTGAGGGAAAACGAAGGGATGTGGTGGGCGGCGGGGAAGGGAGAGGGAGAGGGGATGGCGGACGCCATGGCGGGAGAAATGGGAGGAGGGGAAGAATGGCGATTCGTTTCAGTTCGTCATACCTGCATCTGCTACAGAGAAGAGAGGGAGAGGTTTAGATAGGGTTTGTTGAAATTTTTGGGTAGGGCTACAGGCACTGGCACTCTGGCAGTGTTAATATTATTACTAACAGCAGCTTCACTTCAGAAAAATTAAGGTGAAGTTTGAGAGATGACTTTTAGTTGCAGGATACTTTAATCTCAAAATATAGCTTAAGTCTATTCCAACAAAAATATACTCTTTCTGAAACGAATGCATATTCTTTCTGAAGACAAATATATACACTTTCTGGAGACGAATGTATACCCATAGGGACCTTAGCTAATATAGCAAATTATGGTGCCCTGCGGCTAATATTGCAAAATAGTTAAGGACCTAGACCTAATTTGCCAAAAAATTTAAAAAATAATTATTTTTCGTATAAAGTCCCTCCCGAAAGATTTATAGCAAGTCTTTCATGGCAATTGTTGGTTTTTTCAACCCCTTCAAGTGACAAAGTGCACTTCCATTACCCATCCGGTTGACCCAATATTGCAAGCAATAATTCATCGATAAGAATAACCATTCAAATAGTTGACATAAAGCATGCAGTAAAGTGCTATAATGATTTTCACTATAGCAGATACGATGAAATCATTATGGCAAGAGTAACAATTCGGTTTAGTAAAAGTAATAATTAACCGAATTGACACTCTTGCTACAGTAATTTCATTGTAGCGGCTATAGTGAAGTAACAATAGCAAGGGTATCAATTCAGTTTGGTCGAGTCGCAATTAACCGAATTGATACTCTTGCTACAATGATTTCACTGTAGCAGATACAATAAGATCATTGTGCTACATGCATTGTGTCAACCATCGAATTGTTATTTTTTTACTTACGAATTGTTACTCTTGTTGGATAGGTAATGAGAGGGCAATTTCTTCATTCGAAGTGCTTGAAAAGGTCAAAAATTATGTTGGGGGGCTTGCTACATAATGTGTTTTTCGAGAGGAACAAATAGTGAAACATTGTCAATCTATCCTTTAGCTAAAAATGATCTCCTAACTTATGGCCAAGTCTCCCAAAAATAAAATGCATGATTTGCCTCTAATGTAAACTAGGGCTATGGCTGAGGGTAACTCAGACCTGCCTCTGCCGATACCATGCAGGTCCTCTACTGACCCAATGCAATCCGTTGCCGCCTCTTTCCTTCCTTCTCCTCCTTCTTCCTATTACACTTAGTCCCTTCAAGCATAGTCCCTTTACTATGCATTAGGCCCTTGAAGGACAAGTGCATCTATAACTCATTCAGCCATAAAAAGGTGGAATGGTCAATAGTGGCCAAATGAATTGGGGATGCACTTGGCCTCTGATGGATGAGTGCACAATAATAGGGCTGACCTGAAATAACCAAATGTAGGAGGAAGGAGGAGGAGGCAACGATGGGTTGGATGGACCGACAGGGCGGATGGGCGATGGTGGCGAAGGCTTGCACATGAATAGAGAAGGAAGGGAGAGCAGAAGGGTGTATGGCTAAATTCTAAAAGACAGTGCCCTCAGTATATACAAGCTACCCATGGAAACTATGGTGCTCTTAGTAATATGAGTAGTGTGAATAGTCCCACCCCTGTTTTAGGTAGAATTAACCTCCTATATTTAGGAAAATCTAACAACAACAAAACAACTTACATCAACCTTAGCCATGGCCCTTAAAGTGAGTTCGACTCCTCTACAGTTAGTCCTATTCCTCGGTTCACTATATTGGGGAGATATCGGGTATCACAGTCGTCCGATGGAGGTTAGTTGGGGTTGGCTGAGTGTGATACACTTGTCCAGGTGCTTGCCATCATCTGACCATGACATGCAGTGGGACCCAACCGAGTGAATTGATGGGAAGGACGAACGGTAGAGGAGTCGAACCCCTTTTAATCCTGTAAAATCCCCAATGCAAATAAGGCCTTCTTTACAAACTTTCCTTCTCTAGCTAGCCAATTAGCTGCAATGTTGGAGCATTACCCTCTCTCATTGGTCCATCTAAAGGGCATGTATGTCATTTTGCACAATTTATCGTGGTGAAATGCTAAAAGTCCTTGAAATGGACCAATGAGGAAGAGGGTGATGCTCATTGCTCCAACATCTTTAAAGAGGTTGGAACAAAATTGTTCTCGCTGTTCTTTTCTTTATGTCTTCAAATACAATGAAAGTGCCACCCTCGATCCAAACGTCCTTTGTAGATGAAAAATTATGTTTTATGGCTTTCCGACAACCCATTTTGAAATGCAGGTTGGCACCCACAAGCACACATTGGCATTGCAATGTAGGTTGGAACTCACCGATATTGACGTCAGAGAAAGGAAGGGTACCAGTGTAGGGGGTTACAGATCGAAATTGCAACGTCATCAGTTTGTAACCACCGACACTTTCAGGTTGAGTTACAGTTCAGATAGGGAAGAAGATAACTCGAAAGCAACCTATAAAACCAACACAAATTATAAAATGATAGTATCTAATGGCAGCACACAGGTGCAAAAATTACAAAGAAAAACAGAAAGACACAAGAGAAAAGAGAGCTCACTAACATCAACTGACTTTGATTCATAGTACTTGTACATGAGATGGAGACATCAAAACACAAAGCTACTTATGTAACACCTCGATCGCAGCCTTAACGGGCATCTACAGACTCGAGCAAACCCGACACCCTTCACATGATGGAAGACACCAAACCGAAACAAAAAGGATGGAAAAAAAATCACACGAGTTTAAAGCTAGAACCATTACAGAACCCTTTAAATCGCAACGGACACAGAGAGAGAGAACTGTCGAAGACTAACAAAGACTGCTACTACTACTATAAGAAAATCGATAGTTCGAGATGCTCAGAGCTTCACTTCCCTGCTATGAATCCAACTGAAAGGTATGCTGCCCACTTGTTTGGCCCTCCCTTGAGCTCTTTCCTCCAGCCTCCTGATCCTGGGGGCCAGACTGCAGACAAAATCCTGGGCCCGGCTTCCTTCGCCAGAGAGGCCCGTCAGCTCGCCCACCTTCCACCTCTCGACGAGAAACTCGAGTATATCAGCATAGTCCTTGGCCGTGTAGACACCCAGCCGCTGAGCGACCGAAGAGAAGTGCTCGAAAAGGTTGTCGTCATGCCCGTCGTACATCAGGTGGGCCGGCATCGAGATTTTCTTCTTCATCATGTCGGCAAAGGCAAGCACCGTGCCGTCAGGGTCGATCTCAAACAGCTTCTCCGCGATCTTTGTGTATGCAGTTTCGTGGCGCTTCTCGTCCGAGGCAATGATGCCGCATACCTGGGCCAACTTCAGGTCCCCGTGCTCCTTTGCGAGCCTCGCAGTGTTCCCGTGGGAGATGAAGGTCGCTCGCTCTTGAAACGAGGTGTAGATGAATCCAAGGTACGGGCTGTTCTCCGTCCTAGGATCCTAAGGACCAAAAAACAAAACATCCATCAGAAATCAAAATTAAAAGAGCACTAAAACATGATGATCTATTTCTCAAGAAATTTCTGTGTGGTGCTATCACTGCATATAGGCTACCTGCTGAACCGATAACTTTGTGTTGGCTTTCTTAATATTAAATACTAGATTACGCAAGTGCAATGCTCGCGCGCGCTCGCGCGCGAGAGAGAGAGAGAGAGAGAGAGAGAGAGAGAGAGAGAGAGAGAGAGAGAGAGATCTTTTTTTTATGTGATGGTGGTTGGAAAAAGACTAAAACGTCCTCATTTTTTTAATGAACTAGGGGTGACAGTGGGTATTGAATTTATTGTGCCATGGAAATGATTTAAACCACCCCACCGCTACCCCTTATTATTATTTATTCAGCAGTAGTAGCGAGTATAGAACTCATAAGCCCAATTCTTTTTATATAGTAAAAATTTCTGCTAAAATGTAGGGTTGAGGTAATCAAAAGCTGAAAATCTTCAGGGTAAGTCTGTATAAATTGTTTGGGACATCAACTTGATTCTCATTCAAGAAGAGACAAACCATAGGGAGGAGTATTCTTTTCTTCTTCCCTTGTTTTTTTATTAAAAAGTACTATACTTCATTTTGGGACATCACGTTGATTCTCATTCAATAAGCTTAGCAGGTTGGGTTGTACCAAGGACAAAAAAAAATCACAAGTACCATTGTTACATGCCTACTCTTCAAGGATATGAGAAAAATATGAGATGCTTACACGGGTATATTCAATATGAAGTTCCAAGATTGCTCCACCTTCTATTATCTAGTTTAAAGAATACTACATTATAAATTCTATATGGTATTTCCTCACCATCTTTGATACAGTACTTGATCAGCAACTTCAAACCTTGGACTTCTTTTTCACGACCTTTCTGTTTTAGATTAAAAACCAATCGCTACCCATAAAATTTTAATGAGGTGAATGAAACTACGGTATTCCCTTCCCATATATGAGAAATGGCATATTGTGGATTACTGATCAGACATTCGAGTTCTTCTTTCTGCATGAATAAAATCAATGGGCCCCTAAATTTCCATCTTTTCTGAAAGCACCTTTCCAAGAAGAAGAAAAAAGACCACCTACTTAAGGTATAGGCTCTACAGCGTAGGGCTAGAGTAGCGCTAGGTAGAGTAGGTTGAAAGCAACATGAAATTCGTGTGCAAGCTGGTTTGGGGACATCATGACATATTAAGTGTTTGTATTGATAATCCAACTTGTACAAATGTCTTTCATCAATAACTCAGGTTATAAAACTTTTATCTTATACTTATTAGGGAAACTCACTCTACCCTACCATCATGTTCTAATGAATAGGCCCCTTTGGCCCGATCACAGGGACTCACCTGTCCACATCGTTGTCTCCATCTCTCTCCCCGTGTCCTAAAGTATCCCTCTCAACCTCCCTTGCCTCCAAACCAAATGTTACATACAATAAATCTGCCACCCCCCATGCAGTATCCCACTCACTTCCTCAGGATCCCACCTTTTTACAAAGGGTGAGTTACAGGGACCTTTCTTGAAGTTTGCCTAAATCAAGCAGGCCTCCCCTGCATTTCCAGCCTAAATACAGCATTGCCTAGATCACGCAGGCCTCACAAACAATTATATGGAATTACAACCACCTTTGGCATTGAAAAAAAGAGAGATCAAATAATCATAGGATGCGTACATCAGCGTTCTTTGTTAAAGCATGATACATTAAAATCTCTCGCTCTGTGTGTGTGTGTGTGTGCATGCGGGCGGGCGTGTTCTCTTCCGTTTTTGGGTATACGAAAAATAACAGGTTTGGAGTTTTCCCTCAAAATTATCGCAATGCCTATTTCCTCCAAAATTTCATGAAAGAAACCTAGGGAACAGGATTTGGCTTTAGGGTTATGCCCTAAACTACTAGTCTACCCTCAATTTCATGATTCCACTAAATGATTTTGGGGTTCGGGAAATGATAGCTTTAGAATTTTTTCCCCCAAATGATCTCCAATTCCATTTTCACCAAAATTTTTAGCAAGGAATTTGGGGGAAATGATATGGTTTGGGGTTTTTTTTCCTAAATTTCCCCTCGATTTCTTGAGTCCAACAAATTTGTGTGAAGAAAAATGGGAGAGTACTTTTTTATTACGGTTTGAGAGTGGGTTTAGGGGTTCCCCCTAAAGTTGCCTCAATTAAAATTGAGGCAACTTTAGGGGGAACCCCTAAGCCAACTCTCAAACCGTAATAAAAAATTAGTGGGGAGGTTAAATGGGCAAAATAATTTGGGATTAGGGTTTCTTCAATTTCAGTAAAAGATCAGAGGCAAAGTTCATTATCATCACTGTTGACTAAAAATTTATGGGTGCAAGTGTAATTTGGTTGTCATACCCAAATTCACTTGATTTGGTTGTGTGATGACATCAATTTGGTAGTTATCACGATAAACTACACAAATACCCTCCTCCTTTTTCATGCCATCACAGTAAACTAAGTTTGTACATATTTCAATAAACCAAACAATTCATTGTTTGGTTCTCCAATGCGTCGAAGTTGCATATAATTGCCAATGTAGATCCTATCTGGGCATGCGATCTGATGCATGTGAACTAGAGCATTTAAAGTGTTAGTAGTAGTGTGAACTTGGTGCCAACATTGCACTTTAAAATTCCAGGTGAAAAAGAGTTTATGGAGATTAAACATGATAATCTCATACGGTGTTTTGAGTCGAACCAAAATATTAAGGAGATACCACTTTTTTTTTATGCTTTTCAGCATGACAAACACTTCAATGTTATAAGTCCCGTTGAAGGAGCTGAAGCAAATAGTTTATCCAGATCATCCGGATATTGACCTTCGCATGATAATGTTTTTTACTTGAGTGAAGAAGATATGGAGTTGAGATATAATAATGGGTTTCAAAATGAGGGGGAACATTTTAGCTCGGAGTATGATGGGGTGGTAGACTCAGATACATGCGATGTGATCATATGTCTGATGAATGTGGTGAAGATTCCACCACTGAAGACAGTGGTGATGCAGGTATGGATGTGAATAGATACATATTTGGCAAAAAACTTTCAATTTCAGATGGTGGGAAGGTAATTCTTGATAAAGGAATGTGACCGAGAGACCTTTAATGGCCTATGATTAGGTTGCATATCATGTTGCATCTTAGTCTATCTTGTTGCATTTACATGCACACACTTATTGAGTTTTTAGGATATTAGTTTTATCGTGTTTTCCATGAAAATATTTTCTCAAAAGAGTTTATTGGATCTTTATAAATTTTTCATTAAAAACCTTTTTGGAAAATTGATCTTTTGAAAATCGACCGATCGGAGGGTCATGTCTGACCCATCAGAGTCATGTTCAATCTTTACTGATGAAAAACAAACTTCTTGGTCAACCCATCGGAGTTTTTTTAGATTCATTTTGAGAGAGATCTTGTTGGCTTATGTTTTGATTTCTTCGTCATATTAGAGTCATCTTCTTCCTTCTTTGTGAAGAGGAGTATTTCTTCGTCATATTAGAGTCATCTTCTTCCTTCTTTGTGAAGAGGAGTATAGAGTTTCCATGTTCTTCATGCAAAGCATATAGGAATAACCTAGTAGCCTTCTCCAACCTATCTTGACCTACATCAAGGTTGAGAACTTCAAGAAAAATCCAACGTCGTGTGTCAACTTCGAGGTGTGCATTCAACGAGTGAAAAACCTACTTTTAGGAGAAGACGAAGTTGTGTGTCGATTTCATGGAACACTTCGAGATAGAGGTCGAAGGAGTCGGTTTTGTGGATAGAATTACTAGATGCGGAGGGACAGAGGTATCAATGGGGGCAATGGAAATAAGATCGGGCCGTGTGATGGCAAGTTTGTCAAATTTGTAACCTCCTATATCTTAAATAATGCATGAACTCGGATATGGTCTCATACTCTCATGGATGTAGAAACATGTGTGGATCCAAACCATATTAAAACTATCATGTCCCTTTGTGTTTTTTTCCTTTATCTCTGTGACTGGATGCGAGTGCTTGTGAAGAACGATAATTAAAATTTGTGATAAACCTATTCACCCCCCCTCTAGGTTCGCTTGTTAGGAATCTATATCACACTAATACCCCCAACAAATGGTATCAGAACATGTCTATGGTTCACTAATTCCAATAGATAGCGCAACATATCTTGCAGCTAATTACATGTGTATAAGAGTTCAAAAAAATTGAAGCTACCATGGATTGCAAAGGAGCCCTATGAAAACTGAGATACTAAAGACATACGGTTGGAATAAAAAAAAATTGCTATTATGGAGAGCAAGAATGAAGGCAGGAGAAGAGCTTGATGGCAGCCATGCAATGTTCTATAACAAGTGGCCAACATGTTGATATTAAAAAAAAAAAAGAATCAAGGAGCTTAGTGAAAAGATCCAACAAGAATATTCCTACTACTAATTCTACATTCAAGAGGATGTTCATTAGCTTGTAAAACGTCCCTTTTTTTAATAAAGCTTGGGGTATGCTCAACCCCATCCTCTCCTTCTCGAAGAGGAATTGCTCAAAAAAAAAAAAAGGATGTTCATTAGCCTTGTTGCCTTGAAAAGTAGCTTTTTGGTAGGACGTGAGCCAACTTTGAGATTGCATGGTTGCCATTATTTTGCGAATGAGATGAGATGAAGAATCCCGATGCAACCAATGGACCATACTCATTGGCTATGGTGTACTAGAGAATGAGATGAAGAATAGCAAGTTATTTTCCATCACAAACTGCATACCACCATAAGGAGCAATACTAGCAAGAAGATATGGACTTTTTATGTCTAGTCGCTAGAAGGTATTCTACATACATACGTATTTTTCTATATATATTTTTCACTGGTTTCTTTCTTATTTTTCATATGTACAAATGAGAAGTCCAAGTTAATTACTTGCTTTTGATATCTATATTTCTTATGGGTATTATCTCATGAAACAATGTCGAAGGCTACTCAGAGGATTAGAACGAGGCATTTATTGAATCAAGGTTTTAAAGATCGGTTTCGTGTCGGGTTTCGGTCCAAGTCAAAACAAAAATTTCGATCGATATTGACATAAATTTGAACTTAATATTCCCAGTTTTCAAAACGAAATTAATCAAATTTTTGACCAAAATTGACCATAATGGACTGAATTGGGTTTCGCACCAGCTTTTCGTTTCGATCTCGACCGAAACCGAAATTTTGATATTTCGGTTGAAATTTCATTCCATGTATTGCATAACTTCAAACTAAGTTCCGTGGATTGCTAACTAAGGAAGATCTTTTGAAGCATACAACTACCCATTTTTAAGATTGCAATGGATGAGAGGTGAACAAAAATGAACTTGGTCATTGATGAAATTATTAGTGTTAACTATATCAAGACATGCTTTTGACAGACCACGTCCCAAATCTCACAGTGCCCTTCAACCAATAGGCAGAGTAGCTCAGAAATAAGTACAATCTCACTAAGGTTGATATGACCCAATCAAAGTTGATGGATATGACTAAAAGTAGGCACGAGAAGGCAACTAAATGTAAAATCCGGATTCCATAAGAAGCTGGAGATTACGAAACAAAGTGCAAAGACTTGTTCAAATAAATTTACTGGTGCAGAAGAATTTTGAGGTATACGAAATTTGGAGTGCATCTGGATAATAAAATGTGTGGATGTGAGGCAAGGGATATTAATGGGATCCCTCGCAAGCATACTACGGTTTGTATCTCCTACAAGAGAGGACACATAGAAAAGTATTGTCACCACTCACCAGTACTTCACAACCAATGTTTACATAAAGTCACATAGTGAATGGATCCCCTATCCCCCATGAAACATTTGGCTACATAGTGTAGATCAAGTATGAGCTTGTCAAGCCACAACTGCTAAGACGCTTGCCAGATCCACCTAGGGCGGCAACCCGAGCGGGTTAGGCGGATTAAGGGGTCAATCCATGCCCAACCCAAGAGGTTGAATCCGCTGCCCAAGCCGAACCCAACCAAAGGTTAGGTTGAACTTCCTTAGCTCAAGCCCAATCCGTCGGGTTGGCTAGGTTGATCGGGTTGTGCGGGCGGGTTGGCCGATTTCAACATGGTAGAGGAGAAATAATCAACATATAGCAGTTCCTTTGCAATAATACGATACGTAAAAGCAATTCTTTGCATTCTTATATAGGTGTTGGTCCATCGTTTAATGGATAAATGCTCATCCAACAATGGTCATTAAAAGCGGAATAAATATCTATCAAAGTTCCATCGTACTACAGTGCGACCTCAACTTGTATTCAACAGATGATCCAACATACCAACATATAGATTATGATCGGACCTATTCAATATTATATTATATTAAAATTTATTTACTAAATGGTCGGTTTTAGCCTCTCCCCAAGCCCAACCTGAATCGAGGTCGGGTTGGGATTTTCCAACCCAAGCCCAACCCATACAAGTAAAATCCCAACCCAAACCCGACCAAATTCAGGTTGGGTTTGGGTTCGCCCGCCTAAGCTGTAGCCCTAGATCCACCTAGGAAAAATAGATGGGAGCCATACGAGCATGCCAAAGATGCATGCTCAGCTCGAAGATCCAATAAAGTGAGATGCTGCATTTGCAAGGGTTTCAAGCACAACAAGAGAACATGCCCGTGCGCTCCAGTTAAAGGACCCAAAGTAAATTTTCTATTGCTTGAAACTGTAACTGTTACAGTTAGTTTTCTGTTGAACTGTAACTGTGACTGCGACTGTAAACTGTAAATGTTATTATAAAATAAAATTCCTTCAACTGCTAGCATTTGAACTGTTATCTTTTGTTTCATATTTCTGTGACTGTTAGTGAGGCAACTGTTTCTCATTCCAAGTAAATCACACTCAGTATTTGAAATGTTAACTTCCGTGTCACATTTCTGTAGCAGTTAGTATAGTGCCCTATTTCTCATTCAAAGTAAGTCACTGTACTTATTTCAATAACTGTTTACTAAAGCTGATAGTGTGAAGTGAACTGTAAGTTTGGTTATAAAACTATTACCGTGAGTGTTATGGTAAAGTAAATGGTTACTTTTACCTGCAGCTGTAACTGATAGCATAAACTGCCGTATAACTATCAGTGTAAATTTTTCTGTAAACAGTAACTGTGACTGTTAATGTAAAATATAAATTGTTGTTGTAAAATAAAATGTATGGTAACTGTAATTGTTATTGTAAGCCAGTGTTTCTTATTCAAAGTAAGCCATCGTTTCTCATTTTTGCCGGTATTAGTGTAGAGTTAACAGTCAGTTTGGTTGGAAAACTATTGATGTAATCTGCATTGTAAAGCAAACTGTTAGTATAACTGTTAAAAAGTAGTTAGTATGAACTTTTAGTGTCCAAATAAAATAGGCAGATGATGACTGCAGCTACCAAACGGAGGGTATTTATACAATCTCCTCTAATTATCTTTTTAGCTATAAAAACTAATGACACCATTGAACAAAGTAATTAGTTGTATTTTGAATCTATATAATATATTTAAAATTTTAATTTTTTTAAGTCATCATTAAGCTTAATAAATTGCGCATACATTTGTAAGGCATTGGGCACAAAACGGACCTTCCTTACAAACCAATAATAGGATTAACTTTTCATTGCTTGAAATTTATGATTCTTCATTTGATAGAAGTAATGTTTTTGAGAAATATTCTTCGCATGCATGTTTTACTAGTGTGCATGTCCGCATTCCAGCCTCTAAGTTTTTTCTCAGATCGGGATGAATAAAGTCTGAGAGTTCAACCAAGCAATATGTTCCTTAAAGACAATTTGAATTGGTAGCGCTACAAATAAAGTAAAAAACGAAATGAAAAATTCATCTGGTGAAGAAAATCTTACCATTCCCGAGCCAATTAAATACTGAATTGTTTTCTCAATCTGTCTCATGTCCACTCTCCCGGTAAGGTAGAGATACTTGTTGAGAAGGTCCCCATGTCTGTTCTCTTCAGCAGTCCATGCCCTTGTCCAGATAGCCCAAGAAGTAAGGCTTGCACCAGTTTCATCACGAACACCATCAAGGGTGTTAAGCATTGTTTGGTAAGTTGGAAGAGCTTCCTCAGTAACCATGTCTCCAACCAAGCAGACAAAGTAATCATCAGGGATCTCCTTTGATCGTTCCCTCAGATCCTTTACTTCTTCATAAAATCCCTCTGAAGAAGGGTCAGGCAGAAAATCCTGTGGCTGCCAACACTTCTCAACAGGCTTCAGATGTATTAAGATGTTATTCTCAGCCCAATCCTCTAACGACCTAAAGATCTCAATCTTCTGAGGCGGCATCGAATGAGTGACTTGAACATGCACCTCACGTGGACTAAAGGACTTCTTCAAGCTTTCAGTCCTGATATATTACAAAATCTGATGTTAGAGAGAGAGAGAGAGGGAGGGAGGGGGGGGGGGGGGGGGGGGGGAGGTTCTCACGCACAAAGAGCGGGAGAGGGAGACAGAAAGAGAGGAGGCAGGGAACCAGTCATTGGATAATAAAGGATTACGTATACCTGGGGCCATTTGATGTGACCCATATACAATGATCAACAGATAAGAACATACTATCATAAATACTGATTGACAACATATGAGTGATTGCAAAAGACACTGCTGAAACTGATGATCATGTGCAAGAAATCAATGGAAGCATAAAACGTAAACTCAATAATTTCCGTTCCTTGGCTTGAAAACTATAAGCAAAACTTAAATCAAAATAAGAAATATGAATTAAGAAGTGATAAAGTAACTGTACCACGAAATCCAATGTCAAAAAAGCACAGGCTAAACAAATTTCATGCTAGAGGGTTCCCCCACAACACATAGAGATGTGCTTGTTTTTTCTCCTTTTGCGATTTGCAGAGAAATAAAAATTTTAAACAGATAGTCGTGGGTTCACGAATGAACTATGAGTACACCTTAATGTTCTTAGGATGTTACTGGAAAACTGTGAACTGTGGAGACAGGCTCACTGTATTTAGCTAGAGCTAGCAATGCATGCCTTGTTTGCGTGATCAGAAATGTAATACCCACATATGCACACTTTATCCTCTCCTAGGTCATGACTCATGTAAACTACTATAATCCTATTATGCAATTGCGATGCAAGTGAAGGAGGTAGGGTATGGCAAACTAAGATTTGGTCAGGGTTTACTGTCATCTAGCTTGACAATCATTAAATACTAAGAAAGTCTCAAGTATATTTTCTTTTTTTAAATATAAGGACATTCTGTACTCTCTTGATTACACCTAGTGATATCACTTTTGTTCCCTCCAAAACAAAATGTTAGATAGACAGAAACAAAGAGAATGCATCCTCAAAAGGAGGGAGTATGTGTATTATACATATACTCACCTCAAGATAAAGTGGACATGGACCGTGGACACAATGCAAACTTTCAAGTAATAGTAGTATAGTCAATGACCCTTCATCCTAGAATTATTTGCCTAAATATTAATGCCAAAGAAATGCATAAGTATAGTCCATTTTTCATCTGAACACCGCCTATTTAGAAAACAAATGAATTTATTTTAGTATGAGTGCTATAGGAGCATATAGGGCAAAGGCCGTACTCATACAAAAAGATTTTAATGCAATACTTTCCAAAAACAACAAACTTCTTAATGTATACAATGAAGAGCATTAAAAACAGAAGGCCCCACAAAAGAGATTGAGCAAATTTCAATGGCTTCCTCTCAATTTGATGTCACACCACTCGTCTGATGCAAGCTGGTGAGTAGGAGGGAGGAGCAATCCAAATAAAAATAAATAGATTTATATGTAAGAATTTACAAGTAAAGGGGAAAAAATTAGTGAATCATTTTAAAGTGCAGATAAACCACAGCAATTAGAAAACAATTAGGACTATCAAGGGGTATTGTCAAACCCAAACAGACTGGTAAACCGAGACCTCAGCAGGTCCAATTTTCAAATTAGAATGCCTATAATCATGGTTCAAAAACTCAACCAATAGATGGTCGTACCAGAATTACACAGGCTGCAACCGGCTTGACTATTAATATCTGTTTGAACTCGGTATTGATCGATATCGATAAAATGTGGTTTGAGCCAGCCAAACCATATCGGTCTGGTCATGTTTTTTGGGAATTTTTGAATTTTTCAGAAAAGAGGGTCTTTCCCCGTATTGGCTAAAAAAGGCTGATAAATAGTCAACCCGGTCAAGTGGAACCAGTTTTGGGTCAACCAACACCGTGCCCCTATGATCAAAACCCTCCCATATCGGATCAACCATGACAAGATGAAGTGAATCAATTGGGTGTTGTATATCCATCTAAAGGACCTTTTTGCCACATAACTAATCCTTATGTTTTTAGATTCAAAGTGTTTATTGACCCTTTTACATAAAGCAGCTGCGGCAGTTGACGGACGCGAGTGGCTCCAGCAATTGCGGCAGGCTTGAGCGGCTCCGGCGATAGCAGCGGGCGCGATCAGCTCCGGCGGGTGGCGAAGGCGGCAGCGGTTAGATCCCTGACAAAAAAATCGGTAGGTCTAGGGTTCATCCCAAGGCCTGTAGATTAGGTTCGGCCGGGGGTGGGGGGTTCAGTTAGGTCCGGCCGGGGGGGGGGTTTGGTTAGGTCCGGCGGCGGCGGGGGGGGGGGGAGGGGGGGGGGGGTCGGTTGGTTCAGTTAGGTCCGGCGGCGGCGGGGGAGGGGGGTTCGGTTAGGTCCGGCAGCGGCGGCAAGGGGGTTCACTGGGTCGGTGGCAATTCAAAAGAAAATTTGAAATGCTGTGGAGGGCAATTCCGTCCACAGCATTTCAAAGTCCTTAGGCTAAACCAATCTCTTAGTCAGGGACCTCTCACTAAGTCCCCCTTCTTTATTTAGTATGATCTATTCTATGGATTAAAATATCAAATATGAACAAGACATGTTGCAAATAGAATACCAATAGAATCTAATCAGCATCTCACCCAATTTATATACTGAAAAAAAAAAAACCCCACTTTGAACAAACCCAAACCAGCATGCATCGTAGATAAATAACAAGGAGGCAATATAGCCAAAACCAATTAGCAACAGAATCTACAAAAAGGAATGAAATCCAAAACCAAGCATTCCCTAAGATCACATGACAGAAGCAACAAATCAATCAACCTGCATCTCCGGTTCTATTCGATTGCAATTCTGAATCTTTCGACTCAACTAGAGGTATATCAAAATAAAGCATAACAACAACACAGAATGGCAGGAGACAGAAAAACATTCTCCAATAGAAACCAAAGGTATAACTCTAGAAATCAAGAAACTCCTTAAAATTATCTGACAACCGGAAAAATCTTTGGCTAGAAGAAAATGGAACAAAGGACCCAAATGTTTGAAAACAATAAACTCCAACAAAATATGGATTAAAACACCCATATCAATCAAACTCGTCACGATTCATTGCAATAGAATGAAACATGAATCATGGAATTAGGGGAAAGAAAACTCGCGCACCCAGGAGCATGGAAGATCGTCATCCATTGCAAATTCACGTAAAAACAGACGAAAACACAGAATAGAAAAAAGAAACCCAAATCACAAAACCATCGAATTCAAACAAAAACACCCCAAAACCCATGAAAATCTGCCGCAATGGAACAACGGAACGGATCGGGAAAATGGGAACCAGACCAGAAGGCTGACAGAGTAAACCACGATCCATGCATCCTCAAACATCTTAGATTCCCATCCAATGCGATGATGTGGAGAGATCGAAGAGCTCACTTGGGGGAGGATGACCGGACGGTGGAAGCCATGGAGACCCTGGGGGATCTAGCGCTCCTCTTGCCAATGGTGGGTGAGAAGCATGTGAACGCCTCTGGTCGGAAGGCCGCCACCCTCGAAGCCATCGCCATCTCTCACTCTCTCTCGCTCGCTCGCTCGCTCTCTCTTCCTTTCTGTTTAGATTTTAGGGGCAGTGTCAGAAACAGGGAGCGGACGGAGGAGCGGATTTAACAAGAACCGCACTTCGAGCATGCCCGCTGGTTTCAGTTAAATTACGGTAGTAACCTTTGGTGATTTGTTCCGTAAATTTCGGTGGATCTGTGGGCGGTTAATCGAGGGCATCAGCTTCTGAAGAAAGGTCCGGAAATAGATCATCGGTAGTAACGAGTGTCGAGGCTGGGTGACCTTAGCGTCACCCTATTTATAACGTGACAGAAAAGCTGCAGACAAGATCTCCACTGGTCCATCCGTGTACATTGCAGTATCCGCCTCTCTCTCTCTCTCTCTCTCTCTCTCGCTCTCGCTCTCTCGTTTCTCTCTCTAGAGCCTCCGGCCCTCCAGCGTTTCTCCGTCCATAGGGGTGGCTATCCTTGACCCGATCCGAACCCGACCCAAAGTTAGCGGGTTTGGGTTTGGCCTAAACGGGTTCGGGTCATAAACAGGTTGACCCGATTGACCCGTTTATTTAATGGGTCGGGTTTGGGTTTGTACTTATAACCCGATTGACCCAACTTGACCCGTTTACCAAATGGGTCGTGTCAACCCGACCCGACCCGAGCCAACCCAAACCAACTCGAGCCAACCTGATCAAACCCGGCCCAATCCGACTTGTCTTGACCCAACCCGACAGGTTTACAAGGGTTCTGTTGACCCAACCCGAGCCAACCCAATCCGACACGACCCGACCCGTTTAGTAAACGGGTTAAACGGGTCGGGTCGGGTCAACCCGTTTATTAGGCGGGTCGGGGTCGGGTTTAAGTTTTTGACCCGTTTATTACACAGGTCGGGTTCGGGTTAGACGTTTTGCCCTTATACCTATGTCTCAACCCGACCCGACCCATTGCCACACCTATCCATCCATTTTCGCCACCACCTTCTCTTTCAGGTATGAAATTTTCGTTTCCATCAATATTTTGATACTTAAAATAATAATAATTCATACAAATATTTAACAAGGGATTTTTTTAAAAAAAAATATTTAAATAATAATATTTAAAATAATAGCCTCTGACCAAAAGTATTTGTCGGACTAGCACGCTGACAGCCACGTGGCATGTCAACGCCTAAAAGCGCTTGCCATGTCAGCTGTCATTTTTTTTCACGGCTCCTGTTTACTAAACACTGTTCCCCCTAATCCCAGCTTCCACAATACACTTAACCATTGATTTCAAACTGCTAGTTTAAACCCGGTGTTCACAATGTCGGGTTTATAAATCTGGTATCCGCATAGCCGGTTTTAAAACTGGTATATCATAACCGGGTTCCAACTTACGCTTGTTTAAACCCGATATTGCCATCACTGGGTTTTAGCTTAAACTTGAAAAAAAAAAAATACAACAGAGCATAAACAAACACTCGGTCTGCTACCTCTCGAACTCCCCCCCTCTATCAAAGAACAGACTCATATCCATCTCTCTCTCTCTCTCTCTCTCTCTCTCTCTCTCTCTCTCTCTCTCTCTCTCTCTCCTCACTCGATCTGTTCTCTCAATCTCACGCACGATCTCGCCCCTCCTCCCTACCACTCTCCATCTCACGCACGATTTCGCCTCTCCTCCCTGCCACTCTCCATCTCACACACGATCTCGCCCCACCTCCCTGCCACTCTCCACCTCACGCACGATCTCGCCCCTCCTCCCTGCCACTCCCCCCCGGTCAATCTGGTGTCTCTCAATATCACTCACGTTCTTGCCCGTCCTCCCTGCCACTCTTCATCTCGCCTCCAGGTCGTGGTCAAGGATGAGAATGTCATACGAGACTGCCTCCTAACTCCATCCTTTCAGGTACTCTCTCTCTCTCTCTCTCTGAGTAGCTGCATTTGCAGGCTGTCCGATCTATCAAGCTCCGCATCCACTTGGATTCACCATTGAATGTGAATAGGTATTGATTAGTTCTGTTCACAATCTGATCCTATAATACTTTTTCTTAATTTGACATCACACATTCATTTTGTATTTTGCTCTCTTAATTTCTAACTTTATCGTGTTAATCAATGAAATGATATCAAGTTCACGAGTTTCCGTGCTACTTTCTTGGGGGATAGGATCATTATGGATGATGAGTCCCCCGAGTTTCGGGAATGTCAAAGACGATTGGTGTCTGTCAGTCCTACTATATTATATACAGATTTTCTTGAGATGTTATATGGGGTGACGGGGTATTCATTCGACCAATTTATTCTCAGACTAACATGTAGATGGCCTATGGGCCAAAAAACATATCGAGCAGTCGACATTTCTGATAATGCAACTTTGAGCGTCATGCTGAGTTTGTATAAGAAGAGATACACTACTGAGCTTTTTGTCGAGAGGGATTGCCACCCATATGTTTCACAGTTGTCAGAAAGATTTGGAGAATTTTTACAATGGTTGATTTGAATGAAGACTATACCCCTTTCGGTCATACCCCATGTGTAGTTGAGGAAGCGACTCCATTAGAAAGGTCGCGTCCAACTGATAATCCCCAATCCTCATTATACTAATACTTGTATATTTTATATATATATATATATATATATATATATATATATATATATATATATATATATATATATATATATATATATAGGGGAGGGATACTCTTACTCATGGCATCTTACAAGTGGAGTTTACTAATGATCTGGGCCGTCCGTTCCGATCATGATGGAGGGCCCGGATCATTAGTTCCCATCTCCCTTTCTCTCACTCTCAAATGAACAGCCCAACCACTCCCCATCCCCGATCAAAGCCCGATCCCAACCCCAACTCCCCGTCCGACTCCGGCGGCTCACCCTCCCTCCGGCTCCGGCAGCCCACCCCCCCTCCGGCTCCGGCGGCCCACCCCCCCTCCGACTTTGGCTCCAGCTCCGGCCCCGACCCCCCCCCCCCCCCCCGCGCGGCGCAGCACCCCAACCCCGATCCCTCGCCGGCGCAGCACCACCCCAACCCCGATCCCTCGCCGGTGCAGCACCACCCCGACCCCGATCCGCCGCCGGCGCAGCACCCTTACCCCGATCCGACGCCGGCGAAGCACCCCGACCCCTGCCGACGCTGAAATCAGACCCCCCCCCCCCCCCCCCCCCCCCCGTCGGTGTCGGGCTGCGATCGGGCTGCCGGAGGGGATCAGGCTGCCAGAGGGGGGGGTCGGGTGGCTGCCGGAGTCGGAGCCGGAGGGGAAGGGGAAGGGGTCGGGGTCGGGGTCGGTGGGGATGGGGGTCGGGGGTGCTGTACATGTGAGAGAGAGAGAGAGGGGGATAGAAGGGGGGAGGTAATCAGATCCATCCGTTTCGGAATGGACGGTCCGGATCATTAGTAAGAGTTTACTTGTAAGAACTCATGAGTAAGAGTATCCCTCCCCATATATATATATATATATATATATATATATATATATATATATATATATATATATATATATATATATATATATATATATATATATATATATATATATATAGGGCCGGGTTCCTATGACATGTCATTGGGAGTACCCTATGACATATGGTGAATTAGTAATGCTAGAATGTTTAGAATGTGCTGAATTTTTTTGAGGGTGATCACCTTACCTTAGATAGAATGTCCACAAAAAATCAAAGCATTCTAAAACTTTTTGGGGCATCAAATGCTAGAAGCTTTATCGGCAATCCATTTTAACCGTTAAATTGAAAATCATATTTGATCCATCTAGAAGTTTTAGAATGAGCCGATTTTTTTACGGGGGTCCTATCTAAGATAGGGTGATTATCCTCATAAAAATTCAGAACATTCTAAATATTCTAGGGTTACTAACTCACCATATGTCATAGGGTACTCCCTATGACATGTCATAGGAACTCATTTCCCATATATATATATATATATATATATATATATATATATATATATATATATATATATATATATATATATATATATATATATATATATATATATATATATATATATATATATATATAGAGAGAGAGAGAGAGAGAGTTTTGCTCACCTACGGGACGTCCCGCACGGAAGTAATGCGGGACAAATTCTGGGCCGTCCGATTCACTTCGATCGGGCGGCTGGAATTCAGTCGGACCAAAAATCCCGGCTGTTACTGTGGCGGGCACGGTAACAGCGAATATTTGGTCTGGCTGAATCCCATCCGTTCGATCGATTGATCGAACGGCCGATACCAATTTTCACTGTTACTGTAGCGGCTACAGTAATAGCGAAAATTGGTCTGAACCGTTCGATCAATTGATCGGACTGATGGGATTCATTCAGAACAATTTTCGCTGTTACTGTGCCCGCTACAGTAACAGCGAAAATTGGTATCGACCATTCGATCGAACGGATGGGATTCAGCCAGACCAAATATTTGCTGTTACTGTGCCCGCCACAGTAACAGCCGGGATTTTTGGTCCGACTGAATTCCAGCCGCCAGATCGAAGTGAATCGGACAGCCCAGAATTTTTCCCGCATTACTTCCGTGCGGGACGTCCCGTAGGTGAGCAAAACTCTCTCTCTCTCTCTCTCTCTCTCTCTCTATATATATATATATATATATATATATATATATATATGAGGAATGGGATGCTGCCTATCAAAGCAGCGTTTTTGCTGCTTTGAGACATTGTTTGACCATCCTAGAAGTTTTGGAATTTGATGAAATTTGGTGAGGGTGTTGTCTAGGGTAAGATGATCATCCTCACAAATTTTCATCAAATTCCAAAATTTCTAAGAGGGTCAAATGGTCAAAGCAAAATGCTGCAGATTTTAACGGCAACTGTAGACGACTGATTTTGCTTCGACCTTTTGAACCCCCTAGAAGTTTTGGAATTTGATGAAAATTTGTGAGGATGATCATCTTACCCTAGACAACACCCTCACCAAATTTTATCAAATTCCAAAACTTCTAGAATGGTCAAACAATGTCTTAAAGCAGCAAAAAATGCTGCTTTGATAGGCAGCATCCCATTCCTCTATATATATATATATATATATATATATATATATATATATATATATATATATATATATATATATATATATATATATATATATATATATATATATATATATATATATATATATAGGGGATGGGGAGCCTGCACCCGAGGTGCAGCAAGAACGCTGCACCCCAAGAATTATTTACCTACCTAGAAGTTTTGGAATTTGATGAAATTTGGTGAGGATGTTGTCTAGGGTAAGATGATCATCCTCACAAATTTTCATCAAATTCCAAAACTTCTAGGGGGGTCAAATGGTCGAAGCACAATCAGCCTTCCGCAGTCACCGTTAAAATCTGCAGATTTTGCTACGACCATTTGACCCCCATAGAAGTTTTGAAATTTGATAAAAATTTGTGAGGATGATCATCTTACCCTAGACAACACCCTTACCAAATTTTATCAAATTCCAAAACTTCTAGGTAGGTAAACAATGCTTGAGGTGCAGCGTTCTTGCTGCACCTCGGTGTGCAGGCTCCCCGTCCCCATATATATATATATATATATATATATATATATATATATATATATATATATATATACTAGTAAAAACCCCGTGCCCAAGGTCACGGAAAAGATTTCGAGGACAACGAAAATATTTCGAGGGCGGTGATAATTTTTAGAGGGTGGCGGCAACATTTTGGGGGTGGCAAAAGATTTTGGGGGTATGAAAAATTTTTAAGGGAGGGGTCAATATTTTAAGGATGGTAACAGTAATTTAAAAGTGATAATAATATTTCGAGGGAGGTGATAATATTTCCATAAAAGCATTTTGGCAAGGACACATATATTAGTTGGGGGCGACAAAATTCACTAATAACATAATTGCACTAATATTTTGTGTGAATGGACTCACGGACTACGTCGTATGCTCACAATATTTTGTTGTAGGTGGGCCCCACTGATGAATCACATTCAGCACTCCAATGTATACACATGAGTGGCTCGAGTGCGATTTATTGGTGGGGCCCATCTCCATCGAACGTCTGTGTTTATTCAACACACCGCATCAGATTCATACATCTACCTTACAATAATATTTTGAGGGTGGCAACAGAATCCTGATGGCTGTCGACTCCACTCAGCCCGACCGTATGCAAACAAACGATTGTGCTGAGGTATTAACTCGAAAACCCCATCATCTCTCTCTCTCTCTTTCTTTGCTGGAGGGGACAGCTCCCAAGCGACTCGGCCCAAGACCTTACCCATGCTCTAGTGGCATTCGATGGTTGTTGACTGATATCATCCTAGACTGGCATGCAAACGAATATTTAACGTACGATACAATCCATAGACGACCCAACCCAAGGCCCCATGCACCCATGCACGCTCTGGTCATTTGACATCTGACATCTCTCTCTCTCTCATAGGCGGTGATAAATTTTTCGACGGCGACGCGACACTCACATTCAACGGGGGCGTCCACATTTAGTTGTGGCACCCATTTCCAGCGGGGCGGTTATATTTTATAGCAATCACTCCCATCAAAAAAGGCCGTAGCTAACGAATGACGTGAAGCTACGGCCTTTTTTATTGGCAAAACTAATTTGCATTAAGAAATCCAAGGATCACTTGTGGATCGAAACAAAATTATTTGGATAACCTGCACTTTTTATGAAACTTTTATTTGCAGCCCAATTATTTGGACAACCAAACAATTACAAAAGCAATTTCATCACCTCTAACCATTATAGCTTTCTAGTTCATTACATTCAAATTGGAAACATGAAGCTTGCTATAAGTCGGATTCTAAGTCCTACAGGCCTTATGTCATCGAATGGCTGATTTCTAGAGCCAATTCCCTTAGCAGTACTGAATCTCCATTCAAGAAGCAACCCTCCAAATTTTACATAGCTGATCCTCACATTAGGAGGCACTTGTAGGAAAGCTACATCGTCCGGAATAAATTCTATAAATATATATATTTTTGACAATTTATCCATATCCTAAAGCAACAATGTTCGGAATATCCTACAAATATCTAAATTTTGGATAATTTATCCATATACCAAGAAAATAAAATCGGGAATAAAATGAGCTACTGAACAATTGCTTTGCTGGTTGATTATCAACTTTTTTAATGGTTAACAACTATCAAGTGTCGGCAACTTTTTGTTTACAAAAAGAAAGATGTGACATGGGTGAACAGATACATCACATGTTGTTGGGCCAATTACAGGGCCCACTCCTTCAATGCTTTCAATGTTGTCCGAGGTCCGATTTTTTCTATTGTTGTTGCAATTTTCAGTTCTTTCTTGATCTCTAAATGAGTCCATTTTCACCAAAAAGAATATGAGCTACAAATATTCCACACTTATAACTCTACCTAAATACTCAATACATCTCTATATGATTTGTGTATCAAATCTTAGCACATAAATATATTGCATATGACATGTATCGTGCATGCTTAACTATCACCAAAATTTTGGAAAAACAGAATTGTACCCCCCAAATCTCCAAGAGTTTTATGGTCTACTTGTTTTTTTTTTTTTGTTGGACTCAGTCTACTTGTATTAGTATTGGAAAATCACAGAGTATGCCTTCATACCAGAATATGCAAACATTGAACCTGGGCCTCAACTAATATTTTGTTGACATCATAATATAGAATTGCAGGCCTAGATATCAGGTCAGATTGCCTGAGGTTGCAAAAATATACAAAGAAGGAAGTAACATGAATCACTCCTTTATTTGTCTTCCTATTCGTTCCAAGATACTCTTTCCACCAGAGACAAAAACTAAGGTATTCTATAAAATTGACTTGTTCACAAAGAATTATTTATAGGCATCATTACCTAGCACATTGCTTCATCAGTTAATGATCGATGCCAAATAAATAACAGAGAGATAAATCAGATAACATTACACTATAGTGTTCTATGCTGCTGCATGATCACATCCGACTTTGGCTGCCCAATAAATAATTGATTTGCTATGCGAAATATGCAACAAATAATATAGCAAGTACACCTTGATCGAATCTCTCTCTCTCTCTCTCTCTCTCAACCTATTTGCAAACTTTACTCTTCCAGTCTTCCAACCTAACATGGCACCCGATCACAGCCGTCCGATGCACCCAACCCCAACCGATGAATCGCAAACAACCCGCTAACCAAGGGCCGATGTGATCGAGTGCCATGCCAGGATTGTAAAATATAAACATTATAAATTGTCTGATCTAATTGAGAAGCCTTGTTATAAAAAAAAATTGAAGCATGGATTGAAAACATAAAGTATCATTAATAAAGAGTAAAAACCACAAATCAAATATCTTATGAGAGAACTCAAGCAATGTTGAAATCATCATGACTTTAAAAAAAGGTTTACAAACATCACAACTAAGAAAAAAAATCCTAACATCGAATGCGGCAGTCACTCGGACGGTGCTACTGCATCGAGGGGCTGAATAATTGTTCTTTGTCATGACCTTTAAATAATAAAATATTTAACTCTGGGATGGAATAGTCTTCACTATCTTAGCAAAAGAAAAAATATCCAAGGAGCCGGTATGACATCCTCATAAAATATTATTAATTTCAAAATTGAATAAATGAGGAGTTAAAATTATAACTTGAGGCTAAAATCATAAACTGGATAACAAACATTCATACATAAACAGTTCAATAGCAAACAAATGAATAGCAAACTAAATAGCTTTGTCCAATCACACTTCTCTCCATTTGCACAAAGGCTGTAGTTATTCAGATGACTTAAAGAAAAGGATCCCATTTCACCTGATGTATGTGAACTCGGGTGCAGGTGGCGCTTCGACGAAGAGCTCGTCTACTTGTGCAAGCATTTGAACATGCCGATCTTCAAGGTGTGAGTGAATTGGACCAAGATACCCAAATCGAGATCTTTTAAGTCATCTGAACATAGTGAATTTCTGCAACCGAGAAGGAATTCAAGCTATAGTGAACAAAAGCACTGATTAATCAGAGAAGTAGACATCAGTGTGGCATTAGACCATAAAAAAAAAATCAACATTAAAAGATAAGTAACTTAATAGTACCAACTGCATTGTAAAACAATCTAAGGTATTCAACCCGAAACGCTTAACCCGAATGTTCACCTAGAATATTGTTGCATCCAACCATAATGTCCCTTTGCCCACCGGTCGGGTTTGAGTGTGATTCATCGACCGGGTTAGAGTGTAATTCACCGGTAGAGCAGGGTTGGGTGTAACAATTGGCTAATATTAGGACATGCCATTCTGGTTGAACATTCGGGTTAAGCATTTATGAGTGATAGTATTTTCCTCGTCAAATTCAATAACATGACATGGTAACAAAAGAACAGGTTTGAATCAAGCTCAGTTGGATATCAACACCCACTAATTATTTTATTTCTTAAAATGAAAAAAAAAATGCAAACTTCTTTGAACACAGGTGATGGAAGTGCACTACTACAGTCGTGCTCGAATATAAACCTAAGAATTTGGATTTTGAGAAAATTAATACCCAACAACCAGCATACTCATATTCCAATGGAGCAATGGGCTCCAACACCTGATGTGACAATCAATGATTGGATCTTACTCCACTATCACAAAGTAAATCGATTAAAATCAAAATGAATAAAACAACTGATGTGGCAATACGCAGCAATAAATATGTTGTGAACAATCAGTTAGAAGAAGAAAAAAAACACAAAATAGGGTAAGAACAATGACATTATACAACAGATATTTAATCAAAGATACCCAATAATACATGGATAGCATTGCTTTACCCAACTGCATAGCACCTGCCGGTTGGTACGACATGCCATAAAATAGGTCGAATGGCCTGGTGGTGAAAGCTTTCCTGCTGCAACACACACACCCATGGGGATTTGCTAGGAATCCGTCCTCTCGATCAAATTCAGAGTTATCTACTACTGGGTTTGAGTGGCTTCGCTTCTTGGGTTTGCTCTATTTTGGATCAACCTGTATGGATTCAAACTTTTGGAGATTAGATTAAGGATGATAGGCACCTATTTGTAGCAGCCTTCAAACAAAATAATATCAGAGAGAGAGAGAGAGAGACCGAATTGGATAAAGAAATTAAGTCTTCAGCATTCGGCGTCCATTGATCTCACATGATCTAAGCTCATCTCAAAAAAATCACATGCAAATTCAAGAGTGATCATGCAATGATGAATGCCATGAGTAATTAGGTTCATAATCCTCTTTTTCACTCATTCCTATCAAAGATCCCCTCAGATTTGGAGGAAAAAATAAAATAGATTGAAAAGAAAAACCAATTTCAGATCTGTGTAAAAGAAAGGTAATGGAGGAAAAACCTCAGATCCAGTTCCTTTACTCCATCGCTCCCTATCGTTTGCTCTATTTTTGATCAACCTACATGGATTCAAACTTTTGGACATTAGATTAAGAATGATAGGCGCCTATTTATAGCAGGCTTCAAACTAAATCAAATGAGAAAGAGCGAGAGAAATATAGAGAAGAAATTGAAAGAGAAATATAGTGGGGGGAATGTGAATTGATTTACATATTTTAGATTGAAAAAGATGAATTGATTCACAAAATCATACAAAATACGTAATCAACTTGTCGAGCACCTTGCCCTCGACATTGGTTCCACCCCCATTTGAACTACTAAACATAGGACACATCAAAAAACCATCAAATCTTGCAAAATAATGATAAGTTCTTTTTAATGTAAAATTGGAAGAATACATAGAGTTTGGAAGAATCCGCACCCATCTTCGCTTGAGAAAAGCTTTCGATGAGAAATGCAAAATTGGTGTACTTGATCAATGACACAGCCTTGAAGGAAATATGAATGATTAATTTTTATAACCCAGATGTATTCTCTTTGCCTCCCTGTCTCCTGCATCTCCACTCACACATCCTCTTGTGAAAAAATCCAACAAAAAATAGAAGAAAAAAAAAACAGAGCTCTATTCATCTCCAGCACCTCCATTCCCTCATCCTCCTTACAAAAATCAAAACCTCGAAAGAATCAGAGATAGATCTGAGGGGTTCGAACCTTGGGAATCTTATCTCGAAGCCTCTCATCTCCTGCATCTCCATTCACCCATCCTCCTCTGCAAAAATCCAACAAAAAACAGAAAAAAAAAAACCATGAATATCAGAACTGAAAGAATCAAAGTGAGATCTGTGCATGGAGGGGCTACGGAAGGCGATCACATAAAAAAATAGAAAAAATTCGACAAAGGGGGCTGTTGTTCTCCAATGCGATCGGCTAAAAAAAAATCAAAAATAAAACTTTTGAGTTAGAGAGATGGAGAAAATGGCGATTGGATTCTCTCTATAGAAAAAATCAGATGTGGGCTGCAATTGGCTTTAAAAACAAAAAATTGAGATAGGGGGAGGGGAGCGTTGCGATCTACCTAGGTCGACGGAGGGCTGTAGAACATGATCAGCTTCTCTTCTGCTATGTGATCGGTTAAAAAATTTAAATAAAAAAAATTCGAGTTAGAGAGATCGAGAGGGGAGGGGGGGGTGCTGCGACCTACCTGGGTAGACAGAGGGGAAGACGATCGACTTCTCTTCTCCTCATCTCCTCTCTGTTCTTTCTCTACGGACGACGGCTTAATCCTTTCCATGCCGGGGTTGATTATGGAGGAGAAAATGGTGAGGATCAAGGGGAGATTGAGGGGGAGGATGGAAAGGATCGCGTGCTAGAGGGTGAGTGGGATCCGCGGGGGGAGAGGCGCGCGATCAACGGAGGGGCGAGGTCTGAGGTGGTTCGCGGATGGGGGCGGGGACGGAGAGGGTGAACGGGATCGCGGAGGGGGGCAGGGACGAAGAGGGCGCGCGATCAACGGAGGGGGGCTGAGGTGGCTCGCGGAGGGAGAGGCGTGGGGGGCGGGGGGGGGCGGCTTCCGAGAGAGAGAGAACGGCACAGGGGCGGGGGTCTCCGGGTTCCAAGAGAGAGAGGGAGGGCGTGGGGGGCGGCTTCCGAGAGAGAGAGAACGACACAGGGGCGGGGGTCTCCGAGTTCCAAGAGAGAGAGGGAGGGCGTGGGGGGCGGCTTCCGAGAGAGAGAGAACGGCACAGGGGCGGGGTTTGTTGGGCAGGATTAGGCAATGGACGGCTGTGATTGCGTTCAGCATTTAAGAGGTTGAGTGGGGTTCCGATAGAAAACGGACGGCGGGGTTAGTTGGGCAGGGTTAGGCAATGGACGACTGTGATTGAGTTGGGAATTTAAGAGATTGAGTGGGATTCGGATAGAAAACGGACGACTGTGATTTATCCCCCTTCTCTAGATAAATCCGAGCCGCTCCTTTGTCTCAGTTCATTTGTCCCCCCCACAACCGTCGTCCCTTATTATATATATATATATGGAGAGGGATACTCTTACTCATAGCCTCTTACTCATATTACTATGATCCGGGCCGTCCATTAGATCCCGACGTACGGTTCGGATTAGATTGGGAGTTAAAGCAATGGTGTCCGTATTAAATGCAGGCTTTTAATATGGGATTTTAATACGGGCATTTAATGTGAACATCATTGCTTTAACTCCCAATCTAATCCGAACCGTACATCAGGATCTAATGGACGGCCCGGATCATAGGTAACTATATGAGTAAGAGGTCATGAGTAAGAGTATCCTTCCCCTACACACACACACACACACACACACACACACACACACACACACACACACACACACACACACACACACACACACACACACACACATATATATATATATATATATATATATATATATATATATATATATATATATATATATATATATAGAGAGAGAGAGAGAGAGAATACGGGAAATAAGCTGACAGCCCAATTCTTAGTTTGGGATGTCAACACACAGTCGTCCGATTGCCCATCACAGCCGTAGGTTAAAAAAAAAAACTGTTTCTGTCTCTCTCTCTCTCTCTCTCTCCCGATCTCGAGCTTGAGCTCGAGCACCAGCACCAGCCCGACCACCGGCCCCCTCCGTCTCTGTCCACCGGTAACCCCCGACGGTAGCCGCTCCGGCTCCGGCCACCGGTAGCCCCCTCCGGTCTCCGGCCACCAGCAGCCCACCGAGGGTCGGTAGTCGAGGGTCCTGCTGGTCGGGGGCTGCTGGTCGGGGGCTGCCGTCGGGGGCTGCCGGTGGACGGAGACGGAGGGGGCAGGTGGTCGGATGCACGGCCGGAGCCGGAGGGGGCGAGAGAGAGAGAGGATGAGGTGGGTCGGGTCGGTGGGTTGCTGGTGGCCGGAGACCGGAGGGGGCTGCCGGTGGCCGGAGCCGTCGGGGGCTGCCGGTGGACGGAGACGGAGGGGGGCCGGTGGTCGGATGCACGGCCGGAGCCGGAGGGGGCGAGAGAGAGGATGTGGTGGGTTGGTTGGGTAGGTGAAGATGAAAAGCTGTTAACAGCTGTCTTATATTTTTTTAATTCGGATGGTTGCCGGTGACAGTCCATTTGAACAAATGGGCTGTCAGCTCATACCCCGTATTCTCTCTCTCTCTCTCTCTTTCTCTCTCTCTCTCTCTCTCTCTCTCTCTCTCTCTCTCTCTCTCTATATATATATATATATATATATATATATATATATATATATATATATATATATATATAGGGGACGGGGAGCCCTCACCTCAGATGCAGCGTCAACGCTGCACCCGAGCCTCTGCGTGCGCCATGTGTCCACGGAATCGGCGCGAGATCCGGCCGTCCGGATTTTAAAACCGCAGGACGAACCTCAGTTGTCCGATTGACTCGATCGAACGGGAGATCCAGTCGTCTGGATCTAAAATACACGGGATCTCGCGCAGCCGTCTGATTGGCTTGACCCGGCTGTCTGATTCGTGCAGCACACCCCCGCCCGCCGTCTGATCCGTGCAGCGCACCCCCGCCCGTTATTTCAAATGGGCCGGGTGATTCCCATCCGTTCGATCAAGGGAATCGAACGGATAAAATCGATTTTTGCTGTTATTATAGCCGCTACAGTAACAGCGAAAAACGTTTTTGTCCGTTCGATTCCCTCGATCGAACGGATGGGAATCACCTGGCCCAATTGAAACGCTGGGCGGGGGTGCGCTGCACGGATCAGACGGCCGGGTCAAGCCAATCAGACGGCTGCGCGAGATCCCACGTATTTTATATCCGGACGGCCGGATCTCCGGTTCGATCGAGTCAATCGGACGACTGAGGTTCGTCCTGCGGTTTTAAAATCCGGACGGTCGGATCTCGCGCCGATTCTGTGGACATGTGGTGCGCGCAGAGGCTCGGGTGCAGCGTTGACGCTGCACCCGAGGTGCAGGCTCCCCGTCCCCATATATATATATATATATATAGAGAGAGAGAGAGAGAGAGAGAAACGGGATGCTGCCTATCAAAGCAGCGTTTTTGCTGCTTTGAGACATTGTTTGACCATCCTAGAAGTTTTGGAATTTGATGAAATTTGGTGAGGGTGTTGTCTAGGGTAAGATGATCATCCTCACAAATTTTCATCAAATTCCAAAACTTCTAAGAGGGTCAAATGGTCGAAGCAAAATGCTGCAGATTTTAACGGTGACTGCAGATGACTGATTTTGCTTCGACCATTTGAACCCCCTAGAAGTTTTGGAATTTGATGAAAATTTGTGAGGATGATCATCTTACCCCAGACAACACCCTCACCAAATTTCATCAAATTCCAAAACTTCTAGGATGGTCAAACAATGTTTCAAAGCAGCAAAAAATGCTGCTTTGATAGGCAGCATCCCATTCCTCATATATATATATATATATATATATATATATATATATATATATATATATATATATATATATATATATATATATATATATATATATATATATATATATATATATATATATATATATATATATATATATATATATATATATATATATATATATATATATATATATATATATATATATATATATATATATATATATATATATATACAGTGTTACTGGTCTATTACTCGATAGTGGATTACGAGACGACACAAGCCGATGGTCCAGCCTCCGGCTCAACCAGAGGCCGAGCCACAGCCGGAGGGACCTCCCAAGGCACCACCAGAGTCACAGCCATAGGGACCTCATCCGGATGAGCCACAACCTGAGGTTCCTCCTTAGGTGCCACCAAAGCCACAGTTGGAGGTATACTGACCACAAGGGCCATACGAGCGACGCATGGTAGGTAAGTTATATTTGTCCTAAATTATTAGTTTTGATATTCATTTAATAGTATATTCATATTCATTGTTATGTTATTGCAGTTTGACACGATACAGACGGTTCACCATAGACTTTAGGCATTCAGTTAAAGTTACTACTTGGATCTATCTCCGGAGGCCGGGGATGAGATCGATGGTTTACTGGCATTTATGGTTGAGGCTCTCGACAACATACCGCCATTTACTGCTACCACGGGCTCGATACCTCACTTCACCGTCGGAGGTCAGACACGCACCAGCTACCTCGACCGACCATCTATCTCTAGAGCAGCTGAGGCTGAGCAGCCTATTCGGTACTATCGCCAGAGAGATAAAGCTACTACGTCCACCTCCCAGGTTAAGCAGACACAGGTTGTGGTCGAGTCACTACCAAAGGGACCTCCTGAGGTGCAGCCAAGGCACTACCAGATGCACAGGCATAGCCGGAGACATTGATTGAGGTCGAGACCGAGGCTGAGGTCGCGGTCGAGGCCGAGGCCGAGGTCGAGGCTGAGGCTGCACTTGAGCCCGAGCCCGAGATTGAGGATGAGGTACCACGTCGAGGTCGGGGTCGGCCGCCGGGTCATGGTCGAGGCCGTGGACGAGGATGATGCCAAGGACGTGGGGAAATAGCTCTAGCTCAGGGCACTAGATCGAAGAGACAGAGGACATAGCTTGACATATTTTATCCAGTTACATCATTTTTGTATTGCCACATTTAATGTACTGGCATATATATGTGATGATTTCAAATATATGATTTCTCTCTTTTGTTGTGAAGAGGTTTCGCTCTTTTGTTGTGAATATATTCAATAAGAGTTTCATCCTGCCATTTGAATGTCTTTTATGATATTTTTGTTGTGAAGAGGTAAATGTGGTATGCAACTTATTCAATATGAGTTTCATCTCTTTTGTTGTGAAGAGGTAGATGTGGTCTGCAACTTGGCAAATCACATCTTGCTCTGTTATTTTTTTTCAGGTTTTTCTATATATTCGGTGGTCGATCACAACGCCGGGTTTATAAGGTCTTCTACAATAACGGTTTTAGACAGCAGACCAAATGTGTTTCTGCTCTGTTCTTTTTTTTTTTCAAGTTCTAGCTTAAAGCCGGTGATGATAATATCGGGTTTAAACAACGTAGTTGAAACCAGATTATGATAATACCGCTTTTAAAATCGGCTATATAGATACCAGATTTATAAACCCAGCATAATGAACACTGGGTTTAAACCAGCAGTTTGAAATAAGTGGTTAAGTGTATTTGTGGAAGCTGGGATTAGGGGGGACAGTGTTTAGTAAACCAGGTAATACAGATGTCGGGTTTATTAGGCTTCGTGAAAAAAAATATGACAGCCAACGTGGCAAGCGCTTTTCGGTGCTGACATGCCATGTGGCTGTCAGAGCACTAGTCTGACAAATACTTTTGTTCATAGGCTATTATTTAAATATTATTTAAAAAATCCCATTTAACAATATGAATATATTATAGTTTTACAAAAATAATAAAATATTTATTTTTAATAAAATTTTAAAGAAACTTTGATAGCCATGATCTCACATAGATACATGTACACTTTGCGATAATTAAAAGAAATTACATTTCTACACTCTTGAGATCTGAAACTCTACTAACGTGTATCTCTATATATGTTGTACAGATGCATAATAGCAAGCGCGGAGCTAGGATTTTCGATAAGGGGGGGGGGGGGGGGGGGGGGGGAAGGTGAAAAATTAAAGTACAATGGATTGTCGACTAGGGCTAGGCTTGGGCCTAGATCCAGCCCGACATAGTATAAATGGGGCCCAAATTTAGGCCCATTGTCACCCTATGGTTGACCAATAAATTTTTTTTTTCTCTTCACTTCCTTACTTATAGCTGAAAAAATAAAAAAAAATCAAATTTCACAAAATAGATATTGAATTTAATCCTGTCGATTAAATATATTGCTTTTAAAATATTTTTCTTGAATATATAGATGAGGATTTTGGTCTTTATTTTAAAGAAGAAAAATCCAAAAAATGGGTTAATAAAAATTGAAAAAAAAGAGTTTACTTTCAATGTGCCGTGGCTTCGTGGTCCTCACAAGATCAAATATCCAGATTTGAGATCAGCTTCAAGGTAGATTGAAAAAGGCATCTCAAACTCACCCCATATTTTGTAAAACAGCACCACGGTGGAAAGGCAGATGAGCGTATGAAGAAGAAAAAAAATCTCTAACCGAACAATTAAGGAATCCTCTCTATCCGTATAAAAATAGTCCATCGTATCGCAGATGACGAGAAATAAAAAACCACGATCGCGGATCCTCTTTTCCGCCAAATAAAAGAAGAGTTTATTACACTTTACCCCCTGAAATATAGCTCAAAAACACTTAACCCTCCTGTAGCTTCTTCTGTTCCAATTCGCCTCCTAAAGTTTGAAATGTTAGCATAATACCCCTTTTGTCAACTACTAAATTTGTCTCATTTGGTATTTTTTATCTGACTTGTAGGGGGCAAAATGTAGCTTTCTAACTATTAGGGGGTTACGTGTTTTTGAGCTAAACTTCTGGGGGACAGTGTAATTTACCCCCCCAAAAAAAGCCAACATAGCAATGCTATTCAACCGATCAGACTCCCATCACAGTGTCTCTTTCCCTGCCGCTCCAGGTTGAGTGTGAATGATTCACCTGTCAGCACAGGTGCAGCGAACGACTATGATCGGTCGGTAAAGGAAAAGTTTTTAAATATTTCTTGTTGAATGGCATTTTCCTGTAACACGCTCCATATCCGTGGGCTACGTGGAGCCACAGAAGGGAGCCGCAAAAGAGTTTGCAGTGAAGTATCAATTCGCAAGCTCATCTTGGCAGAATGACCACTCAATTAAGTTTTCTTTATTATTGTTTTTGTCACATGGCGGGCAAAGGGGGCATGATATGCTCTATGTTGTTTTGGTGATGATACATTACTAAAGAGTCAAGAAAATTTTGAGATTTCAAGGGGAGCCCCCTCGCCCCTATGTGGATCTGCCGGTGCATAATAGTCTAAACATTGAAAAGATAAAAATTTTGTTCTATTAAAATATAAAATATGATCGTATAAAGTTGTTGATATACAAATACAAGATTATTAGTGTATTGTGCATGATATTTTTTTTCAATAGATAGAATTAGTATAATATGGTCACATTAAACCATATTGCTTCTAGCAAGGATCATCCAATTTGATTATTTTTTAAATAATTTTTTTATTTAAATGATGAAAAACTATAACGAGTACATGCCATCCATGTTTCAATTCAAAAAAATAATGATCCTTGTCCAACCCCCCGGGCCACATCACTGCACCAAAGTTAAGAAAATACCACATAAATAAACGACGTGCTTAGACCGTCGTTTCTTTTACGACGGTTATTATTATAAAAGATGGTTTAAAGCCATTGTTTATTACCAATTAATTATTTTTTAAAACGGGCTCGCTATTGCAGATTAAACCATGGTCGGAGACCGTCGTGTAATCTGACCTAAATTTCGTGAAATCAGATCTCCCTCCGATCTGTTTTTTTTCTCCCTCTTTCTCCCTCAAATCTTTGCATGCCCTCCTCTCTTCTCTCTCCGTCTTTCTGAAGTTTTCGGCCAGCAACCATCGGCCGGCGGGTGCAGCATGATCGGAAGGTACCGTCTCTCTCTCTCTCTCTCTCTCTCTCTCTCTCTCTCTCTCTCTCTCTCTCTCTCTCTCTCTCTCTCTCTCTTCTTATCGCCCACATCCTCCACCTGTCGTCGCCCTCCTCCACCTCCCCTGCCACTGTCTCCTCTATGTGCCGCCGCTACCAGCACCTCCTCAACCTGCCACCACCACCCTACCTCCTCCAACTCCCCTGCCCCACCAACGCCACCTCTTCCATATGCCGCCACCAGCACCTCCACCTGCCTCCTGCCGCTACCACCTCTCTCTCTCTCTCTCTCTCTCTCTCTCTCTCTCTTCGCCACCACCTTCTCTACGTGCCGCCACCACCAGCACCTCCCCCACCTGCCGCCACCCCCCCACCTCCCCTGTTGCCACCACCACCACCACCTACCACTTGCCGCCACCACCAGCACCTCCTCCACCTGCCGCCACCCCCCACCTCCCCTGCTGCCACCACCACCACCACCTACCGCTTGCCACCACCACATCTCTCTCTCTCTCTCTCTCTCTCTCTTATTGTGATATGATCTGTCTTCCCTCTTTATCAGTCGACGACGGAGCTCCTCCTTTGATTCTTATATTGCCTTCCCCCAAGCTTCTCTGGCAAAACTCTAGATAAGGGTCATTCTCTGGAATGTTAGAGCATTGGATAATTTTGTTTTTATAACATTACGTAAAATTTTAAAATATTATATTTTAATGTTAGAAGTCCTACAAATGTTATATTTTGCATTGTGTTAACATTTAATAGTACTAGAATGGATCGTACGAATGAATTAAAATGGTTACCTTCGAACGAATGAATTAGAATGGCTATATTAGTATGAATGAATTAGAATGGATCGTAAGAAAGAATTAGAATGGCTATATTCGTACGAATGAATTAGAATAGCTCGTACGATCCATTCTAATTCATTTGTACGATCCATTCTAATTCATTCGTACGATCCATTCTAATTCATTCGTACGAATATAACCATTCTAATTCATGCGTACGAATGTAGCCATTCTAATTCATTTGTATGATCCATTCTAATTCATTCGTACGAATGTAGCCATTCTAATTCATTCGTACGATCCATTCTAATTCATTCGTATGAATATAGCCATTCTAATTCATACGTACGAATGTAGCCATTCTAATTCATTTGTATGATCAATTCTAATTCATTCGTACGAATGTAGCCATTCTAATTCATTCGTACTAATATAGCAATTCTTATTCATTCGCACAAATGTAGCCATTCTAATTCATTCGTACTAGTGAATGCCCATGCATAATGGCACGAAGCGGGCGCCTTCAGTGCGACCCCCCCCCCCACCCCCCAACCCATTGGTCGGTTCCATTGTACAGTCAAACATAGAGAAGAAAAAGAAGCATAGAAAGAGAGAAAGAATCGGGTGGGGTGGGGACAATGGGGATGATGCGATTAGAGAGAGAGAGAGAAAGAGATTCGTGATGTATTTGATCCGTACGATTAGATCAGATGGATAAATCATCTCTGCACGATTTTGAGGATGGTAAGGTTGTAAATAACCCAAATGTCCTTAACATGTTATATAGATAGGGACTGATGTTACATTTTGCATTGTGTTACATATATTTTTAGAGTATTGTGCTAACATCTATGATACAACGGAAGGTTTTCTGGGGGGTACAAAGAACGGTCGTGATCTGTCTTTAGGGGGGGGATAAAAAAGAGGTTTATGGGGAATACAAAGAACAGTCGTGATCTGTTTACTTGTACAAGTACTCCTCGGTCTATCGATAGTAGATCTACTTTTTCAAAGTTAGTAGATTCAAAGGTTACGTCTTACTACACGGACACATAGGCTTCGGCTGAACTCCATCATCACATCCTGTATTAACTATTTTTCTCTCTATTTCTCTCTACCTTAATAGTGTTAGTGGGACAACTCAACACACAACAACTTAGCCCTCTATAATGTACCGCACTTTGAACTCAACCTTCAATCAACTGTTGAAGGGAGATTGTACGGCGGCCGTAATCCCCCCCCCCCCCCCCCGCCAACAGTTTGGTGCCATCTGTGGGATGCTTTCCTATTGACTTGCGATCTCCAGGCTTTCCAGCTCCTTCGATAAAGCAGCTGTAACATCCGCCCCAAACACACAAGATTTTGTCCGCTTTGCCCATGCCCGCACGAGAACTTCCCAGGGAGGTCACCCATCCTGGTACTACTCTCGCCCGAGCACGCTTAACTACGGAGTTCTTACGAAATCCGTAGCGGCGCACGGTTTTAAAACGCGTCTTCTATGTTTGGGAGGGGAAATTATATAAGTAGCTCAGGATCTCCTTCTCTCCAGGCGATGTGGGACTAACTCATGGCCTTGTACACCTCACCTCACCTCACCTCATCCATCTTGGCATTCCCGCCTCAGGAGTCTTGGCTCTTGGCCTATTGGATCTTGGTCGTCACAATCCACCCCCCTCAGGGCTACACGTCCTCGTGTAGGGTTAGACCCCCCCATTGCGAGGAGAACCGGCTCTGATACCATTTTGTAACATCCGCCCCAAACACACAAGATTTTGTCCGCTTTGCCCATGCCCGCACGAGAACTTCCCAGGGAGGTCACCCATCCTGGTACTACTCTCGCCCGAGCACGCTTAACTACGGAGTTCTTACGAAATCCGTAGCGGCGCACGGTTTTAAAACGCGTCTTCTATGTTTGGGAGGGGAAATTATATAAGTAGCTCAGGATCTCCTTCTCTCCAGGCGATGTGGGACTAACTCATGGCCTTGTACACCTCACCTCACCTCACCTCATCCATCTTGGCATTCCCGCCTCAGGAGTCTTGGCTCTTGGCCTATTGGATCTTGGTCGTCACAGCAGCAATCACCGATTGCCTGAGCAATCCGTCTGTCGCTATCGCCATACCAGAATGGCAGACACGACCCGTAGATCAATTGGAGGGAAGCAACATATATCTAGATACTCAGCATCCTATGATTCGTTCAATGAGTAGTAGGTATGCAATAAGCCAACGCCCTGAGCAGCAACCGGCTGTAGACTCGAGGAGTCATCGGTCAGTCGACCATGCCGCTCCGACTTAGCCTCGACAATCTCCTCAATATGCCAACGCAACTCCTCAACACCTGGGGAAGGCGCACATCTCACCCGTCACTGACCCACAAGCGACGTATCGATCACAGCGGAGGACTTCTAACGTCTCACTCTCATGAAGTAGAACGCTGCTCTCATGATTGAGAGAGACTCCCTCCAATGGATCGCCATCGAGACAAAAGTCAATCCTCCACCCAGTCAGCCATCGGTATCAACGATAGATCAGACGTCTGCAGCTGGTTGACCCGTCTTCCGCTCCTTTTAGACATTCCATCGTTGACACCTCTCATCAGTCCCTCAAATCCCTTTATAGAGGGCACTCGCCTATTCCTTCTGGATCGATTGTCTGGGAGCGTCTCAATGAGTCTGCTCATCGTCCCGAGCTGTTCGGCTCTGATTCATCCTCTGATCCTTACATCGTGAGAGATGCTTTGAACAAGGGGCACCACCCCAGGATCCAGTAACATTACAATAATGACCGAGCTTTGGCAAGTCATCAAACGGCGAGAGAGACTCCGCCGCCCTCGCTTCCTCCTCTTCCTCCGAGATGCCTCTCTGACTAAAGAGATGATCGTCAGAACAACCATACCTCCGAAGGGCTATTTCATCAACAAATTCTCTGAGTTCTTTTCCCTCGAAGCTCGAGGACCCCCATTCTCCCCAAGTTCAATTGCCTGATGGGAGATTCGACAATGCACGTCCTTGCTTTCAAGAAGGCATTGACACTCCATGATCACGACAACCAGGTTTTATGCCACACCTTTTGAGGGCAGCCTGGACGACATGTCGCTCGACTGGTATCACCACCTTCCGGCAGGCTCCGTGAGTTGGTTCCAAAAAGAAGCTCGACTCCCTCTATCGACTCTGGATGGGTTTTGACGAAACCTCCGGGAGTTTACTCGGAGATTCCGAAACGAGCACGCAGTGCTCTCCAAGCATCACCGCGATGATGAAGTCGTATGCTCGCGTTCCATAACGCCTTGCGCTATGACCTTCACATCTACTGTTAACGGAGCTTAGTAACTCACCAATAAATGCCAGATACTATTAAGGGAGCTTAGTAACCCGTAGCAACACTCCTCTAAAAACTTCTTGACGGGCTTGTCTGACACCCACGATCAGGACACAACCACTCTCCAGCTTAGGGTTGAGGATCATATCCACACAAAAAACAATATCTCTCGCAATCAACCCTCTCCCGGGATTCGGCTCAATGAATCATTGCAACATAGGAAGCTAAACATCATATCGACATCCAAGCTATAGAGTGATCGTCTTTAGCAACAACTTTAGAGTGATCGTCTTCAGCAACGGCTTGAGAGTGATCGTCTTGAGCAACACCAACTTAAGCACGATCGTCCACTCTAGAAACATCATAGTGAACGAGCAGCAAGCTGCCTCTCTTCTGGTCGGTCCTTAGTGTGGGGTTGGTTGATTCTCTCCGAACGTTCGTCAAACCGCCTCAACATCAACCAATCAAATTTTACACCATCGAGCCTCAGCCAGCTAGGTTTTCACCTACATAGCTGGGAGGGGGCAAATATGGGTGCAAAATATGACTAACGCATGACGGTGGGACCCGCCAGCTCTGCCTGAGGCCCACGGAGACGACGGTGGGACCCACCAGCCCTGCTTGGGACCTACGAAGATGACAGTGGGATCCGCCAACCTTGCTTAGGGCCCACGAAGACTGTCTGGGACCTAGTAAATCCTCCTGAATATTTATCAAAAGCCCCGAATATTCCTAAAGCTCTATAAATAGCATACCTTGTAAATAATCCAAATCAAAATTTATTATTCCCATTTCTATTATCTGTTTTCTAGATCTCCTTGAGCCTTCTGGTAATCAGACAGTAAAGCCCACTCTGCGCTCTGTCTAACGTATAAGCACTCCTCTGCATATTGAGAGTAGCTCTACTTTGTTAGAGTTAGTGGAATCAAACGTTGCGTCTCACCGCACGGAGACGTAGGTTTCGGCCGAATTTCATCACCACATTATGTGTCTACTCTCTTTCTCTATTCAACAATGTCTACGTGACAACTCAACACTCTACAATGCACCGCACTTAAAGTCAACCATCAATTGACTGTTGGAGGAAAATCATACGACGACCGTAATTTCTTCCCACAATATAGTTGGCTATACCTTATCCCTTACATTGTTTTATAATTAAATTATTGGAATGTGCCTAATATAGTAAAAGTAATTAGCTTGTGACGATACCATGATGGCACTTCAGCCCATCTCTCTCTGTCTCTCTTATATCAATATCCTGCTTTAGCGGACATGTTTCATGAATATTGAGTGGGTACATTGAGACATATCATAGTAGATGTCTGTGATTTAGTTATTTAAAAATGATTTCATAACGAGACTTCTTCTTCCCTAGTATATATAGTTATTATCAAAGCTAATTAACAAAAATTAAGTTTCAAAAATCAATCGACTATATTAAGTGAGTGTGCTCAAATGAATCATATTTTGATAAAAAGATAATCTTTATTAAATTGCATTGGGTCCCTTATTCCCTTCTCTATCTCCACCCTCTTTTCCTCCTCACCCCGGGTTCTGGTTCCTCCCTCCTTTGTCCCACATCTACCTCTGTCTTAGTCATACATGATACAAATTAAATATTCTCCCTCTTTCTAGCTTAATATATTAGGAATAATTATTCAAAATTTCAAATGTCGCGAGGGCAAACTTCAATTCTCCTTCGTTGGAAATAGAGTACTTCATAAAAGCAAAACTTGAACCTCAACATGGAGATCAATTAGAGACGGGACCAATGGCTAGCACCCAAACTCATTGAAGAGAGGTCAGAGATCCAAATACATATGATGTTGCGAGTAACGAATTTCACTTACTGGGAGTCTGTCTCAATGGACTTAAATGGTGGATTTTGTAAAAGGACTATTGCTTAGAGAGTGTGGTATGTGGAACTGATATGACCCGACAAATCATGGTGCCTTGCATGATTCCTTTTAGGGATTTTTTCATAATAATATTTTAAAATTATAAATTTATTAAAATATTATTATAATTTTTGTAATTTTAAAAGTGACGCTCTGACTGCCACGTGGCCAGTCAGTGCCAAAAACCTCATTGTCACACCTGTTTTCGGTGAACCCTTTATCCCGGTTGTAGGGATTCTTAATGAAAGTGATTAACACTAAACCTTGTAACCAGAATACAGGGTTCAGTTAACACTAAACCCCGTAACCTGAATACAGGGTTCAGTTATACTCAACCCTTCTCAAATTAACACATGCTAAAGGATTCACGGAGAACCCTGCAAACAGGATAAAGGGTTCAGTTAACACTGAACCCTGCAATCGGGATAAAGAGTTCAGTTAACACTGAATTAAGAACCCTGCAACGAGGATAAATGGTTCACCGAAAACACGTGGCGTTGGATTTTTCAGCATTGACTGACCACATGGCAATCAGAGCATCACTTTAGAAATTACAAAAGTTGTAACAATATTTTAATAATTTTATAATTTTAAAATGTTAATATGAAAAAAATCTCATCCTTTTATGCATATAAACCTATTCTTTTATACTTCACCTTACTTCCATTATTATTTCTTTACTAATTTTCAGTGTACCCTAGCGTTTTTAATTATTCGGGTTTTTTTTAATATTATTAAAAAATAAAATATTTAAGTAAATAACGGTTGACCAAAAGTATTTATCGTTCTATCGCTCTGACCGCCATGTGGCAGTCAGTGTCGTAAAGCGAGCCATGATAATTTTTTTTTTTTTCTGAGTCAAGGTAGAACTCGATATCTGGGTTATCGGATTTAAATCCGGTATTCTAGACACTGAGTTTAACCGGAACCCGTGTATCTAACGTTCTCACCCTTAGCCATTTTCTTGTTGGACTTTGGGTAAACCCGGTATCCATAATACCGGGTTTAAATCCAGAAACTCAGATACCGGGTTCTACCTTGACTCAGGATAAAAAAAATATCGCAGCTCGTTTTACGGCGCTAACCTGCCACGTGTTGGTCAGAGCGCCAGAACGATATATACTTTTGGTCGACCGTAATTTACTTAAATATTTTATTTTTTAATAATATTTTGAAAAAAACCCCTAATTATTCACTATTTTTTTATTAATCTCTAATATGGTAATATATACAGGACATTAATAGATATTCCATATAGTTGATCTTTTGCCCCTGCTTGAAGATATGATGACTTTGTACGTTAGGAATATTAATGAGCTTGAGCTAGCTTAAGGCCTATCGTGCCAATTCAAGATTGCAGTTTGACACAAGCTTTGGCCGTCCGATCTCAAGGTTTATATAAGGCCATGCTTAAGTTTACAAGTTTGAAGGTATTCATATTGGGTATGATTTTTGCAAGTATAGTCTGGTTTAAAATATGGTCAAACGACCCGTGCGATGCACCATAACCCGCAAGATAAGTAGTTAAGTCAATGAGAGAGGGAGACAAGGAGGTAAGAGTATAGGGTAGGGTTGCTACGAGACATTTGGAAGGAGGATGAGGAATTGTAAGGGGTGTTTGGTGTGTGGAACTGCTATTCCCCTTAATTATCTTCTAGAAAAGGTTATTACTGTTAATTATTATTTCTAATGCAATTTGATGGTCCAACATTTCGTTTGTCATAGAAACAGTCGGAGTTATATTTTTTAGTTTCCAAGTTCTACTTTACTAGCCGTTATTTTTAAACCATGGAATTCGGAATGAAAATAGATTGTTCCGAAATGATACCAAACACCTGGTAGTTGCTGAGAATTCTTATTTATAATTAAATTTTTTTTGTTAAATTTGGAATAAATTTCCTTCTCTCTCCTCTTAGTTTACTAATGTTAGAGGATACAAAATTTTACGAATAACTTAAAATAGTTATCCCAAACCACGGAATCATCATGGTTCGGGATTCAGTCATCGACACCTGTCCCCACCCGTTCGATCACCTGACCCTTATGATGGGAGCCTCCTGGGGTTCTCTAGGTGCCCTGTAAATCTCAATAATTCAGAATCGTTCATTCAAACGGGAATAACAGATGTCGATAGTCACCGTGGTTCGGGACAACTAAGTTAAGAGCTTTAAAAATTTTATCTTTCGCTACGTATAACAAGTGGCGGGACCTTAGACACAAATCATACGATACCGACATCTATCTCTACCTTAGTCACAAATGATACCATAATCATAACCATCAAACCAAGTCTCATCTATTTGTGTCGGTTCTGTAATTCAGACGTACCAAAAATCTTATCAAACTAGCTAGATTGACACGACACCAATCCAATACATTAGTCACCCTAGCCACGCTGCAATGTTGTCATCAAGTCTTTGTTGACTAGGCGCACAAGCCAATTCAGACCATTATTGAGTGAGAAGAGATTCCATAAGGTGTCCCCGTACCATAAGGTGGCGAGGTCGATGCATCAATAACCATCAGTTCGGGGTGAGTGATATTCATCCGTCGGATTGCATGCCATCGGATGGCTCTGATCTATAAAGCCTGTCAATTTAAGATACGGGACGCCTGATGGAATCGTATCCAACTATTAAATCCCATTGCAACCCCACAGAGTCCTTGGAAGACCAAAACACAAGGCAAGTTGGAGAAAAGACGAAGCAAGTTCCTACTGGCCTTGTCCCCCACCATTGCTTGGCCCAGTTTCTGTCCAACCCAATGAAAGACAAGAATCTAGTGGATAGTTTTTTCTTTTTTCTTTTGCTGGACAAATCTATAAATTCGCCTTCTTTGACCTTGTACGACCGGTTTTCAATGTAAGGCAACCGGTCATTGTTATTTGGTTGCCCTTAGGCTAGTTAATTTTTGATTAGGGATGCTAACTCCTCTAATAATGTTTTCTATTCACTTTTAATTTTTCATTGTCAACTTGACGTGGATCGATCACACCCATCCTTTTTACCCCCTACAGATAAATCATACTCAAACTCAAATGGCAGGCAGATGGGCCCTTCTGAACGGGCGCCACATCAAGTTGGCAATGGAATGTTAGCAAAGCGGTTGGCAGAATAGCATTGCTCATTACTTGCCAAAGGCCGATCCTGGTTTATACCAACAGATCCACCACACTATTTAGCTGTCACCGGGTATGTTAAATCCGGGATTCGATCCTGTAACCTCTTGATCGAGAAACAACGAATTAACCGTTGGAAAGCAACCACGGCTGCGAATGTATAAATACAGAGCAATGCTATTCAGTCCGAAGGTTTTTCTAATTCCGCTCAACCCGATTGACGTGGCAGTGTGTAACTGGTGGAGTAAAAAGAATTAAATGTCGCTAGTGGGTTTCAGCCACCAGTTACACGCTGCCATATCATTCGGACAGCCGAAATGGGAAAAACCTTCGGGCTGAGTAGCATTTCTCATAAATACACGTGGAAATAATCAAATGCTAGAATCGCATGGAAATAGAGAGGGAAAATGGAAGAAATTCTAGAACCCCCACCCCCACCCCCAACTGATTTTTGTGGTGGGACCCACAGTTGGAATTGGCTGTGACTTCACTTTCAAGTCCAATCTCCTCTCTGATTTTCCTTCCAAGTGATTCATTGCTAACCGCCTCCATTATATCCCTCACCCCCCCCCCTCTGTCTCTCTCTCTCTCTCTCTCATGGGATCTTTGCTGCCACTTCAAACCCTTGAGGTTATCAGTTCATAGATTCCAGTAAGTCCTTCTTCCCTATGCCTGCATGCTTCACTCCTCTTCATCTATATCTCTTGACCTTTTCCTTTACCCTTTTCTCTCTCTTTTTTCCTTGTAAGTCCTGCTGATATCAGAGCTTGTGGGGCTCTGGAATGAAAAGCGCTTTCAATTAAGGAGTGGACTGTTTGAGCCCCGGCTCAACGGTACTCAAATTCCACCATGCGGTTCCATCTGGGCATGGGTTCCAAGGCTAAGAGGCTGTTCATTCCATCGCCAGTCAAGAAGCAGACCCTGAATGGGGGGAGCCCAGATGCTGGGTTGGATTCTAGGAGCAAGCCGACGGGCTCCGGTTTCGGCTTCAAGAGCCCAGACTTCGGTATTGATCCTTTTCGCGTAATAATCGGATTGGTTGGATTTTAGATTTTACTCCATTGATACTGAATTCTTGTTCAATGTTGTTAGAAAAAGAAGAATTATATACTTCTTAGTATTTTTCAGTTATAGGAGGGAAATTTGTTTTATGGCTGAAGAAATAAACTGGTTTGAGTGCTTGATTTGTAGGAGTTTTTTCAACTATGATAACCCAGGATCTGGGTTTGTTCATGATTAAAAAATAAGTTTCTGATTGAACATCTTTAAAAGTCGCAGCGGCCGCTATTGATTTGTTCAAAACAAAATTCTTGGTTGTCGAAACGTAAGTGATCTACGAAATTTTCACTCATGGAAGCATAGTGTACACTAGTATTCTCCACTATGAAAACACTTCATGGTCAAACAGTTAGTGCCACTAGTATTTCGAAGCATGAAAGAATGTTTGTTGACTTAATTTGGTGTGGATGAATAATGCGCAACCTTATGTGATCAAAATGCGCATGCATGTCATTCCGATACTTTATGGCAACCATCATGTGAAGTGCATCCCCATATATCCAGAATGAAAGCCTCAAACATGGTGCCCAACCATGTTCAGCCTAAGCAACTTGAGAGCTTTGTGCAGATTTTCGGGCAAGCTTGATATCAACGACGTCTGCCATAGGGAATCCTTCACAATGGTATCTTTATCCTTGCACATGCAATGCAACTATACCGTACTTAAATAAATGATGATTAGACTTTAATACATCACCTTAACATTTTAATGTGTAGAGTGTAAAAAGCAAATATTTCATTAACTTGCGTGGAATAATAAATCACTCCAACTATATAAACGAATGAAAAAAGTCAACAGTCTGCTCCATCGAGTGAATGAATGGTAAGGAGATGGTGTGGGCGAGAAACTCCTGACGAACATAGTGACAATCTCAATATGTTTTGTGTGTTCATAAAAGACCGGGTTGCTAACAATATGAATAGCATTTCGGTTGTCATAAAAGAGAGGAGTGGGCTCGTAGATCATTACGCCCAGGTCTAGAAGGAGGCGGTGTAGCCAGACAATTTCTGCGGTCGTGGAAGTCATAGCCATGTATTCGGCTTCGGTGCTGGAGCGTGCGACATATTCCTGTTTTTTACTATGCCAAGAAATAAGGGAATCACCTAGGAATACACAGTAGCCGGTAGTAGAACGGCGAGTAGCAATATCTTCTGTCCAATCTGCATCGGAGTAGGCACGCAGCACCAGCGGAGAGGTGGAGGGAAAAAGCAACGAACGGGTGATGGTGCCCCGTAGATAGCAGATGATCCAAAGGACTGCTTCATAGTAAACAGAGCGAGGAACCTGAACAAACTGACTGACAATGCCAACAACATGGACAATGTCTGACCTAGTCATGGTGAGATAAACTAGCATCCCAACCAATCTCTGGTATCAGGAGACATCCTGGAGAGGCTCATCATCTGTAAAAAGGAGCTTCAAGTTGAGCTCCATGGGTGTGTCAACAATGCGAGAGTCAGTGAGAGTAGCATCGACAAAGATGTCGAAGATGTACTTCTGCTGGGAGATCAACAATCCACTAGCTGACCGAACAATCTCAAGGCCAAGAAAGTAATGAAAAGGGTCCAGATCTTTCATCTCGAGCTGACTCTGGAAGTGACGCTATGGTGACACTGTCGTCCCCAATGATGATCATATCATTCACATACAGAAGCAGAACAACAAAACCCTGACTGGAGGAGTGGATGAACAGAGCATAATCAGAGTTTCGCTCTACAAATCCAGCTACCAAAACTGCACTACGGAATCGCTCAAACCAGACGCGAGGGGTCTGCTTAAGCCCATAGATGGCTCGTCGCAAACGACAAATGTGCCTCGAAAGAGCAGAGACGCTCGGTGGAGAAGCCATGTACACCTCCTCTGAGAGGTCACCATGTAGAAAGGCATTAGTCACGTCCATCTGATGGACTTGCGCCTGCTTGCTAATCTCGACTTGCGCCTGCGCCTTGTTGGCATGTTCATCTTCGCCTTCGGTCCGGCCTCGTTTGCAAACTGGTGTTGACAACCACCATGAGTGCCGCTGCTATAATCAATTTCGCTACATGTGCCTCTGACGATCATGATCCCTTGCCCCACCTGCTTGTGCAACCTGAAACACATCGGTTCTCTGTCCGCCACTCGGTTGTTGCAACACCATGTGCCGTCGGGGATGTGACACTACTTGATTGGGCTTCCCTGCCATATTTGAATCGTTTGGTTGGGACAATTGTGTCGCCGAAAAACAACCACTATTTTTTTAAATTTTATCTAGGCAGATAAGGATATAGTTGTATGTTTGTTTGCTTGTGTGCGTCGTAGGTGCTTCGATCGACAACCTTGCATATATTCACTGACCACCCTGTAAAAACTAATTGGTTGCTCTCCGATCAGTTTCGGGGCAACGAAAATCAATAATACAATAATTCTAGATATTAATTTAATCTAAAATTAATCTTATATTATTTTATCGGAACAAAACCTAGACTGCTCTAATATTAATTGCCGGAGTTTTTTATATCCGATATCCCAGAATCTATATATGTTAGGGTTGCAACTTGGTTGAGTTGGGTTGGGTTTGAGGTTAACTCTCATGTTAGCGCAAGTTGGTGGGTCAGGTTGCGCTAGCTGGGGTAATACTTATTTTATTACTTGTCTAGTTTTTACTTTTAAAGCAAAATATCAAGAAAAAAACTCGGTTATCCTTAATCCTTACGAACAAGGTATCTCTTACCTCCACCGTCTTATAGTTTGTGGCTCTTTGGGTTGGGAATAGGATCCATGCAGGTTTGGGAATGTAATTTGTGGGGTCTATAAGGTGACATGTTATACTCAACTTGGGTTCGGGTTGGGTTGCGTGACCCCTTAGCCCGAGCCCAACCCAAATTTAGTACGGGTTGATTTTTTCCAACCCGAACCTAATCGAGTCTTCAAATAGATGAACCTAAACCAGGCCAAGTTGCAACTCCAAGGTTTTTCATGATAAAAAATGATGAATCAAAGTGCATATCATACCCGTAGTAAACGCTCACTATTGGGGATGTCTTTTCACTCACGCCAGTATGATGGGGCTCCAGATGGCATAAGTAAAAAGATGGACGTTCCCTCTGTATCTATAGGCAGACATTGTTGCCTACTAACCCTAAGAGTCCTTACCTATCATCAGGATCCAAGGGTTTAGGGGGAAGCTCACCATATCCTATGTTTGCCAATCCAATTGGTTTAGAGTCAGATAAAGATTACTTAAGATTCCATGTTGATCACATTACCTTAGTGGGACTGTTATCCTTATCGTCCATGACATCTAGCCAATCCGAAGTTCAATGCGAGCTCGACCGATCGACCTGTTAATTGCGCTCAATCAGAGCTTAAACATAAATTTTATCTTGCAATTAAATTATGTCTTAACAATAAGGTCAGATGTTTGTGTTAGATTTATTATTCATTACTTAGGTGGTGTGGTTGGGATTGAAGTTCAAGCATGCCATTCCTATATCATGTAAGAGTAATAGTTGTTATTGGTGTTAAATTCAATGAATCTCATTTTTGGGCTTTGATTAACAGAAGTAATTCACTAGTTTTTTATAGTTTGGGTTCCCTTGGGATTACTTGAGGAGTTCTCGGAAGAAAATTGTTAGGATATCTAGTAAATATAATAGACAACTTTTTTAATTAAGTTGGATTTTTATATAGAACTGTTAGAAACCCTCATGCCCCAAAACTCGGGTCGTAAGGGGAGGTCCACAGAGGGTATATTAAGCGGGTGATGGCTGCCTCCCTCATCGATGTGGGACTATCCGTTAACACTCCCCCTCACGCGGAGCATGTGTGGCAAGGATCCTCCCACACGGAGCACGTGTGGCAAAGCACGATTGATGGGGAGCACTCGGAGCAAGAGCAGGAGACAGACCAACTTTGATACCATGTTAGATACCCTCACACCCCAAAACCTGGGTTATAAGGGGAGGTCCACAGAGAGTATATTAAGCGGGCGTTAGGTGCCCCATTTACTGATGTGAGGATAATGAACACATTTCTAATAAGACTTGAGCAACCATGATGAAATAGACTGCGCCAAAGAAGTTGAAAGGAAGATTGCATAAGATAACAATCAAGCCATCTATGTTATATGGATTGGAGCGTTGGGTAGTAAAGAAAGTTCACACACAAGTTTGATGTAGTCGGTATGCGGATCCCAATGTGTGGTAAGGCTGTAACCTAACGTACATTTGTTCTGTTCAGTAGTTGGATGATATAATTCATCAATGTTATTGGTGAGAAATTGGATGGTTGTGTCACAGTAGAGGCAACTTGTTTAAATTTATTTTGTTTTCCTTAATCTAGAAACTAGCCCAATGGAGAGCAATTGGATGATTTTGTCACAGTAGAGGCAATTTGTTTAAACTTATTTTGTTTTACTTAATCTTGAAACTACCCCAGCTTGGCTGTTGCCTTGTTTTTGTATTTTAAATTATACTATTATTATTGTTTTGTTTTGTTTTTTGTTTTTGTTTTTTTTTTTTTTTGGGGGGGGGGGGATGCACTCCTTTGAAAACCCAACCTTTATTTCTCCATGGGTAAGCCTTCATAGGAGCAATTAGGGTCCGTTTTTTTGGCAAGTAAATTAGGTTGGACATTGATTTACCCGGGTAATGTCACTTTGTGCTATGTTTTTTTGTCTAATGTTCCGGGTAAATGGATTTTCAAGATTCCTTTTTTTCCTAGTTTGGTGGCACATTAGAGTCCTACCAAAATTGGTTGGACATTGATTGCCCACCATGGACAAGACATTATTTGCCCGAGTGATCTATTCGATACATTGGATATCCTGATTTACCCAGCAGAAAAAAACACGGGACATTTAATTTCCTGAGACATCAATGTCTTTGCCCATGAATGTCTCAAGCAAACAAATTTCTCATCCCATTTTTGTCTCGCCAAAAGAACGGACACTTGGGGGATTTCAGAAAGTCATCTTGTGGACTGAAGGATATCAGGGTTCGTGAGTGATGGTCCTATGGCCACGTCAGCTTTTAAACTCATATTTGGTGACCATTATCTAACGGAGAGGGCTACATGGTCTGTTGTTAGTATCGTACGATACACGATACATATCGTACGATACAATACAGGAGAAAAACGATACGTATCGTGTTTACGTATCGTTTTTCTTCTGTATCGTACGATACACGATACGATACACGATACGGTCCGATACGGTGAAAACATGTTTTTTTGTTTTTTTTTTTGAAACTTTTAAAATGATTTTTTTTCTCTTAATTTTCCAAAGGACTATATAGGTCTCTTAGAGTTAAAAAAATATTTAGGAACATTTTCTAACCTAGAGTGAAGTGATACTAATTTTTTTTTAGAAGTTTGTAGGTGTTTTACAAATCTTTCTCTAGAGTTGTCAGAGCCCAATGCCATTTGTTTTTAAAAAATTTCTAGAGCTTGGAGCACCAAATATCTACAAATTCGCTAATTTCAATAATTATAGGAGTCCATTTATATATATATATATATATATATATATATATATATATATATATATATATATATATATATATATATGTGTGTGTGTGTGTGTGTGTGTGTGTGTGTGTGTGTGTGTGTGTGTGGTACTTCTTAGTAAAGGGCTAATGGATTTATGTTCACAAAGGAAGGCTAAAGGAAAGAAGTGGATGACTTTGAATAAGACAATGAGGATGAGAATGAATATGAATAAGCGGTGCAAGAGACATTAGAGGAAGATAAAGAACCAAGTGATGATAAATTATCTATTGGTGATGATCAAATTGATGATGTAGATGCGGTGGAGATGAAAAATAAGACCTTCCTACTTTTTGAATTTTTGTTTTGTCTTCATTAACCATTCGAATATTTTGAGAACAATATATTGATAGATCGTAGATAATACTTATATATGATTTCTTTTTTATAGAAATATATACATCATACTTTTTGTATAGGCCAATGTTATGTTTGATGTGAAATTATAGGGAATATCTTACTCTTCTACTTGACTTTTTATATTTAATATTCTAGTATGTACTTTCTATATTATATATATATATATATATATATATATATATATATATATATATATATATATATATATATATATATATATATATATATATATATATATATATATATATATATATAGAGGTATGCTTGGTTGCGCTGTGCGCTGCCGGGCGAATATGCGCTGCGGAGCCTAGACCGTCCGATTGAATCGGATCAGACGGCCCGGAAACCATCCCGCTCCCGCTCCCGCACTGCACCACAGGCTGCACCGCACCGCACTGTCGATCCCGCACCGACCGATCCCGCACCATCCGATCGGGTTTTCAATTGAGATCGAGCGGCATCTACAGCTTTCGCTGTTACTGTAGCGGCTACAGTAACAGCGAAAACTGTTACCGGCCGTTCGATCGAAAAGGATAGATGGAAATCGAGTGGCCAGTAACAGTTTTCGATGTTACTGTAGCGGCTACAGTAACAGCGAAAACTGTTTCTGGCCGTTCGATCGAAACAGATTGATGGAAATCGGACGTCCAGTAACAGTTTTCGCTGTTACTGTAGCCGCTACAGTAACAGCGAAAGCGTAGATGCCGCTCGATCTCAAATGAAAACCCGATCGGACGGTGCGGGATCGGTCGGTGCGGGATCGGCAGTGCGGTGCGGTGCAGCCTGCGGTGCAGTGCGGGAGCGGGAGCGGGATGGTTTCCGGGCCGTCTGATCCGATTCAATCGGACGGTCTAGGCTCCGCAGCGCATATTCGCCCGGCAGCGCACAGCGCAACCAAGCATACCTCTATATATATATATATATATATTATAATATAAATTTAACCGTATCTTACGATACACGATACGATACGATACACGATACACAAAATAGGGAAAACGATACACGATACGATACACGATATGACAACCTTGGCTACATGGTTAACGATGCATAGTTCAGGGGATTAATTGTTCAAAAAATAGTTTGGGGACCAATGTGAATCTACCCCTAGAGTTCAGGGGAGGTTTATGACTTTACGTAATTTACCCTTATAAAATAGAAGCATGCGTTAAACGTTGTGTACAAGAATTTAGATATACATGGGCCATCTCTTTTTGAACGATTGGGGTGGGACCAGTTGGGATGTAACTTCCGTTTTCTTGAGTTGATGTGTGATCCTTTGATTGGTATAATTTCTTTTTTTTTTTTTGAGAACCTGATTGGTATAATTTCTTTGAAGCTCTGATGTTTGTGTTAAACATTGTGTACAAAAATTTAGATACACATGGGCCTTCTCTTTTTGAAGGGTTGGGCTGGGACCGGTTGGGATGTAATCTTCCGTTTCTTGTGTTGATGTGTGATCCTTTGATTGGTATAATTTATTTGAAGCTCTCTTGTTTTTTCAAGTCTTATGTATCAGTAATCTATCTGTTAATCCTTCTCGTTAAACGGAAGATTCTTATTGGTCTGCCTCATCTTTTAGGATTCTTCTTCTCTCATGGTGCCAAGAAAACCTAGGCAAGTCAACTAATTAACTACATGGCTTTAACTACAAGAAACTTCTAGCAAGCATGCCCAAACCCATCATCATTCAAGTTGATGAGTTCAAATTGATCCCTTTTTCATTAGGGTTCCATGCATGAGTAAAACGGTAAACCTTTGGACTTTGGAGGAAAGTCTCCGTCTTGCTTCGACCATTGTCAAGATTGAAATAAAAAAGTTTCATGGTTGTCTTCACCGTGACAAGCGTCATAACTTACTTAGTATCTTCAAGAAGTTCTTAATTACGAGAGGACATTGCAAGGCCAGTTTGTGAAGCTTGTCACAATTAGTTTTCATGGTTATGAATCAGCTAGGTGGGATAGAGTCTGAGAGAGGTGTCTTTGGAAGGACAGCCCCTGATACTCTTATCATAGGAGAGTTTAGAGTTCAGGAAAAAGAGCAAGCCTGATACTTGATCATAGGAGAGTTTAGAGTTCAGGAAAAAAGAGCAAGTTTCTTAAAGTGGATTTATTTTTGGTCACTTTCTCTTGATTTAACAAACCTTCGTCAAGATACTAACAGGGCCAATGGCATGTAATGGAGTTCTATATATTTTTGGTTTGCAATCATCTATACATGAACAACTTGTTTTAAGATTTGTGGGTGTGATTAGTTGAGATAGATGGTGTTGCGGACTATTACGTGTTATGTAACGTCGACATGCATTCCGTACTCTTTCTATGAGTCTGCATATAACAGTAAATATATGGCATGTATGGCAATTATTTATGGAACTTGTTTGTGTGGAATCCTTTTTATGGTAAATCTATAACTAATAGCATCTCCAACCGGCTCTGAAGCTCGGAGCACCTCCGAAGCAAGTGGGGCCCGCTTTTTGCTGCCACCTCATCGGAGGCCTCTTCGGTGAGAGGTTCAGCTCCAACGGCCTCCGAACCGGATGTACGAGTATTTTGCACCAAACACCCTACCCATTTCCAAGTTATCCAAACTCTCCAAATTTACTCCAAACCCCACCCACGTAGGCCTTCGGAGGCTTTTTTATAAAATAATTTATGAAAGATCCGGGAGGTTTTTTAAAAAATCCGGAATTTTTTATTCGCTCGGAGGCTCCGAAGGACCTCTGTTGTATGTGGAGGGCTTCGGAGGTCCGGGGGGCACGTGGCCTACGTGGCATGCCACGTAGGTCTTGGGAGATTCTTTCGGAGCCGGTTGGAGCGCCCAAAATCCTTCGGAGTGCCACGTGGGCCTTCAGAGCCCTCCTTCGGAGCCGGTTGGAGATGCTCTAATAGCTAGTGCATTTGTGGCCTCTTGTGTCCTAATAAGATTTAAATTCATTTACAAAAGATTTTCTTGAAGTTACAGAACTGGGTTTCGTGCCACTGGTTGACATTGGAAGATCCAACCTTTTGATGATCCTTCCATTTGATGTCACCCCTAGGCTAGATGGTCATAGTTCGACAGCTTCTCTGGTATCAGTAGCCATGTCATTGAACTCTGTTGATGGTTCGTCCAAATGGTCTGCCAAAAGAACATCTACGCCCTAGACTTGGGATGATATCGTCTCACTCTTGGGAGGGAGGGAGGGCTATTTCATGATTTGCCTTCCCTTCTGCATGTCCTTTTTTCTTTCTTCCCCCTTTCTTATATATTCTATGTTAATTTTCTAATTTTCGTACTATAACAAGGTCCTCCGTTAAACCTCTTAACTTTGTATTTATTCTGAATTCTTCCACTTTAAACAAAAAAAATTGTTAGAGCATCTCCAACCGGCTCCGTAGGCGAGCTTTGAAGGCCCACGTGGCACTCTGAATAGAAATGGGCGCTCCAACCGGCTCCGAAGGATGCTCTGAAGGCCTACGTGGCATGCCACGTAGGCCACGTGCGGCCGGACCTCCGAAGCCCTCCACATACAACATAGCTCCTTCGGAGCCTCCCGAACGAATAAAAAATTCTGTCTTTTTTTAAAAAAACCCCCTGAACTTCATAAATTATTTTATATATATATCAAAACATGTACTTTTTAACAGATTTGGTGTAACTTTAGAGACTTTGGATAACTTGTAAATATATAGGGTGTTTCATGCAAATGGCTCGGATATCCCGTTCGGAGGCCGTTGGAGCTGAACCTCTCAACAAGGACGCCTCCGATGAGGTGGCAGCAAAATGCGGGCCCCACTTGCTTCGGAGGTGCTCCGAGCTTCAGAGCCGGTTGGAGATGCTCTAAGTTCTAACTTCTCCACTCATTAATTTGAGGTACATTGGTATAAATACTCTGTTTTTTTGAGTGGTGCACTTTTGATTGGGAATTGCTAGCATTTAATTTATTCCATTTTTCCAAGCCAGTAAGTCTTGGATTCATTAGCTCTATATTTTTCGCTTCCATTAGGATTGATCGTAAAAACGCCATAAATGGAATCTCATTTCTAGATTATTAGTTTCCATTAGCATCGTGCTAAGCTTTTATGTAAATAATCATAAATATTGCCACAGCTATTTCATCACTGCGCTTCGTCTGGGTCAACTTGCGTTGGTAAAACAGCTCAGTCATCGCCTTTCTAGACCCTTTAAACCACTTTTTGGCCTCATGTAATCCTTCTCTTTCTGATGAATGATTGCCCTATTAACCTAGCAGGCAGTAAAGAGGAAACCTTCTTTGACTCACAGGCGTTATTCGACTCCGACTGTGAAGATGATTTCTACAGTGTCAATGGAGGTAAGACATCAATGTACCTTCCAAAAGATGTAAACTGAACTTTGACGAAGCCACATTATGTTTTCCTCTTCAATACATTTTCCATTGTTAAAGGATTTGATTGGTTTCTTGTTTGCAGAATCTACTCCATCTCTAGCCAGTACTCCAAACTATCAGACGATCACGCTAGACAAAGCCTTTTTGGTCGACAAGTTCTCCGACTCGAAATCCGAAACCTCTCCGACCGGTAGAAAAAGACTCGTTGATTTTCTCCAAGAAACACTGCAAGGAGAAGAAGCAAGCAACGACCGAAATGCTGCTGATGTGAGCGTAGAAATCATCAGAAAGCCAGATGCTTACAGTGTCAAAACCGGTTCTCCCCCGAAATCAGTGTATGAAACCCTGTATCTGTCGGGAGCTAGCTCTGCCTGCAGCAGCGAGTTTACTCCAAATAGAGATCCGAAGAACAAGGAGAAGACACGGAAGGCCATGAGCTGCTGCTTACCGAGCTTGGTGAGGAGTTTTAGCTTCAGTGAGAGGCAGAAGATGAGCCCCGCACGCTGCGGGGCGGAGCTCGTGGTCGTCTAATGGTGGTTTCCGTAAACATCCCCCGGAAATCTTAGGAAGGAGAGAAGCAGCACAGGAAGCAGGAAGCATTTATTTAAAGGAGTATGCTTGAATGTTCTTTAATGGTGCTTCATGTTCCTGCACATTTTAGAGGTGAATATTCTCTCAAGTTCATGGGATGTAAATAATGTTAAGGAGTTCTGAGGTTGTAATTGTAATTGTAATTTTACTCTTGTTTGGCTCTCCCCGTAAAGAACTTCAGCTTTTCTTATGCCGAAGATGTGTAATTTGATGTTATATGAATCAGTTATATTGTGTAGAAACTTAATACATAGGTGGGGCATTTTGAGATTCTGTGACAATCTGGCCCTTATTTGCAAAATTTTCTACTCGTTGTGTATGTTTGGAAAACCAAAAGAAAAAAAAGTAGAAAAAACATCGACGGCTTAAGCTGGAATTCGAACCCTGAAACAGTGATTGCGTAAACCACTGCCTTATCCACTAGGCCACGGTGCCACTTTTTATTTATCCTCGCAATTAGTTATTTAATTAATGAATATTTTTTTTTTTTTGGAAAACCCAGGAAAATAGGAAAAAAACACGACTCTGCTGGGATTCGAACCCAGAATCTCTGGTTCCGTAGACCAGCGCCTTATCCATTGGGCCACAGAGTCACATTGTTTTTTATCCCCACAATAAGGTATTTGATGAATATTTATTTTCTTAATTTTTGCTCCAACCATGGAAACAACACGCTCACAAATTCAAGGCTTAAATAGGACGCGTGGCATATGTTTGTAAAACAAAACAAATAAGGAGTTAAAAAATAATGACGACTCTGCTGGGGATCGAACCCAGAATCTCTGGTTCCGTAGACCAGCGCCTTATCCATTGGGCCACAGAGTCGCTTTGCACTTATTGCCAGAATCAATCATTATCAATGAATAGTGCTGTACTCAATCCGTACTGTTCCCAGCAAACACGTGTGACGTCCACTCCAGTGTTCTGCTTCACACGAAGCAGCCCACGCGGACTCCTAGATCTAGATGGTAATGGGGCCCACCACTTTTTTTGTTTTTGCAATTAAGGGCCCCACGGCCCCCACCACTTGACCTGCAATCCGTTGCCTCACACCGATCTCGATGATGGCTACGGTTGTGATGATCCACACGCGAGAAAGCCACACCACTTTTGGAACGTTTCGACAGTGGGATTTGTCCCCACCTGTCCACCCGGGAAACGAACAAGAGAGCTGGATAAGGAACCACGAGGAGTCCTCACTTCCCATAAATAGGCCATACGGCTGTACACAGAGCAGTCTCGATTCCCCGTGTCCGATCCCACTCGTTTCCCCCACCCATTATGGCAACAATGAATGAAAATGGAGAGCCGACATCACAGCATGAGCTAGCCGCCGTGTAAAGGCCCAAAATTTGAGGCAGATTTCGGGTCAGTTGGAAGAAATTCCGCCCGGTTTCTTGCTTTCACACCTGTGCTCCGCCGCTTATAAGAGGTGGCCGGCCCCTTCTCTCCGATGCTCCAACAGTTGGCTAGTCGGCCACCGACATGGGGATCCATGGCATCACATGCGTCATGGTCTCCGTCCTCCTCTCCGTCACGGGCCTCGTCGGAGCTCGCAGCACGGCCAACTGGTGGGGCGACGGTGGTGCGGAGGCCGCTACGCCGTGCTCCGCGGGTAATGTCGGGACGTGCGCGGCCCTTGTCATCCCCCAAGGTTACAAGTGCCAAGAGTTTGAGGTGAGGAGAGAAGCCACATGATCATGATCATGCATGGTTAAGAGGTGGCCGGTAGGATACTATAGGATTAGGTACTAATGTATAGTGTTCATGGGTACTTGTGACATTAGGTGAGAACCCAAGATGGGTACATTCTCAGCATGCAGAGGATTCCACAGGGTCGAACTGGAGTCGGTGGGGTGAGCAGGCAGCCTGTTCTATTGCAGCATGGGGTCCTCATGGTACGTCTCTCTCTCTCTCTCTCTCTCTCTCTCTCTCTCTCTCTCTCTCTCTCTCTCCAGTGACAATCGACAGTTTAATTACACGTCACTCTGTTTTCCCCCCATGAAACAGTATATAATCACTACAATTAAGTTGGCATCCCAGTGGCAATGCACCTGGCCCCCATACAGCAGGTCGTTTAATCAAATCTCATGGATATTTCACCCTCCTCCTTGGTGACGGATTTATCATTTGTCCTTATGGTAAACTTATCTCACAACTTTATGGCGGATTTAATCATGCTCTAAGTGATTGGTGATATTATGCATTGAAGAGATAAGATTCGAATCTTGTTCTATTTTATACTATAAGCGCTAATACTGACCAAAAACAAAAAAAAATCATATTCGTTCTTCCTCTTATAAGGTTATCTATAAACTTTTCAAGTTGTAGAATTTAGAAAAATGATTTGAAACCTATATATGAACTGAGTGGGTCCACTAGCATCCCTTATACTGGTTCAATAGAAAAATACTATTAAAATTTTTAAGTATACCATAACATGTGACATACAGGGATGGATCTAGTGGGGGGGGGGGGGCATGTGGGGCGATTAGGGATGGCAACGGTACAGATTTGGTGTGGTTTTGGACAAAACCGAAACCGCACCGCAACACCGAACCGTCACACCGAAACAGTACCGCACCGCGACGATGTACCATATGTAAAATCGAAACCGCACCATACGGTACGGTGCACCGCGGTTTAACATTATAATGGTCTAAACGGTGCGATTTTAATTTGGGTAAAACCGAAACCGCACCGCAATACCGAAACCGCACCGCACCGTGACGGTTTTATATTTTGGCAAACCAAAACCGCACCATACGCGGTTTGCGGTTTTAAACCGCACTGTTGCCATCCCTAGGGGCGATCGCCCCCCTAGATTCAAAAGAGAACCCCTTATTATAGTAGTATTAGCTAAGATTATTTTAAAATTACATAAGTTCGCCACTCTCTAAATTTTTAACAAAATTTAAGACCCCGCAACCCCAAAGATTTTTCTAGCATTCATCCCTAAGATTCGATTCCTGGTTCTGTCCTTGATGACATACATGCAAACATAATACGAGGGAGAATGATTTTGTTCATCTAATTAAAAGAGGTATGAACACCACCTTCTTTCTCATTGGCCCATTTCAAGGGCATGTATATCATTTCACTTTATTCGGCCCTTGAAATGGGCCAATGAGGAGGATGTTGTGATGGTGTTATTCATACCTCATTAATTATGTAGGGTGAATAAAATGTTCTCGACGTGGGGGGGGGGGGGGGGGGGGGGGGGGGGCATTGGCCAGTGCTTAGTGCAATGGCCCTTACATCGGCAGTAAGTATATATATATATATATATATATATATATATATATATATATATATATATATATATATATATATATATATATATATATATATATATATATATATATATATATATATATATATATATATATATATATATATATATATATATATATATGAGGAATGGGATGCTGCCTATCAAAACAGTATTTTTTGCTGCTTTGATACATTGTTTGACCATCCTAGAAGGTTCGGAATTTGATGAAATTTGGTGAGGGTGTTGTCTAGGGTAAGATGATCATCCTCACAAATTTTCATCAAATTCCAAAACTTCTAAGAGGGTCAAATGGTCGAAGCAAAATCTGCAGATTTTAACGGTGACTGCAGATTTTGCAGATTTTGCTTCGACCATTTGACCCTCTTAGAAGTTTTGGAATTTGATGAAAATTTGTGAGGATGATCATCTTACCCTAGACAACACCCTCACCAAATTTCATCAAATTCCGAACCTTCTAGGATGGTCAAACAATATATCAAAGCAGCAAAAAATACTGTTTTGATAGGCAGCATCCCATTCCTCTCTCTCTCTCTCTCTCTCTCTCTCTATATATATATATATATATATATATATATATATATATATATATATATATATATATATATATATATATATATATATATATATATATATATATATATATATATATATATATATATATGTCAGTGATTTTGTCCCATTGTAGGTCTGTATCGGCCTCCAATTAATTTATTGTTCAAATGTTTATGAATCACCATCTCAAAGTTTAACATATTTCAATGCATGAGATTATATATGAGATACTTGCAGAGCAATGCTATTAAACCCGATCGAATTGTTTAACCCGTTGGGTGTGAGAGAAACTTTGGTATAATCGTGATTTTAGCTGAGGTGGCATCACTGATCATTCACAAGCACTGATGTCAACCTCAATCTCTTTCCACACTCTTTCTTCAAATCCAAGAAAGGGTTTAGGTATAGTTGGGGTCTAGTGCAATGCATCTGTCATGGTGGCTAAAATCGTATGCTATGATATAATTAATTGTAGTGGTACTGAATGGATACTTCAACGTTTGATCTGTCCGTGATACCAGTGACCTGGTATCACCATTATACCATAGATTTTCTCTGCTGGGTATACCAAATGACGTGCCATTCAATCACAGCCGGGGCTGAATGTAATTCACAATGGGGGCTGGGTGCAACGGACGGCTGCAACTAGATCCGAGTTCCAACTCTCTGCCTGTGACTTGTTCGTCTAACCCGATCTAAGGGGGGGGGGGGGGGGGGGGGGAGCGAGCGGCAGTTTCAGTTTTTGGCATTACAGAGAGTACGGCATTGTTTCCGTCGATCTGTTTGGCCATGTGCAAAGATCGACATGAGAGTGCCATCTGCATCTACATGGGATTTTGTGCTCACGTCTTTTGTCCTCGCCCGTTGGTCGATCTGTTCTCTTCCTTCTACTTTGAAAGAGAAAGAAAGCAATTAATACGTGGGTCGGAGGGAGCCCACCGGTGAATTCCACTCAGCGCTGATGTGATCGGTTGGACAAAGAAAAAAAAAGTTGGAGAGCAGGTTGGATGAGTTTGTAGCATTACCAACTAACTAATCATCACACGGTCTATATATGTTTGCAATTAAAACATAGCTAGCTAGCCAAATTGTTTTCAATATCTGGATATGAAGGATCAAATCTGTCAAATGATGGAAAGTAAAATATGACAAGATGAATCGGTCGGATGCACATAAACCCTAACTCTATCTAGAACGGATATTGTTGCCCTCTATGCAATCGGGGGAATTCTTTAAGCATGCACTGCAATAATCCTTTCTAAACTCAACTTTATAGTTGGAACTATTTAATGTCCAAAAAGAAAAATCAAAGAATCCAAAATCTTAATTAACCTTGTGAAATATAGTTCAAACAGTAGGTGAGAACAAAAAAAATAAAGAAAAAACATTCAAGTAGCATTTTTCTTTCATTTTGGGTTTTTTAGACTTACTTGTGGGGGATTTTTTTAGAATTGGACGGTTCGATTGGAAAGCACAATCTAACAATCCAAAGAACAAGTGAATCGGATTTATGTGAACAAATCCTTCGCAATTTTGAAGGAAAAAAAATTACGGGGTGGGGCGAGAATGTACTAGTAAGTCAAACAAGTTACAAGCTCTCATCCAGACCCGATTACACCCTGAGAAGATCGGACACTCAATTGCCGACTTCTCTCTCTCTCAAGCTCCAAAAACTCCGAAAAGAATTGGACAATACCTCCTCTTCCAGAATTCGGATCCATTACTCTGAGGGGGTAGGTCCCCTTTTATAGTGTTGCTAGTTGACAGTTGTTGCCTTCCAAGCGGGGCGGCATTGATGGCGTCCTCCCGTGATCTGCGTAACTGCCTCACAAGTGGGTGACGTGTCGTCTGGCAAATGCTCGGTAGTTATGGCCGGGGGTGTTATTTGTCATATTGGTCGACCAGGAATCTCGGCGCGTGGGTTGCATGTCTTCACGTAACCATCGCCCGACCGAGATTCTCGGAAATAACTATTGCACGATCTGGGTGTATGGTTTTAGTGTAAACTCGTCGCGTGAATATCAGAACTGTCTTGGAGCGGAGAAAGTGGAGTTCCCCTCTGATTCACTTGAGCATTGGCATGCCCAGTCTTGCAGGTTAACTGGCTGGTCGCGTGTGAGATGCGCGGCCGGTCAAGGTAGAGTGCGCGGCTGGTCCTGAGCGAGTTGTGCGGTCGGTCCTGAGCAAGGTGTGCGACCGGGTCTTTGGATCCCCCTCCTTCTATGTTTGTCAAGGTACACACATTAACCCCCCAAACATATATGGGGATTACTATGACCCCCTCCTCCGATCCCAAACCATCATATTCCCTTGATCAAACATGTTTGATCGCTATTCTATTATGTTTGGTTTTTTATTAGACATGAGCCTCTCACAAATCTCAATTTTGCATATAAAAGGATGTACATTTAAAAGATCTGAGATTCAATATTACATGATAATTAAAAAATATATAATAATTTTTAAAAAAATAAAATTTAAAAGGAAGCATGCATATATGTTACTTAAAGATCCTAATTCTTTTATGTTGACAGGATGGCATGACATGGCTGCTGAATTCTCCCAAGGAGTCGCTTGCATTCGTACTAGCCGATAGCGGATTCGACGTGTGGATCGCCAACACGCGAGGGACATGCTGGAGTCGCCGCCATGCTTACCTTGATCCCTCCAGCGCGGTAGGTTAATTGGCTTAACCCTCACATTGGACTTGAAAGATTAATGGTTTCTTTGGGCAATATATATTCGCCTTAAGTTAAAATTTGTGATCGAAGAAGGATCGGGACAGCTAATACAAATGGTGGAAATGTTGTTGCAGGCTTATTGGGCGTGGTCATGGGATGAGTTGGTTGCTTATGATCTCCCCGCTACCTTCGATTTCGTGTATCGTCAAACTGGAAAGAGGATGGACTATGTTGGTCATTCCTTGGTAAGAAAATCCTTTGTGCCTCTGTAAAACTTCAGGCTTGATCGATGTTTATAGTTGTTAGATATCCTCACACTCCAAAACCCAGGTCGTAAGAAGAGGTCCAAAGCCAATATATTAAGAGGCCAAATGGATTTCTCCTTACCAACGTGGGACTGAATCAGAGGACTATCTCAACACCCCCCCCCCCCCCCTCTCACACGAAGTATGTGTGACAAGACGTACACAATTGGAAAGGACGCACTCAGAGCAGGAAACGAGCCCTCTATATCATGTTAGATATCGTCACATCCCAAAACCCGGGTTCTTAGGGGGAGTACCACAACGGCTATATTAAGCGGCCAAATACGTGTCAACCATCACAAACTTTTTTTTTTTTTTTTGAAAAAAGACCTTCTATATTACTTAAAGCAAGAGGAGAGAGAAATTCAAGTTAGTAATCCAAAATTCTTTAAAATGAGAGCCTATATACCTATATTACCAAGAAGCCAAATAATTTTAGATTTTAATAAACTTAAGATTTTAATTATTACAGACATAGAAATACAGATCAAAACTCTAGGTCTAAGATCGATCTAGACCTGTTTATAGTACGTTATGCCTGGATACAGCTTATCCCCGCCCATGGCTAACCCATTTCAAGCCCTAATTTGGTCTCATTGGCCTTGGGAAAACTATTGGTCTACTGAAAACAGTTTTCCATAAGTACCTACTTTTCAATCGAAACTTTCCTTACCAAAATCAAAGGAAAACGTGGGAAATAAAAAATCTCTATTATTGATTCCCTTCCACGTTAAATTATATCTTTTTTTTTTTTCTAGACAACCAAATAATACTGAATTCTTTTTCCACAAAATATTCCCGGTGACCATAGTTTTAAAAAATATACGGATTTAAATGCAAAATCAGTATTTATCAGGGGCTTATATGTAAAAATTCCTACATTTTTATAATGGGTTTTGTTTGTGGCAGGGCACTCTTATAGCTCTGGCATCCTTCTCTGAAGGTAGGCTGGTGGACAAGCTGAGATCTGCAGCACTCCTCTGCCCAGTGGCTTATTTGACCCACATGACCACCCCACTTGGTATTCTTGCAGCCAGGGCCTTTGTTGGAGAGGTAAGTCCCAGTTACCACCATGCTGATCTTTACTTTACTTTACTTTTCACTCTAGGATTTTGAATGCTCAGCTGGAACCAGGGTGAAGCTACCATTTTTCTCCCATTTTAGTGGTCAAGATGACCAATCAAATCTTCTTTTCTATTGAATAGATTGTCAAGTTGCTTGGAGTAGCAGAGTTCAATCCCAAAGGGTAAGACTTATCCTAATTTCTTATGTACTAAGCTTCTCATGTTGGCTTCGAATGAATGATATGTCTACTCACTTCTTTTCTTCTGTCTAAGTGACCAGGAAACCTGTATCAGATTTTCTCAACACCCTTTGCCACAACCCAGGGGTGGATTGCTATGACCTATTGACCTCGTTTACGGGTAATGACCCACAAATCCAATTTCCCACGACCCTCCTCTGTTTACCTCCATTCTCGCGCCTCTTGAGCGCCAGATTAGTCCCTCGAACCCACATAAAGAGGGGGAGTTGTCTTCGCCCCCAGGCCTTAGTGGGATGGGAAGATTTGTTGGGATTTTGTCCCGCATCGACTGGGGATGGGCAAATGGTGTCTTTTAGTACACTCTCTAGTGGACCTCCCCTCACGACCCGGATTTTGTGGCACGAGGGTATTTGCATGATGTTAGGTTGACAAGTAGTCAAAGAATACATATCAATCTTTTATACAGTAAGTCGACTCCATCTTGATGGGATAAGATTTGGATGATAATAATCTACATGAAATGACATTTGTTTTTTACATGAAGGTAATAACTTACTCATGGACATTTGTCTTTTACATGAAGGTAAGAACTGTTGCCTTAATGCCTCCACCGTAGAGCTCTTCCTCACGTATGAACCACAATCAACATCGGTTAAGAACATGGTGCATCTAGCACAGAGTAAGTCCAGCTTGAGCAAGTTGCCAACTTTGTAACAAGTGTGTGTTTTTATTTTTTTTCTTACAAGTATTATTTTATATTAAATATTATTTTTTTTGAATTTTTTTTTTTATTTCAAAGGATGTGGAGATAATATTGCACTTATGGTCCGTTTGGTTAGGAAAGTTGTAATTACAACTACAAGTAGTTTTAACTTCGGTAGCTGAAACTACAACTACAGTAGTTTTAACTACAGAAACCCTAATACGATGGGTTTATCCCCCTCAGATCTGATACAGTAAGGAATACCGTATATAGTTTGTATTTCAATTCTTTGTCAAGGGAGTTGAAACTAAAATAGTTTGTCAAGTTCTATAGCCTGACTTAGATGAGTTGACTACAACTGCATGAACCAAATGGATGTGTTGTGGGGTTTTAATCCGAACAACTACAGTTTGAATTGCAACCCCCCAACCAAAGAGCCGATTTTGTTCCAAGCTCCTCAAAGAGGTTGGAGCACCACCCCCTCTCTCATTGGTTCATTTCAAGGGCTTGTATGTCATTTCTCCCTATTCATCATGGTAAAATGACCAAAAACGCTCGAAATAGACCAATGAGAGAGAGAGTGTTGCTCGGACCACTTTAAGGAGGTTGGAACAAAATCGTTCACCCAACCGAACGGACCCTTAGAGACTTTTGGAAAGGTTGTTCAAAGTTTGAAGAATCATATACCTTTTACATTTAAAAATTATGAATTTTTTTTTATTTCTTGGGAGATGTTTTATTTCTAAAACATGATCTTCTAGCTGCCAATCAAGAAAATTTCTAGTTCCATTTCTTTTGGGATATATATTCTTATGATTTGGAAGCACAAACCCAACATTTATTTTTGTTGATCATCAAAAGTTGCTTTGTTATTTAAAAACCATACAAAATCATAAAATTATCACGATTTTTACTAAAATGGTAAAAAAACAAAGAAAAGGAGGAATATATATTCTCCATTCTAAGTTTTCGTTGCGAACATAAAAATATCATTATCTAAGAGCAAGATTACTATTGTCCTCAAAATTTTATTTTCATGGCCTAGTCTTACGGTGTTAAGATGTTGAATCCAAAGCATTTCGCGATGGCGTCGTTGCAAAGTACAACTACGAGAGCGAGGGGCTAAACATGAAGTATTATGGGCAAATCAGGCCTCCTGTGTACAACATGTCGAACATCCCAAACAATTTGCCGCTCTTCCTCAGCTACGGTGGCAAAGATTCGCTCTCCGACATCCGGGATGTCGCGCTCTTGCTGGATGACCTCAAGTTCCACGACGTCGATAAGCTGATTGTTCACTATGTGAAGGACTTCGCCCATGCCGATTTCGTAATGGGTGTTTCCGCCAAGCAAATCGTTTACGACCCGCTGATCGCATTCCTAAACCAGCAATAAGAAACAATTAGATGTGATTAATCAAGAGGGTATGCGAAGCATCAAACTAGACACAAATGAGGATATCAGGCTCACACTGTAATTGGGTGCATTGAACTTGATTGAGTTGCAAATGACAGGGTCTCCCCTTTATAGATTACATTGACCTGGTTGTCTGATTTCATAAATGTTATATAAGAGTTTTTAATCAATGTATTTGTTCAACAAAACTTGATGGGGACTGATTATTATTATTATTACTTTAAAATTCATAATTCCATCCATCATACTAGGGCTGCAAACGAACCAAGTTGTTTGTGAACCACAAACGAGCTCGATAAAGCTCGTTTGGTTACCAGTCAAGCCAAGACCAAGCCTAGAATTTAGGCTCGTTTAATAAACGAGCCAATATCAAGCAGACTTCACTCGATTGGGCTCACGAACATGCCTGGTTAGGGTTCGTGAGCAAACTCGTGAGTAGGCTCATGAATGGCTTGAATAGACCTAACATATCTAGTCCATGCATTTTGACTGATTTTGGAGTTCGGGAACAAGCTCTATAAGGACCGTTCGATCTCTAATTGAGTGAATCCTAGCATGAAGTTTAGGCTCGTTTAATAAATGAGCTAAGCTCAAGCAAACCAAAGCTCAGCTCGGCTCAAATATTAAACAAGCCAAGCCGAAGCCAGAAGTTTAGGCTTGTTTAATAAACGAACAATATCAAACAAACCAAAGCTTGGCTCGGCTCGTTTGCAGCCCTACATCAGACCAACAAAATCACTTTACTACTGTTAGACTCTCTATCACTTGCCTCCAAAGAATACAGAAAAAACTACCCGGCCACACAAGATGTATGTGAATTTGTGAGCGCGGAAAAAGATTCGGGTCGTCTTTATTGCGGATCACACGAGATTACAAATTTTTGATCAGGAGATTGTGGGAGAGATCCTCTGGAGGGTCCCTTTGATCCGCGTCTCCACGTGGTATTCGTGCGAGAGCTCTGAAGGGGTTGCCCAGGACAGGGGTCTTTACAGAGTGAGGGTTTTTGAGAGGCTAAGGAGTTCCCGCCGTTGATTTTGTCCCGTCCGTGCTTCGCGCTTTCTCGGCTAGGGAGGCTTTGGGCTTTGTTCCTCGGTCTTCGTGTCTTCCTTGATCCTTGCTCGACCTTGGCGTCCTTGATCGTCGGTTCGCGGCGTCGATCGTGTTTTTGGCGTCAGCTTTGGCTTTAGCTTTCGGCTTTGGCGTAGCTTTGGCTTTAGCTTTCGGCTTTGGCGTAGCTTTGGCGTGGCTCTGGCTTTTGCTTGGCTTTGGCGCTTGCGCTTGAACGTAGACGGGTAGAGACTTGCGATGCTTTAGTTCTTCCGGACTTAGCGTCGTATCGGCTAGAACGTGCGGTGCTTTGCTCGTGACCGGCGTAATTGCTTGGCTTTGGCACGTGCGTTGCTTTGGCGCGGGCTTTACTGGTGCGTCTGCTTCGGCTTCTGGCGTTAGCTTTGACTTTAGCTTTGACTCGATCTTCTTCTAGAGCGGCGATGCTTCTTTATTCTTCCGGCTTCCTCGACGGTTGTGGCGTCGGTTGGCTTCTTCTCCGGGCATATTTGGCTGGATCGGAGTTGAAAACTTCTTGCGGAGATGGTGGGTGTAGTACCGATCTTTATGCGACGGTTGTAGCATTGACTTTTCTTGATGAAGACGGCGGGTGTAGCACCGGCTTCAGTACGACGGTTGTAGCGTCGGCTTTTGTTGACGAAGACGGCGGGTGTAGCACCGGCTTCAGCACGACGGTTGTAGCGTCGGCTTTTGGTTGACGAAGGCGGCAGGGGTAGCACCGGCTTCAGGCCTTCTTCTCCCGGCTTTCTTCTTCGTGCAAGGAGTTGATGCCTTTGTTGAAGACGACGGGTGTTGTCGGCTTCGATCTTCTTCTCCGGCCTTTGCTTATGGCGTCTTCGGAGCTAATGAAGATCGTTGGAGCAATCGGGTGATGACGGCTCCGGGTCTTCTTCTCCACGCTTTCTTCTTCGTGCGAGGAGTCGAAGCTTTGATCTCCGAGTGCAAGGTCTTCACGTTGATGAGGAGTTGAAGGGTCAAGGATTCCCGTAGGACGTGCTTGCCGTGCCTCGTGAAGCCTTCGGTCTTCGAGCGTTGGAGCTTCTCTTGCGGAGCTCTTTCGTCTTCGGCTTTCGGACCCTTTGTGCCTTCCCCAACCCCCTCTATTTATAGGCAAAGGGGAGCGGTTGGGGGAGATAAATCTGAAATCTTTTTGTTTCATCCTATATCTCCCCCCATAACCATCAAGATATTGTTCCTTTATCCAAGGAAACAAACCCGATCCCCTCCTTTTTAGTTGGGGTGGTTATGGGCTAGATGTGACTCGATCTTTAAAGATCGAGTTGTTATTTTTTTGTTGCACTTTTGGATCGGATGGCGACACAACGTCATCTTGTCCGTTGGATCGAGGGATCGTCGCGGATCTACGGCTGCGTAGACGTCCACGCCACCTCCCCCCGCATCGAGGCGGTTTTGATTTATTTTTCTTTTTCTTTTCTTTTCTTTTTCTTTTTCTTTTTTCTTTTCTTTTTCTTTATGGCCGGCCCCACCTCTTCATGAGGAGGGGGGCACGGTTTTCAAGAGGGGGGGCCGGTGGGCCCCCCTCTTTGTGTTCGAGTCGCGGGTCCTGTGGGACCCGTTTGCTTCGAGTTGGGCCATGGCGCGCGGATTGAGTTTGCATGCGGGCCGAGTGTGCATGCGGGCTATTTGTGTGCGGGCCCAATTTCGCATGCGGGCCGTTGTGTATGGGCCGAGTTGCGCATGTGGGCCGTTGTGTGTGGGCCGGGTGTGCATGCGGGCCGTTTGTGTGCGGGCCCAATTTCGCATGCGGGCCGTTGTGCATGGGCCAGATTTCCGTATGTGGGCCGCTGTGTGCGGGCCCAAGTTGTATGTGCGAGTCGGGTTCGACCCGAAGACCGTTGGGTGCGGGCCTATTTTTCGTGTACAAATCGGGTTCGACCCGTGGGTTAATTTCGATACCCACAAGTGCCCCCGCGGGAAACGCGTAGCGCTTAGACTTGAGTCGCGTATTCGTGTGGGATTAGGTCTTTAAAAGGACCCCCGTTTTTCGTTTCTCTTCATTATCAGCGATTCCCGGCGGCTTGGAGACGAAAGCTCTGCTAGGGTTTCTTGCTTCGCGACGATGCCGCGGAAGATGAAGGTGGTGACGCCATGGGGTTCGCGGAGGAGAGGAGATCGCCGGATTGCGGAGGGCGGAGCGTCGCAAGCGAGGTGGTTCTCCTCCTCCTTCTTCTTCTTCTTCTTCGCATGGCATGGCAACGGAGTTCCGGGCTGCAGTGGCCGGAGACGGGCTTGGCCGGGGGCTGCGGGGTGCGGCCGGCACGCGAGTCGGAGACGGGGCACGACCGGGGGCTGCAGGGTGCGGCCGGTGCGCTGGCTGGAGGAGGGGCGCGACCGGGGGCTGCATGGTGCGGTCGGCGCGCGGTGGGCGCAGCGTGCGGGGCGCGACCGGAGGCGGGCCGGGGCTGCGGCGGGCGCAGCGCGTGGAGCGCGGCCGGAGGCGGGTCGGGCTGCAGTGGGTGCAGCGCGCGGAGCACGACCGGAGGCGGGTCGGGCTGCAGTGGGTGCAGCGCGCAGGGTGCAACCGGAGGCGCGGGGCGCGAGTCGGCGCGCGGCGCGAGGGCGCAGGCCGGAGGGTACGGGGCGCGGCCGGGGCTGCGGGCCAGGGGCGAGGTGCGACGGGCATGGGCCGGAGGCGGGGCGCGGGCCGGCGTGCGGGGCGCGACGCACGGGTTGGCCGGTGCAGCAGTGGCGTGCGGCGCGGGGTGGCGCAGGTCGGAGGCGGGCTCGGCCGGGGGCTGTGGGCCGGAGGCGGAGGCGGAGACGGTCGGTGCAACAGCGGCACGGGCGCGGGGGCCGGCCGAGACCAACAGCACCCCCCCTTTTACGTGTTTAAATAGGAGAGGGGGGGGGTCGTGGTTTTTTTTTTGCCATGACCCCCCTCCTTTTTACCTTTATCTGCTCGAAGGACGGAAGCACCCCCCCCCCCCCATGTTTTGATAGGAGAGAGAGAGAGGGGGTTGCGGCTTTTTGCCGTGACCCCCCTCCTTTTTATCTTTATTTGCTCGAAGGACGGCAGCACCCCCCCCCCCCCCGCATGTTTTGATAGGAGAGAGAGAGAGGGGGTTGCGGCTTTTTGCCGTGACCCCCCTCCTTTTTATCTTTATTTGCTCGAAGGACGGCAGCACCCCCCCCCCCCCGCATGTTTTGATAGGAGAGAGAGAGAGAGGGGGTCGCGGCTTTTTGCCGTGACCCCCCTACTTTTTATCTTTATTTGTTCGAATAACGAGGCGCCCCTTTTGCTTAGGCCTCCCCCCCCCGATTTCTTCGTTTCTGTATTCGGAAACTATCTGACTTAGGCTTTGTCTTTTTTCTTTTTCAGGTCTCGTCGTTACGAGAGCTTTCCAAGTTCCGGCTGGATTGTCGATGCGGTCTCTCACGGGAGTACGCATCTTCGCTTCCCTTTCGCGCAAGTCTTCCACCACCGTGCTTCGAGACAGGAGACCGGACTGTAAGTACTTCAGCTTTTGACGCACGAGCGAGTTTGCGAGGACGGCGTGACCGACGGCTCTTGTCGAGTGTTGAAACTTGGCGAGCGTATCCTTACTGACGAAGGATCTTCTCGGCAAATCGTCCGGCCTAGTTTGGGGCTGCCGTTCCACCATACTGGCGAGGAGTCGGTTCCGGTCCATGTTGTTGCTTTGAAGATATGCTCCCGCCGTACGCGATGGGGTGTGGGGATTCAACCGCGTGGAGATGTCACGTATCTGGGAGGTTTCCGGGACTGGATGAGAGAGCTATCCGGTGCGTTGGAGGCAGAGCCAGGGATGGAGCGTCTGGCGAGGTTTGTGGAGCCGGCTTGTTGGGAGTACAACCGTCCGGACGGTATGTACCGGGCTCTGTGTGAGCAGTGGTGCCCTGAGACCAACACCTTCTTGACCGGAGCTGGTGAAATCGGGATCACCCTTCGTGACGTGCATGTCATCTCTGGGTGCCCAGAAGTTCGGAGTTACTATCAGGAGGAGGTTCCTTCTCTGGAGGTCTTGACGGACCCCGACGAGTCTCCTAGCATCTGCCTTTTGCTTTTCAAGGCATATGCTATTATAGCGGCGCGCGAGCGGTCAGACCGGGTACTCCACTCGGATTGGGTGGATTTCTGGTTTCGAGGAGAGTATCATCACGCTCCCCCTTCGAGTCACCCGATGTGGAGATATGCATCGTCAAAGAGGCCGGCGCCTGGCACTTTCCGGCGACCGATTGAATCTCTGAAGAAAGAATGGTGCTCCATGGCCGGGGCACAACGTCCTTGGGAGGTTTTGGGACTTGAGGAATGCAGCGATGCCTGGCGTGCTACTTACTGGTCAGCGGGGTTGGTACTTTTCCTTTGCCGCTTTGCTTTACCCTGGGAAGGGGATGTGATACGTCCTGGGACCTTCCTTGCAGCTGCTCAGATGGTAAATGGAGAGTTTCTTAACCTGGCGCCGGCGATCCTCTACTCGTTGTACGGAGGGCTTAGTGGAACCTACTGGAGTTTATCGAGTGCGGGTAATGCAAGAGGGGAAGTAGGCAGAGCCAGCTCCTTTTGCCCCCTGCATTACCTCTATGGTTGGATTGGGCTTCACTTTCCGAAGGGGATCTTTGCGGCGCGTGGACCTTCGACCTCGGTGCCCTTTCTTCCTTGTGTGGGAGGTGTGATGAATGCTTATTACGTATGGGAGCGTCCGAAGCCTAGTGCCCGAGAGTATTTAAGACGTATGGGCCCTTCTGACTTTGAATTTGTATCGGAGAATGCACTTGCACCTTCTACAAGATCCTTGGTATGTGATGTGGAGGAAATGCCCGAGCACTTGTACTGGAGCATGGTGAGTTGCAGGCCCGGGTATCTCGTTTGGCGTCGTGAGGATGTAGTGGAGGTGGCACGGTACTCTCCCCACCGGTTTGCTCGACAGCAGGGTTTTCGTCAGGAGTTGCCTGGGACTCCTTTGCGTATGAAGTCACGTTACACCCCGCAGGAAGCGTATCGCCTCTGGGGAGCGCTTTATGACAGATTTACTGGGTGTATTTTCTCGCCGGGGATCAAGTCGGGCGGAAAGGATGCTGTAACTCCTGAGTATCGCCGCTGGGTCAACGTGTCAGTGCTCCCCCTCCTGGCTAGCCTTCCGCTGGACGTTCTTGCTAGCAGCGAGCGGGCTGACTTTTCTTTTGACTCTTTGGCGGGGTCAGAGGATCGCCGTCTTTGGTCCGAGGAGCGACGATCGGAGAGATCTCGTGGCCATCGAGAGAGTACTTCCCAGGCTTCACTTTCTGTGCAAGAAGTTAAGATGGCTCCGTCCTCCAAGGTTCAGAGTCTTCCTGAGACTCAAGCTTCTTGGTGTGGGTGTGCTTCTCCCAAGAGGTGAAAGTTGGATCTTTTGTGTGAGGCAGCTTTGGTTGGTGCTGGCGAGGTAGAGCCAGCTCGAGAGGGAGAGCCAGGGCTTTTTGCCGATGAGGTAATCCCTCTTTCTGGGGTACCTTCATCGGATGCTGCAGGTATATCTTGTTTCTAGTTTCTTATAAATTTCTGTGCTTGTACTCTTATTTCGTTGGCTGAGTTGTTCAGCTCTCATTTTGGCAGGGTCTGCTGGACTGCGAGTCTGCCCCGAAGGGGGTTGGGCAGGAGTGCTCTCCTATCAGAGCAACGTTAATTGGAGGTGGCGGGCTGGATGTTCCCTGGGATAGCTTAGAGCTTTTGGGAGCGTGTGGAGCAGATTTTGCTGGCAGTGCTGTCAACCTGGACGATATCGACATGGAGCAGTTGGGCTTTAGGGAGGAGGATGAGGTCTCCAGTGTAGGGAGAGAAACGACTCCTCTAGTTAGGTCCGGTACTCCGGCGGAGACTACTTCCGCAGTCGTTTTGTCGGAAGGTTTGCCCGTGTCTCCTCCTTCGGCTCCGGTGGCTCCGCTGACTGTTATCACGGCGATGGTCCAGGAGGCGGTTCCTTCACTTGAGCCTTCAGGACCGGAGCCCACCTTGCCTGTGCACTCAGAGGCTGACAGGAAAAAGTGCAGTTCGCGAGACCTTCTCTCTGTGCTTCTTTTGGAGAGCTGTCGGAAGTATATCCAGACGACGCTCGCACCCTTCCAGGAAGAGGGCTTTGACGCTTTGAGCAGCTGGTGGGTCCTCGAGGGGCCTGAGTTTTGCAAGAACCTGGCAGCCTTCCAGGTAGATGGCCCTTTGTTTGAGGCACAGATGCGTGCTCTCTTGGCGGATAGTGAAGCTCATTGCTTGAAACGGGCTTCGATGGAAGATGACCTTCCCCTGATACTAGCAAAGGCCGAGGACGAGGAGCGTCGACTAGAGGCGCAGCATGCACTTGCCACTGCGAGCCTTGTTCGGGCGCGGAAGAAGCTAGAGGCTGCTCGCACATCTTTCGAGAAAGCTAAGACAATCGAAAAGTCTTCTGGAGCAGACCTGGCAAAGCAGCGTATCGAGCTGGCGACGCATCGGGAGCGGGTAGCTTCTCGGTCTTCAGAGTTGCAGCGCATGGAGGTTACTGGCGGCGAGCTGCTCCAACGTCTCAAAGAATTTAATTCGCTTTACTAGCAATGTCGCATTTCCTTTTCTTTCTTGTCATTTCTGCTGAACAGACTTGTAGTTCTGCTTTTCTTTATCTGGTGATAACTTAATATCATGCATATATTTTTTTTGGATTTGTCTTCTGGAATGGCAGAGTTTGGTTGTGTTTTTCTTTTGTTTGGACTGAACCTTTACAGGCTGCCTACGTACCCTACTGAGAGGGATCAAGTCACACGTAGTTCCTTTTTTTTTTTTTTTGCAAGGAGTGTAGCCCTGCTTTTAGGCATAGTACCTTTTGAGGTACTTGCCATTGATAGGGCCGAGTGTAAGCCCTTCTGGCGTGGTGAGAAGATATGCGCCGTTGGAGTAGACCTCTTTGATAGCGTGCGGTCCATCCCACTTGGCGTCGAACTTCTTTCCTCCTCGATGTGAAAGGATGATGGGGCGTTTGACCGCGAGCACCAATTCTCCTTTTTGGAAGGATCGAGGGCGAATCCTTTTGTTGAAGGCTCGGGTCAGCCTGGCTTGGTAGCATTCCAGGCGTTGCTGGGCTTCGAGGCGCTTTTCATCCAGGGCTTCCAATTCTGCTAGGCGAAGTTGAGCGTTGTCGCCGTTGACGAGGCCTTCCTGGACGGCTATCCTGAGTGACGGGATCTGGAGTTCAAGTGGGAGGACAGCTTCTACTCCGTATACCAGCGAGTACGGAGTCGCCTGTGTTGGCGTGCGAAAAGAGGTGCGATATGCCCATAGCGCTTCACCCATGCGTTCATGCCAATCTTTCTTCGACTTTGAGACGACTTTCTCCAAAAGTTTGCATAGTGTTTTGTTGAAAGCTTCAGCTAGGCCGTTGGCAGAGGCGTTGTACATGATTGAACACCTTTGCTTGATATCGAACTTGGCGCAAAATTGGCTGACAGCGGCGTTCTTGAATTGCTTCCCGTTGTCCGTAACGATATAGCGAGGGATGCCGTACCGGAAGATGATGTCGTTCTGGATGAAGTTGATGACATAGTGCCTGGAAACTTCTCGCAATGGTACTGCCTCAGCCCACTTGGAGAAGTAATCTGTTGCCGCCAGGATATAAAGATGCTGCTTGGATGACTTGGGTAGCGGACCGATAATATCGAGTCCCCATCCATCGAAGGGCCATGATGCGATGGTTGGATGCAAAGGTTCCGGAGGCTGACGGATGTAGTTGCCATGCAGCTGGCAAGTGTGGCATCTTTTTGCAAACTCGAGGGAGTCCTTGATCATAGTGGGCCAGTAGTACCCCATCCGCCTGATGCGGAAGTGCAGCTTTGGACCGGACTGATGTGAGCCACAGATCCCGGCATGGACTTCTTCTAGTGCTGTTTCCGCTTCTTCTTTTGCAAGACACCTCAGGAGCGCACCATCGTAGCTTCGACGGTACAACTCGTTGTTGAAGTGGAAGAATTTCAGAGACCGCCGGCGAATGTCGACCTTACGCTTCGGATCTTCAGGGAGCTTCCCGTGGACAAGAAAGTCTATGAATGGTTGTATCCAGTCTAGCTCGTCGGTCACGAAAACGTGTACTGTATTGACTTGGTCTGGAATTCCCATAGGGAGGTCCTCCTCGGTGATCACCATCCTCTTACAGATAGGGATGATGAGTTGGCTTTTTTCTGGGAACGAAAGTGTAGCAGCTAAATTTGCTAGCGCATCAGCCTGCTGATTAAGGTTTCTGGGAACATGCTTGATTGAAGCATCTTTGAGTGTACCAAGGAGTTTCAGAGCTCGTAGGTGCAATGGCACGAGATCTTCTTTGTTAACCTCGTATGCTCCCAATATTTGCTGAATGACGAGCTGAGAGTCGCCGAAAATTTCGAGCCCTTGAAGTTTCATATCATTGGCGAGTTCGAGGCCAATGATCAAAGCTTGATATTCCGCCCTGTTATTGGAGCATGGCTCTGATAGTAGAAATGAGAAGGGAAGTACTTCGTCGTTTGGTGTGACGAAGATAACTCCTGCTCCTGCTACGTCTTGCCTGGCCGCACCGTCGAAGAACATTTTCCAAGAAGGGGCGATGTCGATGCAGAGTACTTCTTCGTCTGGGAGATCTTCCGATAGTTCCCATTCTGCTGGAAGGGGGTATTATGCTAGGAAGTCTGCGAGAGCTTGACCTTTGACCGCTTTACAAGGGACAAAGGTGATGTCAACCTAAAGGAGGAGCAAAGCCCACTTGGACAGACGTCCGGAGAGCACTGGTCTCGACATGATGTATTTGAGCGGGTCAGCTTTTGAGATGAGCCTGATGGCGTGAGCTAACATATAGTATCGCAACTTTTTTGTAGCGAAGATGAGCGCCAGACAGACCTTCTCAATCGGGGAGTAGTTTAGCTCCGCGCCGATGAGAGTGCGGCTCAAATAGTAGCATGCTGTTTCCTTGCCTAGCTCGTTGTCTTGAGCCAGGAGTGCCCCCAAGGACTGCTCCTGGGCGCTGATGTAAAGGACCAATGGCTTCCCTTGAACTGGTGCTGTCAGAACCGGGGGCTTGAGTAAGTAATCACTGATGTTTTGGAGGGCTTCCTGACAAGCTTCATCCCACTTGAATGCTGCTCCTTTCTTCATGAGGCGACTGAAGGGCCTGCATTTTCCAGCTAAGTTGGCGATAAACCTTCTGATATATGCTAGATGGCCCTGGAGACCTCGGAGGTCTCGCACGGTTTTCGGGATTAGCATATTGAGAATAGCATCTATCTTGGTTTGATCTATCTCGATGCCTCGATGGCGTACGACAAAGCCGAGAAACTTTCCCGAGGAGACCCCAAATGCGCATTTAAGCGGGTTCATGTGGAGCTGGTACCTTCGAAGTCGCTTGAAGATTAGCTCGAGTTCTTGAAGATGTGTTAACTTTTGTCTTGATTTTACCACGAGGTCGTCGACGTAGCATTCTACATTCTGATGAAGGATATCGTCGAAATTTTTTTGCATAGCTCGTTGGTAAGTGGCTCCTGCATTTTTCAAGCCGAAAGGCATGACTTTGTAGCAGTAGATCCCTTTTGGCGTGCGGAATATCGTAAGCTCTTCGTCTTTGGGCGCCATCCGGATCTGGTTGTAGCCTGAGGATCCATCCATGAAGGTTAGTGCTTCATGGTCTGTTGTCGCATCCACCATTAGTTCTGTGATTGGCAGTGGGAAGTCATCTTTGGGGCATGCATTGTTTAAGTCCCTGAAGTCCACGCATACTCTGATCTGGCCGTTCTTCTTCTTGACTGGGACCACGCTGGAGATCCATGTTGGATATTTAACTTCTCGGATAAAGCCGGCTTCAATGAGCTTGTTGACTTCACCTTCTATTTGAGGCACTAGTTTCGGCCGGTAGCGTCTTTGTCCTTGCTTGACGGCGCTAGCTCCATGTCTGACAGCAAGCTGGTGTACTGCAATCTTGGGGTCAAGTCCGGGCATTTCCTTGTAGGACCATGCGAAGATATCTTTATATTCTCGGAGTAGCTTGATGTATCCGGCCTCCTCTTCGGGAGTCAGGAGTGCACTTACGAATGTGGGTCGAGGATCCTCCTGTGTCTCCAAGTTGATTTCTTTCAGATCGTCGACGGTAGATTGCCCCCCTTCTTCGAGGACGGGCGGTGCATCTGGCAACTCGTCATCCGAAGTAGAAGTGTCGTCGACCGAGGAGTCCGCAATTGTGATATAATTAATAGAGACCATAAGGATATAGACAACATCGGCAGTTTGAAAGAATGACATGGGTGGGTGGGTGGGAATGATTTTTCTCACCTCAGTGGGTGGCTTTCCCAAACGGTCGAATACTGACCTTCGCTTTGCTTGTCCGATTGGCCCAAGTCTTTTGAATACTGATATGGGGTTTTGACTTGCCTGGTTTTTGATGCTCTTCTTTTGCTTTTGAGGTATGGTCCGACACCGAGATCGATATCGCCTTCTTTTGGCGCCCTTTGTAGCGGAATGAATGATATTGGTGGAGCGTGCATTGGAGGCTGACGATCCCTCTTCCACTTCATCTACCAACTTCACCTCAATGTCGTTAGAGGTGAAGGTCTTCTCTCCTGTTATCTTGATGACCATCGGGGTTTGACGAGAGCCGATGCCTCGCCGATTTGGTGGGATATGCTCGCCACCCTGGAGTAAATGGGCTTGAGTCTTAGTCATCCCGTGTGGTATTGGAGCTGGCAGGAGCGTACTCATATGTGCAGCACTGTCTTTGTCGTAGCCAGCTTTGAACAGCAGATTGGCGGCATTTTGCCCCCAGTTTCCTTTTGGCTTGAATATGAGTTGGCTGGATTCGAAGGGATTGATGGGTTTTGGCGAACTTGAAGCTTGCCCCAGGCTGGGTAGTGGCAGTGTCATCTCTTGCAGAGTGATGACATTAGCTTCCGATAGCGGCTGGACCATCCCTTTTGGCGAGGCAAAAGGTGGTGGTTCATCTTTGCGAAGCCACTGAGGCGTGAGGCGTAAGACTGTCGTAGCTTGGACAGGTAATGGAGTATGCTTCATGGATCTTGGCTTGGAGCTGATCCGCATTCTTCGTCTTGGCGCTAGCACTTCTTTGACTTCGTGTATCGCCTTAGATGGTGGTACTAGATTTGGAGTTGGCAGAGCTTCATCCTGCTCCATCCTTTTAGCTTTCTGAGTTCGAGGAGTTTTAGCTGGAAGGACTTCTGCAACAAGGTCCTTTGCTTGGTAAAACTTGGCCCATTATCGTCTATGTGGGTCCCAAGTAGGGCTACGGGACCCGAACAGGGCTACAGGTCCCACTGTCGGGGGTTAGCTAGATTTTGCATCCACATAAGTCCTTAATGACTTCAATTCAAAATTCTTATATATTGCATATTGTTTTAAAGAGTTGTGAAGTATATCTCCAACTTTGAGTGATAACTCTTGTCAATGGCTATCAAAACTATCAGTAGTGTTATCTTCTGGCTCAAGAACTAGTTCGTTATCAATTTTCTTGTAACATACTGGATTAGGATTATTTTTGACCAATCGTAGGTTCTTGCAACTCTCATGATGTGGGACATCCCGATAAGGCTTTGTACCTATCTCCATTTCTGAATCTGAATTTGAAGATAGATGCTTCCAATCAAATTCATTATCAGACATATCATTTTCCAAAATATCACTTATATGGGATTCAATGGGGTCCTCTTCAACTAGACATTTACTTCCATATGCTTCCTCTTTGATGCCATAAGAATTAGTGTACCCATCAAAATAAAGATACGTGTCATTGAGATTCAAATTTCACATAACTACCTACCGTCAACTAGGTTTCATTTATACATACCTTATAAAAGAATGGCTACTCATACTTCCAATACAATCATATTTTCGATCTCTTGGTAAAAATAATAAATTTTATTACCGTCTGCCAACAAAATCAAAATATCTGCATTAGATACAAATCCTCCAGCATCTTAAAAAATATATAATGAAAATACTTTACGAACTTTAGTTGCTGCAAATGAGTTATGGTTTTACTCTCCTGACTTAAAGGGTTATGATCAGTGACTAATAGAGATGAATATTCATTAACCGAGCTGTTTGAAAAAAAAAGTATTACTATATATGATTTCTAAGTAATACTTATGATAGAATTAAATAGAATCATAATAAATAATGCTTACCTCTTATGCATAATAGGTACTTAGACTTGGAGTAAGGGACCAGGAGACGAACATTCACTTTGAACTTCTTGTTGGTTTAAAGGAACTTCATATTGGATTTCTGATGATTTCATAATGTAGATGATGATATGACGATAATTAGGAGTCACCAAATATATTTCACAAAGATCATGGTCATTTTTCAAATCCAAAATCAATTATTGTTCTTTAATATATGAGTACTTAAGATTTATGTTAGTATCCTTCGTTTAATGATTTGTTAATTAAATATATCTTCTCAACTATTTAATCAAAGGAATCATTACGACTAACACATTTAAATTTTTTTTGCCACTAATGTATATATCATTATTTAAAACTCTATCAAAGTGACATACCAAGGAGACTGTATCGTTATTCATTCATTGTAAAATGATAGTAAAAAATGATTAATTAATTAGTGTTGCAGTAAAAATTTCATCATATACACATGTATGTATTCAACCTTTCATTTATAATTCATATGTACTATTGTAATTAAACACTCATAATTTATCAAATTCTAATTTATTTATTATCATATCCATTTATCATTATAATAATATATATTAATTATCTATAATTATATATCTAATACAAGTTCATAGATGTAAAAAATCATAGCAACTCTTAAAATAATATATATTTTATTCAAATTAAAATATCATATAATAATATTAAATCTAGGTTGAAATATCTATATTTTGATAATTTACATTCAAAAAGATGGGCCATTGATATGACATACTACATTCAGATACAATTTGATAATTTTTTACACCTATAGGTATGATTTCATATCAACATTGGGTGGGTACTACATCTATAACCATGATTTCATATATGACATAAATCTATATTCATATCATTTCTAGATGCATAATAGTAGTCCAAATCTATTCACATTAATTAAGTACATATATTCATATATAAATTGGATAATTTTCACCCCTATAGTGATGATATTATATCTCTCTAGGAGATTGGGTGGGTACAACTACATCCATAGAAATGATTTTATATATGTCTTGGTCATTGGGCGGGTCAAATTACATCTATATGTATGATTTTATATCTGATATAAATCAATATTTATATTCATCTCAATAGAACTAGAAAAATAATATCTACACATTTAGGGTTTTATTCTTGTAGGATGAGTGACAAATCTATACTCAAAGAAGTAGTTGCCCCCCTCCAAATTCATGAAATTGTCAACCCATTTGATTTGCATTTCATCTCTAAAATTTTACATCTATGTTACAATTACTAAATGTATTTCTAAATTTTACATTTATGCTCACATTCTACAAGTACGATCATTTATTTTCACATCAATTTTATCTCTAAAATTTAACATTTATGCTCAATATTCACATTCATCTCTATAGAACTAGAAAAATAATATCTACACATTTAAGATTTTTTCTTGTAGAATGGGTGGTAAATCCATACTCAAAGAAGTAGCTGCCCCCCCCCCCCCCCCAAATTCATGAAACTACTCAAAGAAATATCAATCACCTTAATAGAAACTCTCAAGGAGCGATCATGGAGATCCCTCCTCGCCCGAAGTCGGGGGAAGTTGGATCCATCTTATTCGCCCAGGCCCTACAGGTCGGCAACCACCCCTCTCCGGGTAGATCACATCCCCCCTCGAAGCTAGGGTTTATTCCTCTCTTGAGGGATTCCCAGTAGTCACCTCCTCCGATAGAGAGATCAACCTCTCCTCAGCCCCCCTCGATTTGGCGATAATGCTAAATTTCTCGAGCTTCAGGCCTTCGGTGGACGTGATTAGAGCCCAGATTTCGTCTCAGTGGGGTCTTGAAAAACTATTCATGGAGGGAATGATGGATTCCAAGCATGTGCTCCTTCGTTTGGGATCGAGAAAAGACCTAATCAAGGTGTGGTCGAGGGAATTACTCAACATCAAAGGTATTAGCTTCAAACTGCTCAAATGGGAGGTGGATTTTGACCCCTTCGTTGAATCCCCTATCTCACCGGTGTGGCTGGATTTACTTGGACTGCCAGTGAATTTTTTCGTCGAGGCCTTTCTCTTCGGTATCGTGGGATCCATCGAAAAACCTCTCTCCATTAATAACGCCACCAAGAATCTTACTAGACCTAGCGTGGCTAGGGTCTGCATGTTGGTTGACATCACAAAGAGGTTGACGGAAAAGGTATGGTTGGGGATGGGAACTTGTAGAAGAAGATGGCAGAAGGTCCTGTACGAAAACCTCCCCCAGTATTGCACCAAATGCTCGATGAAAGGTCACAGTGAGGAAAACTGTAGAAAAGGGCATCAAAGGATGCAAGACAGATTTGGGGGGAACAATCGACAATTCAAGGTAGGGAAGAGAAATGATAATCCCCCATTGCAAGATTCCACAAAAGGAAGTCCGACCATCAAGCAATGGGGCAGCAGATATAATTGCTATTGCTAAAACCAACAAGGATGAGAGGAGCAACACCAATCAAATGCTGTAGAGCTCCAAGTGGAGGGGCATAACAATTTAGTTTTGGAGGAGATGATTACATCTAGAGAGGAGACAAACTCGCTGGATGAGAGAAATGAAATTCAAGCACCTGGAGTATCCTTTTTTTAACTCACTTTTAGTCATTTCCATTGATGAGTTGCAGGAAGGAACTGAAGCAAGTGAACTAAAATGGCGAGGCATCAGATGGTACTAGAGGGAGATCGAAAAACTGCCATAAGTTCAGAAAGTCAGGATCCCAATTACGACATACTAGAGAAAGATAAAGAAGGGGCTACTTGGGAGATATTTCAAGAACAACCTAGAAAAATTAATGTTATTCAAGAACTATTTGCAGAACCAGAATTTCAGAAATTTCAAGCGGATACACAGAACATGGAAGCAAAGCTGATAGAAGAGAAGAGAGAGGAAGAACCGATAGAAGGAGGAGAAGATAAAAGCAAGTTAGACACAAATGAAAAAGGAATAGAGGAAGAAGAAGAAAAAAGAGAGGGGCATGTGTTGAGTGATACAACAACGGCTCCAACGATCCTTAATTGTGAGAGGGAAGCACTAGAAGCCAGTATCTACGCTGAAGTCCCACCCAACATTATAAAAGACAACCTGAAAATGATTCAAGAAGCGTTATAAGATCGCTCAGGTAGGCGGCGAGAAGGCCTCCACATCCATCCCGGTAGTCGACGGTAAGACAAACTCCATCAAAATTGAGTTAAGAAGTGCCATCACATGCTCCTCCACCTCTGATCCCAAACAATCCTAATGAATGTGCTCATTTGGGACATACGTGGGCTAAATAAGGAAGGCAGATTTAAGAATCTTCTTGACTTGTGGAGGGAATTTCAAACCAAACTGTATGGTATAGTAGAAACTAAAGTATCCACTAAGAGATTTGAGAAACTCAGAGGTAGATTACCTATGGGGTGACAAATATGTGGCAATGACAGCAGAAATGCAAGGCATGCATCGCATACTCATCTTTTGAGATTCTTCATCCTGGGAGATTACTAGTTTTCACCAATCTGAGCAGCAAATCACTGTGCTCGCAGAGTTTGAAAGGAGGACTAAAGTAGTCATCACAATTGTCTACGGCGTCAACTACAAAATACAAAGAAGAAGATTATGGGAAGAGATTAGGGAACTATCAGCCAGCCCCTTGTTGTGCTCTCTGCCATGGCTTGTAGGGGGAGATTTCAACGTCGTAAGATTCTCTAACGAGAGGATTGAAGGGTGACCAGTGGTTCAAGCAGACTTGGATAGATTTAATAGTGCACTTCAAAGCATGAATCTCAAGGATATACATTCACAGAGGCATCAATGAACTTGGTGTAATCGGCAAGAGCCATCAAGCAGAATCCTGAGTAAGATAGATAGGGTCTTGGCAAACATCGAATGGGTTGATGAATTCCCATGCTCCTGATTTCTTAGTAGCAGAAACTAATGACCACTCACCTATAGTGGTGCATTGGGGGGAAAGTCAAAATTGGGGACCAAAACCTTTCAATTTTTTTAACTATTGGGCGCATCTTCCTGGTGTCGAGAAGATCATTCAGGATGCCTGAAAGATTGAGGTTGATGGGTACCCCTCTTTCCAAGTGATGAGGAAATTATAGAATGTCAAAAAATATTTTAAAAATTGGGTGAAGGGACAACAAGACACTAGTAGTGGATCATGCCTCGGCATGCAAGCAAAAATTAAGGCGCATTCAAAGGGAAATCCATTGGATATTAGACTAGTGGAAATGGAGAAGGTAGCCATTGATGAGCTAGAGCATGCATTAACATTAGAAGAAAGTAAATGGAGAAAAAAAGCAAGAGATGATTGGCTCCAACAGGTGATAAAAATACCAAGTTCTACTCCTTCAAAGCGAGATGCAATGTCAATGCTATCGATTCTATCACTCTTGAAGATGGCTCCCTCACGAATGACATCCAACTCATTAGAGAGGAAGCTATCAAATTTTACACTAACTTGCTTATCAAAGATGTGCAGGAGGACAATTTTCAACCTATTATTTTCAGAAGAATTCTAACAACTGAAGCCTCTACTTGGATTAGCTAGCCAATTAGAAGAGATGAACTTGAAGCAGTCATCAAGCATGCTAATGTCGAAAAAGCACCGGGTCCGGATGGTTTCAATTTCTTATTCTTTAAGAAATATTGGGGATTTCTCAAAGAAGAAGTATGGGCGGTCATTGACGACTTCTTCCAATTAAGTCAAATGCTATCGTCCTTGAATCACACATTCATTGATCTCATCCCCAAAGTTATTAATACCAACTCCTTCAAGGATTTTAGACCAATTTCGTTGTGCAATTGCCTTTACAAGATGATCGCCAAAATTCTGGCTAATAGATTGCAATCTGTCATGCATGAATTGATATCCCCCAATCAATTGGTTTTCATCAAAGGCAGGAGTATCACCGATAACATATTACTGGTCCATGAACTAGTTAAGGGGTTCCACAGTAAATCTAGCCCCAAGAGAATGTGCCTAAAGTTAGACATCGTCAAAGCCTATGTTTCTGTTAACATGGAATTTCTTCTTCATGCTCTCATGTGCCTTGGATTCAATGGTAGTTGGATCAAATGGATTCGCTCTTGTATTAGCTCCCCTTCGTTCTTCATTCTCGTAAATGGTTCCCCCGCCGGTATGATTAAAGCAAACAGAGGATTGAGACAAGGAGATCCCTTATCAGCCTATTTATTCACCATTATCATGAAATGCTTGTCGCTCGAGATTGAATGGGGTATCTTGAGAGGGGATTGGAGAAGCTTTAGTTTGGGTGGAGGACATCCTATCTCTCATCTGATTTTTGCCGATGATCTTTTGTTGTTCATCAAACCGAGTAAGGATGTAATCATAAGGCTCACGGAACCCCTCCATTGCTTTGGTGCCAAGTTTGGGCTTGTTGTGAATAAAGAAAAGAGCCAAGTTTTTCTCTCTCGGTCATGTGCGGACTTCTTCCACAAGTAGAAGATTTGAGAATCAAATTGGGATCTTTGTCGGTTAAGTATTTAGGCTTCCTTCTTTTAGCATCCAAGGTTAATAAATTGATGTTCAGTCTGCTCGTAGAGAAAATCTCCAAATCCATCGATTGCTGGGCCACAAAACATCTATCCATCGGGGGAAGAGTAGAATTGATCAAGATAGTGTTGCAAAGCTACTTGTATTTTTGGGCTTTCGCTTTTGCCAGTATTGTCCAAGGTACAGTTGAGAAACTCATGCGCAGTTTCTTGTGTCAAAACTCTAGCACACATGTTAGTTGGGAGAAAGTTTGCAAGCCTAAAGTTGAAGGAGGATTGGGACTTAGACGCATCAAAAATATCTCTAAAGCAAGCTACCTAAGACTGGGATGAAAAATAGTGAATGAAAATTCCAATATATGGGCAAAATGGATGAAAGTGAGGTATGTAAAAAATTTCAGCTTTTGAAGCATGTCTAAATCTTCCAACTACTCCGCAGTATGGAACAAAATTCTGAACAGCAGAGGGGCTCTAAAGGGTAACCTGAGTTGTACTATAACATCGAACTCGAAGTGGGATTTTTGGTTTGATCCATGGGTTGAAGGGTTTAGCCCAGATAGTGGGGGACCAAGCGAGGAGGGATTAAGGCTTAAGAGGAGCCATTGTATCTGATTTTATAGACAATGACAAATGGATTATACCGAGAGCTCAGAGCCATAGAACAACAAGGCTGTTTGACAGAATTAAGGCGATCAAAGTACAAACGGGGGGCGGGCAGAAAACAAAATTAATGGGTTTCGACAGGCAAAACTGAATCCGACCAGTTTTTCTGAGGCATGGAATGTAGTGCGAAGTCGGGATACGGAAGTAGCTTGGAAGAACATAGTATGGAAGGAACCTGTTCCTCCTTGCATGGCCGTTTGTGTATGGAAATCAGCCTTGAATCGATTAGCAACACAAGACACATTACAACTCAGAGATTTTAGAATGGCCAATCGCTGCACTTTGTGTAGGAACGCAGAGAAAACAAGGGATAATTTATTCTTCAAATGTGACTACTTGTTTTCAATCTGGGAAAGTATCTGTAAGTTGATAAGAATGTCATATTTCAAGAATGAGGACTTCCCTGCTCTACTGCTTAGGCTGAGTGGTGAGGGTGGCTCCAAGAGCATGGGGGGAAAAATTGTGCGAACCTCCATCGCCTGTGTTGTCTACAATATTTGGGGATAAAGAAATAACCGAATATTTAGAAATAAAGACAGCACTACCCATCAGATTTTTAAAGTCATTTTAGTCCAACTAAGAAGCATTTTCACTGGTGTGGAAGCTACTAAAATTAGAGAAAAAAGATAATGCTGAACTGCATATTTGGAGAGGTCGAATCAGCTAGGTTTCTACTGCTGATGGGAGAGAAAAGCTGGAGGTTGAATTTGGGCAACATATGCTCTTGCGGGAGGGTTTGCTATTGCTTGGAGGTTGAATCAGATAACATAAGCAATTGCTATAGTGTGGACTTGATAACTGTAAGTGCAATTGGTGTTAGGATTGATGTGTTCTAAGCTTGTAAAACTTTAATGTTTTGGTCTAATAAAGATTGATAGTTATTATTCTATGAGATGCATATAGGTGCGTAACAAAGTTACGTGTTCTTTTAAGAACAGAGAGCCATGGTTATATGGTAGTCCACTGAGTTGAAGACTGAGTGGATTGGTCCCATATAATCTAAATCAGTTCGCAGCTATGATCAGGTTGGTCGCCTCATCATGTTAAGCTGTTGGCGATGACAGTTCATGGGAAGTCTTCACCATGGTCATCACCAAGCACAGTGTCTGTGGCTGAACGGAACTAACATGGTGTGCAGATCAGTGAGCAGACACTGGTACACTAAGCCGTGTTTCTGTTTAGGGTAAAACGGTCCTAAACCCTGAGGAACCACGTCTGATGGACTAACCAGTTGTGTGGTGCTTTGGCGCACCAATGTGTGAGGATCCGTTTGCAGTGATCCAAAACCATGGTGTACTGGGTTATCCGGCTGGCGTTGCATTAGCGTGTCACTCCTGCAGGCCATCCTCACCCCTTAAGAGAGGTGCGTTCCTTGGTGTGACTTACACTGTACCAAACCCAGGCCTGGTGGTCATCAGTTTGACTGTTGACCGAGTTCGATTACTCGATGGGGTAATCAGAGGTACGATGTATAGGTCAACCTGGAAGGAACCAAGTCATATGGTCATTCGAGTCTGACGGTAGTCTCCACCGCTCGAAGTGAATCATGGCATCAAGTGGAGGACATCGGGTTTACCACTACTAAGCGGAGAGCAGGGGTATGATGGAGAACATAGTAAGTCTGGGTGAATTGAAGTGCAGCCTGCATCGCACTCTGGGTGGCTACGCAGGTTAACTCGAGCTCAGAGGATCGATGGTACACTTGGGTAGTGTGTCGATCGAGCTTGAGTTGGAAGCCATGAACCCCGGTCCCTGATGGTTCCACCTTATCAACATTATGTACGGTTCTTGAACCATCTTCTCGGAACACCATTAGCATTAAGAGGAAGAAAGAAGTATACGCTCCGTGTGTGCTTGGCACTAGAGCACGGTAGATGCGTAACTACATGCGAGTACTAAGGGTTAAGCCCGAGACTAGTATAGAGTCGCACGTAGTAATCCCTAGCCATAAGTGAACTTTGCTGCATAGGTGCGATGCACCGGGATGTGCTACGAGTTGACTAGTTGACTTTGCTAGAGGCACCCTCTGGTGGCCTCAGTTAATAGTAGGTAACTAGTAAAGATCACTTAAGAAGTGGCCGCTAGGTATCACACGCTAGAAATGGTCAAAATGAGGCGTTAGGGCGTTTTGGTAAAAACCTCACTCTGCCGGACCTCACTGTTGGCCGACCCTAGTAGTGGGACACCTTGCTAGGGCTGACCCTATGATGTAGGGATGAGAATCCCTCATCTATAGGGCCGGCCATATAGATAGGGATAGGGCTAAGAATCGGTTAAGATCGAGCCCTAAAAAGTGGAAAACCGGATAAATACGTGGAAAGATAAAAAGGAGATAATGAAGAGATAATTGTGGGAGGTCTTTATCCCCTTGGATCCTTATCCAAGGGGGTAGGCCGGTCCTATATAAAGGGCTATATGGGGCCGGCCATATGGATGCCAAAACCGAACCCCCCTCTCCTTTCATCTCTCTAGTTCTCTCCCTATTCAATCTCCCGTTTCCCGCTTGCAACTTCGTCTTCCTCGCGTGGAGTTCTGAAGAAGGAGAAGGGTCGTTCTTCGGAGGCACTCAGAGATCCGAGAGCGACGTTCCGTGCATCGTGTGAGATCGGGTGAACAAGAAGGCAACGTCTCCATTCATACCATCGGCATCTTCGCGAACGATCTTCCGTCTCCATCAACAAAGAAGACAATTCTCCGCGGTTAAAAGATCCGTACAAAAGGTATGTGTACTCTAACATGTAGATCTAGCGAGTATTATGATTTGCATGCATGCTAGTTAATCATTGCGCTAGATTGCCGTTAGGGTGTTCGATTCACGTGCATACACATGCACACATATGTAGTTTAGTTTTAATGAAAGTTAAATCATGTAACGTGCACCATGAACGGTCTTTCGACCGCAAAATCGCTTCCGCTGTAAGCCTCTGCCATGGATTAATTTCCAATAATTGGAGGGGCTGAATTGGGCAACTGTTTGAGTGATGTCGAGGTTTCCCACGAAGACTTTCATATGTAATATTTCTGACCATTAATTCAATTGCTTATTTTCCAAAAAGATAATAATAATCAATCACCTTAGAGAAGGGTTGCAGAATGGGATGAGAGTCGCTGGAACTATTGATCGTCGATCGTTGCTAGGGTATCGTTGGAAGGTGCTCTCCCCAGAGGCGTAGGTAGCTTAGGCCCAGTGGGGGCATCTGCCCTTACTCAAATTTTGAAAAAAAAAAAATCGGTTCTCATCTTAGAGACATGTGTCACCCAACCAAGAAATGTCCCCACTAAAAACCTAAAAGCAAGATCAATTATATATATATAAAAAAAACAAATCTTCTCTTTGAGACTTGAGTCGCAGACTCGCAGTGCCGACGGGCAACCTCACTGTCACGTGGGAATGGGGTTGCATGAGAATGCTTGGGAATTGATGGGGTTGTTTCTCTGGTTAATGGTCTACTTTATGCGAAATAGTATTTTGTATTAAGTATGGGTTGTAATGGGGATATGTGTTGTCATGCATGGTTTATGGGAAATAGTATTTTTGTATTAAGTATGGGTTGTAATGGGGATATGTGCTGTTATGCATGGCTTATGGCTTATATAGCCTTGCTTGTGAAATGATGAAAAGAAAAAGTTAAGTTATCTCCCATTCTCTTCCTCTTAAATTTCTCTTGCTCTGTTCTCCTATTTCTGAAAGAAATCCTCTCTTCTTACTATCTGAAACTCTCTTAAACTTGGGGTTTGTTCATCTTGGATAGCCCTCGCACTCATCCACCCACTGTTCCGGTAACATTTGGTATCAGAGCAGCTCGATCCTCCAATGGCCGACGGAACTCGCCTCGCAAAGCTTGATGAAGCCATCATACAAGTGAAGGAAGCATCGACACATATTCAACAGAGCCTCCAGGACATCAATCACAAGATAGCGGCAATAGATTTGAAGTATGATCAATTTTCCCAAATTAGCGGCAGAGAGAAGGAGGACTCGACTTATTCTTTAGGCGGAGGACACGTCGACACTGGCCAAACTTCTCGAAATGGAGGCTTCCAATCTCACCACGTCAAGATAAATTTTTCGGAGTACACGGGAGGAGATCCGGCCGGCTGGATATATCGGGTGGAGCAATACTTTGCATATCATCAAACTCCATCGGAACAAAAACTGACAATGGCCGCTATTCATTTTAATGAGAGGGCGCTTCATTGGTATCGAGGAATAGTGCACTCTAGGGCGTTACGAACTTGGGAGGAGCTCACAAGAGCGTTAGAGATCCGTTTTGGGCCGACAGCATACGAGGATCCGGCGGGGGCATTAGCCAAGTTGCGACAAACCACCACTGTGCTTGACTACCAATCTCAGTTTGAAATCCTCCTCAATCGCACAGAAGATTTATCATAGAAGTTTATGGTGAGTTGCTTTTGTAGAGGGGCTAAAAGAGGAGATACGACTGAGCGTGAGAATGTTCAAACCCAAAACATTATCAGAAGCATATGGCTTGGCAAAGCTGCAGGAAGAGAAGGTGGGAGCCCGCAAGAATCGCCACTTCCCCAGAATCCAGGAGGGCCGGGGTTGCTGGGCGCGAGACCGGCCAACCTCCCCATTACAAAGCTCACACCAGTGCAGATGAAAGAACGACGGGAGAAGGGACTTTGTTTCAATTGTGACGAGAAGTTTGTACCTGAGCATCGTTGCAAGACGCAAAAATTGTTTCTCATGGAGGGCGGGTGGCCAGATCATGAAGAAGACGAAGCGGACGGGGGTGAGGAGCAATCATCGGACGACCCTAACCATGACTTTGAGGCTACCTCAGAGATCTCGCTACATGCAATGGCAGGGGCACCCTCACCGCAAACAATGAGGGTGATTGGGCTTTTTGGTCGTGAAAGAATGGGGATCCTCATCGACTCTGGGAGCTTCCATAACTTCATCGACATTGGGTTTCCAGAGAAGCTAAGGTTTCCTGTGGTATGCGAAGGGAGCATGGGAGTGATGATGGCCAATGGTGATCGGATGGTTAGCCAAGGGAAGTGCATGGGAGTGGAGTTGCTTGTCCAAGGATTTCGTTTGGTTGTTGATTTATTCACTATTCCTCTCGGCGGGTGTGACATCATATTAGGGGTACATTGGCTCCGAACATTGGGCCCCATTATGTGGGATTTCAAAAAACTGGTCATGGAGTTCGAAGTGGGCGGTAGGCAGTTCTCGTGGAAGAGAAACTCTTCTACAGATCTCTCTTTCAGTGATGGAAATAAGTTGCAGAAGTTGGTGGGCTCAAACGATCGCGGCATGTTATTACAGCTATATGGCATTGATGGTGAGCCTCAAGAGACTTCACTAAGGCGGGACCTATAGCACCTCTTGGATGAGTATGTAGATGTTTTTGAAGAACCCCAAGGCTTACCACCTCAAAGAGTTCATGGTCACCGAATACCACTTGTTGACGGCACGCTTGCCATCAGTGTGAGGCCGTATCGATACCCATATTTTCAAAAAACTGAAATTGAACGGATTGTTGGTGAGTTGCTGAAATCGGGCATGGTAAGGCCGAGCCAGAGTCCGTTCTCCTCACCGGTACTTTTGGTGAGAAAAGGGGATGGGGGGTGGCACCTATGTTTGGACTATCGTACCCTCAACAAAGCTACCTTCAAGGATAAGTTTTCGATCCCTGTCATTGACGAGTTGCTGGATGAACTACACGGGGCGAGGGTATTCTCCAAATTGGACCTCCGATCAGGGTACCGCCAAATTAGAGTTGCCTTGGAGGATGTTCCGAAAACTGCATTTCAAACTCATGAGGGTCACTACGAATTTCTAGTGATGCCCTTTGGGTTATCGAATGCTCCTTCGACCTTCCAAGGGTTGATGAATGAGGTATTCCATTCCCATCTCCACATATTCATCCTTGTTTTCTTTGATGATATTTTGGTGTACAGCCCTACATGGGAAGATCACTTGCTGCATCTCCGAACCACACTGCACAGGCTAAGAGAACATCAATTGTATGCAAAACAATATAAATGCCAGTTTGGAGTTGATCAAGTGGCCACAACCTAAAAATCTCAAGGCCTTGAGGGGATTTTTGGGGCTCACAGGATACTATCGCAAGTTTATTCGTGACTATGGTAAGGTGGCTGGCCCTCTTACGGAAATGTTAAAAAAAGATTCATTCCTTTGGTCCGATGTGTCGAAAATGGCATTTGAAACCCTTAAGAAGCTAATGGTTCAAGCTCCAGTGCTTGTGTTGCCAGATTTTTTGCAGCAAGTCATCCTCGAGTGTGACGCCTCTGGTACCGGGATCGGTGTTATTTTAATGCAGGGAAAACACCCGATTGCATATTTCAGTAAGGCACTAAAAGGTAGAAATCTAGCGTTGTTCACTTATGAGAAGGAGCTGCTAGCCTTGGTGCTAGTTGTCCTTAAATGGAGACCCTATCTGCTTGGACGCCGATTCAAAATCCTCACCAACCAACAAAGTCTCAAGCATTTATTAGAGCAACGGGTGGCGACACCGGCTCAACAGAAATGGTTAGTAAAACTTTTGGGGTACGATTTCGAGGTGGAATATAGGAGCGGCAAGCTCAACTGTGCCGCTGATGCTCTACCCCGAAAGGATGAAGGGGAACTACAAGGCCTAACATGGGTGATACCCTCATGGTTGGAGGAAGTCAAGGAAGAGTATGTTTCCAGCAAGGAGTTGGCGGAGTTGTTGCTGAAGTTGAGAGAAGGGAAGCTCGACGTCTCTTGTTACATTGAGCAAGATGGGTTATTGTTTTACAAGGGAAGGCTCTACTTGGGTGGTAACTTCAAGTTCTGCACCAAGCTCATGCAACAGCTACAAGACACCCCCGAGTCTGGACACGAGGGCTTCCACAAAACTTTGGCAAGGGTTAAGAAGGACTTCTATTGGCCGGGTATGCGAGCCTTCATCAAAGACTACATTTGCAATTGTGAAGTATGCCAAAGAACCAAGGGCGAGAACATGCACCCCGCAGGACTGTTGCAACCAATTCCACTCCCAAGTTTGGTGTGGTCTGAGGTCACGATGGACTTCATTGAAGGACTTTCCATGTCGCAGAAGAACGACGCCATTATGGTGGTGGTAGATCGCTTATCCAAATATGCTCATTTCATAGCCCTCTCACATCCCTACACCGCTAGCTCGATTGCTTGCTTATTCCGTGATCACATCTTCAAGTTGCATGGGATGCCGGAGTCCATCATAAGTAATCGAGACCCTATTTTTACCAGTCTCTTTTGGAAGGAGAGCTTTGAGCTTCAAGGCACTAAATTGAAACTAACAACCGCCTATCATCCGCAATTTGATGGCCAGACGGAGTGCGTTAATAGGTGCTTGGAGACTTACTTACGTTGTTTTGTAGGTGAACGACCGAAGGATTGGGCAAATTGGTTACCACTAGCAGAATGGTGGTACAACACCTCCCTCCACTCATCGACTGGCATGGCACCATTTGAGGTGGTCTATGGGAGAAAGCCGCCGAGTCTATTGCATGCCCTACGTACCAGAAACTACTCGAGTCCAAGAGGTGGATGCCCAACTTCATGAGCGGGAAGGAATGCTAAAGTTGCTCAAAGAAAGGTTGGAGGCAGCCCAAGAAAGAATGAAGATGTTTGCCGATCGTCGTCGCACCGAAAGAGAATTCAACAAAGGGGACTGGGTCTACCTTCGCTTGCAACCATACCGGCAACATTCTGTGGCCTTGAGGAGGAATATGAAACTATCGCCACGCTACTACGGCCCATTCAAGGTGCTTCAAAAAATTGGGCAAGTAACGTATAAGCTAGAGTTGCCTGAGGGGTGTCGCATCCACCCAGTGTTCCATGTGTATGCCTTAAGCTCAAATTGGGTGCAGGAATCTCGCCGCATGTTACACTACCACCTGTGGATGGAGCTGGGGTTGTTCAAGTCACACCGGAGAAGATCCTTGATCGAAAGGTTGTTAAGAAGGGGAACCAAGCTATTACTGAGGTGTTAATCAAATGGGCAGGAGCTTTAGAAGCTGACACTACATGGGAAAAATACTGGGAGTTGGTGGCGAGATTTCCAGATGTCAACCTGGAGGACCAGGTTCTCAAGGAGGGAGAGATGTCACGTGGGAATGGGGTTGCATGAGAATGCTTGGGAATTGATGGGGTTGTTTCTCTGGTTAATGGTCTACTTTATGGGAAATAGTATTTTGTATTAAGTATGGGTTGTAATGGGGATATGTGCTGTCATGCATGGCTTATGAGAAATAGTATTTTGTATTAAGTATGGGTTGTAATGGGGATATGTGCTGTCATGCATGGCTTATGGCTTATATGGCCTTGCTTGTGAAATGATGAAAAGAAAAAGCTAAGTTATCTCCCATTCTCTTCCTCTCAAATTTCTCTTGCTCTGTTTTCCTATTTCTAAAGGAAATCCTCTCTTCTCACTATCTAAAACTCTCTTAAACTCGGGGTTTGTTCATCTTGGATAGCCCTCGCACTCATCCACCCACTGTTCCTGTAACACTCACCTAGTCGCCTCCGACGCCTCCTAGGGCCGCACGGGCTCAGCCGCTCAGGTGGTCTCGGGCCCACGCCACACGCTCGACGCTCACCACATGCGGGCTACCGTCACCGCCGTCGAACAACTGCATGGGCTCAGGCGGACCGGGACCACGGCCACGGGTCCACGCCACTGTCGTCGCCACACGCTCCGGTGCTCATGGCTCACCACCTGCGGCTCCTTCCCCTTGGGCCCTCGGCCAGGCCCAGGCGGAGGCCCGCCGCCACCGCCGCCGCCGTCGCAGGGGCAGCCTCGCCTAGTCGCCTTTCATGGTCGCACCGTCGCACGGCTGGCCCTCCCGTCGCCGAACCAAATTAACCAATCTAGGCTATCACTATCAGCCTATCAAACCCAAAGCCCAAAGGTGAATGGTATGTGGGCAATGCCTCTCTCTCTCTCTTATCCCTTTGAATCCATGATCTGATCTGTTTTTTTTTTTTTTTCACAGGTCTCAGTTCTCAGTGACTCAGTCTCATCATGTGTTTATCTTCTTTTTTTTTTTTGACATTTTGTGTGGTTTGGTCCGTTTGGGTCTTGGGGAGTGGGGGCCGTGGGGACGGGGGGTGGGTGGGGATGGATTGGGACCCATGAAGTATCTTGAAGGTTTTTTCGATTTCGCCGACCCGATTGACATGGTAGCGTGCAACTGGTGGCTGAAACCCACTAGCGACATTTTAAGTCTTTTGCACCACCAGTTGCATACTGTCACGTCAATCGAGTTGAGCGGAATTGGAAAAACCTTCGGGTTGAAATCATTGCTCTAATTATTTAGATTAATAGATTTTGAGCTTCTATATTTTTATATATAATACATATTAAATGTTTGATATAATGTGCATGCGAATCGTATTATAATTATTGTTAGTTGATTTCTTACATCTTTTTTATTTAGAAAAAAAGTACATTTTTTAAAATAAATTAAACTATGGATTTTTTTTTCTCTTCTTAATAGTTATGAAGAAATATTTCAAAAGAAAGACATGTTTAGAATTGTCACCTCCTACAGAAAGCGATAATTCTTCTTCAAAAAATAGTCGCCTCGACAACTTAGCAGAACTTCCCACAGATCTAGGCCTACAACCTTGAATTATGGATTGTCATCCTAATCTACGAGATGAAATTCGCAGGGTATATATGCAAAAGGGACATTGTCAACCTAAAACCCATGTTTTTCCATAAAGAAAATTTTATGAAACATTACGGCGATTCAACTCTGCTTGGTTTAGTGAATACGTGGTTTGTTAGAGTATAGTGTGACCAAAGATGCTTTATTTTGTTTATGTTATTATCTTTTTAAGGAAGATATTGGAAACCAAGCGGACGATGACTCTTTTGTCAGTGAGGGGTTTACAGATTGGAAGAAAAAAGAGAGGATTCAAATTTATGTAGGAGGCTCTAATAGCTCTCACAACCAAGCTTAGAATAAGTGTCAAAATCTATTGAACAAAAAGCAGCATATCCAAATAATTTTCTCTAAGCATTCATATCAAATTCGAAGCGAATATCAAATTCGATTGAATGCTTCCATTGATTATATTCGTTTTCTCCTATGACAAAGGCTTTCATTTCGTAGTCATGATGAATATAAGGAATCAAACAACCGAGAAAATTTTCTTGAGCTTTTGTATTTTCTTGCTAATCATAATGAAGAGGTAAAAGCAATTACATTCGAAAATGCTCTTGAAAATCTCAAATTGACGGCACCTGACATTCAGAAGGACATTGTAAATGCTATTGCACTTGAAACCATCAATGTCATTATAATAGATATTGGGGATGCATTATTTTCTATTCTTGTTGATGAAGCTCGTGATATATCAAAAAAAAAGCAAATGACGGTTGCATTGCGCTATGTTGATGGGAAAGGACATGTAATTGAACGTTTTTTAGGTATTGAATATGTTTCTAGCACCTTTACTCTTTCACTCAAGGCGGTAATTGAATAATTATTTTCTAAACATGGATTGAGTATGTCTAGTTTGTGTGGACAAGGTTATGATGGGGAGAGCAATATGCAAGGAGAGTTTAATGGGCTTAAATCACTTATTATGAAGGAGAATGAATGTGCATTTTATGTTCATTGTTTTGCTCATCAACTTCAGTTGGCTCTTGTAGCAGTGACAAAGAATCATGCTCCAATCTATTATTTTTTAACTTGGTTGCAAATATAATAAATGTGGTTGGAGCATCATGTAAACGTCAAGATACTCTTCGAGAGATACAGGCTACCAGAGTTATTGAAGCACTAAGGAGTGGTGAGCTTTCAAGTGGCAGAGGCCTAAATCAAGAAACCAGTTTTAAATATTCTAACGATACATGTTGGGGCTCACACTATGGTACTTTGGTAAACTTGATTATTATGTTCTCAGCTATAATTGATGTACTTGAGATGATCGAGAATGATGGTTTGAGCAAAGAATAAAGAGGTGAAGCATGTGGGCTATTTAAATCAGTGCAATCATTTGATTTTGTATTTAATCTATATTTGATGAAAATTATTTTAGGAATCACAAATGAGTTATCACAAGCATTGTAGAAGAAATAGCAAGATATTGTGAATGCCATGAACTTGGTTGAAATATCTAATAAACGACTGCAAATGATGAGGGACAATGGTTGTGATTCTTTACTTAATCACATTTTTTCTTTTTGTAGAAAATATAATGTTGTTCCTCTTAACATGGATACTATGTTTCTAACTCATGGGCGAGCACGATGTGGAGTGCGGGAGCTTTCAAATTCACATAACTATCGTGTCGAAGTATTTTATACTGTCATAGATATACAACTTCAAGAACTAAATAGTTGTTTCACTGAGGCGAACACTGAGTTGCTTCTCTGCGTAGCATGTCTAAGTTCAAATAATTCATTCTTTACTTTTGATAAGCAAAAACTGATCCGCCTTGCCAATTCTATCCTAAAGATTTTTCTGCAATAGACCTCAATGTGCTTGAAGATCAGCTCGAGAATTATATAGTTGATATGCACTCTAGAAGTGAGTTTTCAGAATTGGCAGGGATTGGTAATCTTTCTCAGAAAATGATTGAGATAGGAAGAAATGTGGTATATCCATTGGTTTACATGCTTATAAAATTGGGTTTGATTCTACTAGTAGCGACTGCAGCTGTAGAAAGGGCATTTTCAGCTATGAAGTTTATGAAGGGTGAGTTACGCAACAGAATGAGAGATCAATGGATAAATGATAGTTTGATTGCATATATTGAGAGGGACATACTGAATGATATTGATAATGAGGTTATCATTTATCGCTTTCAAAAGTCGGGGACAAGTATAATTTTTGAAAAGGAATGTTATGTACCATGATACTTTTAAATGGTTTCGCACTTCGTTATTTTGAATTTTTATTTTATATTTCATGTATTAGTATTTGGCTTCTCTTTTTTAACATGATTATTTACTTTTTGCAATCAATTGAATTCCTTTGACGGTAAAAAATGGATAAAATACTTAGATCCAAACAAAGGTCGCCCCACTAGTGCAAATTCCTAGCTCTGCCACTGGCTCTCCTACTTTGGTGCCGGCTCCTTGCAGTGGTTCTCATGGAGGAGAAAGACATTGCTTTCGAATGGAGGAGAAAGGGTTGCAGTAGGTCGACAGCTTGTCGAAAGGGAAGGGGTTAGAGTTAGGGGTGCAACTTGGTCCGGGTCAAACCGAGAACCGACCCGACCCGACCGCATTGGGTTGGTTTGGGTCGGTTTTCCAATTTAAATTGGGTCGGATCCGGTTTCGTTATTAGCAGACCCGACCGAATTCGGTTCGGTTATGGATATAGATTTATATGACCCGACCCGACCCGACCCGACCCGACATTACTTAATAACCCTAAACCAGTAAACTGTAAACCCCAATCGCTAAAGAGTAAATAGTAAAGGCCGGCCGCCGGCTGCTGTCCCGAGTTCTCCAACGGCGCAGACGGGCGACGCCGCCGACCCCGAGTCTCCCGACTCCGAGTTCTCCAACGGCGCCGACGGGCGACGCCGCCGACCCCGAGTCCCTGATTCCCGAGTTCCATTTCTCGGATTTCTCCCCCAAATCGGAGATCCCCCGACCCCGAGTCTCCCGACTCCGCCGGCAGTCGTCTCTCACCACCAGGTGGAGGGCCTGGAGAGTGGAGAGTGGAGGCCCCGAGCATCCCCGTAGACAAGCACCCCATCGAGGTCCGAGGCGAGTGCGAGGCTGAGCCGCTCACCAAAGGGAAGGTAGGGTTTTGATTTTGCTTGATGGCTAAAGCTTTTAGGGTTTCAATTTTGATTTATTCGTGGGTATAAATGGATTGATCTCTAGATTCTGTACTAAAACCCTAATGAATCGATCTCTTTCTGCCCCCATCTCTGTTTCTCCGGCACAGTGGTCCGCCGGTAGTCGCCTCTCGCCACCGCGCCGAGCATCCCAAGGAGGCTGAGTTGCTGACTTGCTGTGCTACAACACCAAACTAGCCAGTACTGCAAGGACTGAATGCAAAATTTTTCTATAGGGACCAAGAAGGGGGGGAGACCTTGATCTCACCAGTGCAAGTACTCCCTGAGGTTTGGGGCACTTGGGCTTGGAGCATCTGGCTCAACCATCACCTGTTACAGGATTAGCTCAGACCACTTAGAACCGACCCGAACCGACCTGAACCGACCCGAACTTTTTATGGGTTGGGTTGGGTTGGTTCAATAGGTCAATGGTTTGGTTCTGGGTTGGAAAAGTTGGAACCGACCCTAGGTTGGGTTGGTTTTGGTTTGAGGCTAAACCGAACCGAACCGAACCGACTTGCACCCCTAGTTAGAGTAGGGGATCGCCGGCTCGTCGATATTTTATATCACCCAAAAATGTAAACATGATCTTTTTTAATTAATTAGGTCCAATTTTGTTTCTACTGGGTTCCAGAGCAGTAGTTTTTTTTATGAGGTTTTTACCGAAATGGCCACCAACTCTCAACTATTGTTGAAAATGGACCCCGTCAAAAAATCTGCACGAAAATGGCCACTGAAAATTCTTTGGGACCTAACTACCCTTTTACTTTACTACTAAAACCCTAGCTCCCATTGAGTCGCCCTTCACTTCCCTCATTTGGACGGCAGCTTCCTCCACCTCTTTCGACGGCAACTGAGAGACGGACACCCATTTCAACGGCGATCATCAAATCCCGTGAGTCTTCCTTCACTTCACCCCCTTTCGATGGCTCCTACACTTCACCCCCTTTCAACGACTCCTATACTTCACCTCCATCCTTTGCGATTTTTTTCATATATGTTTGATTAACTTCTTCATTGTACCATTTGATTACTTTTGATTTCATTAACAACAACAACCAATCGAGAAAAAGGAATTAAATCAACAAAAAGTAGTTGAATATTAACAGTATATTTTAGGACGAAAGATGGACGAAAGATGGACGAAAAATGAACGAAATTGATAAAATTGGCTATTCATCATTATGGTTAGGACGAAAAAGGGATGAAATCGACAAAATTAGCTGAATTTATATTATATTGGTCGTGATGAGTCCTACACTTCACCCCCTTTCAATGACTCCTATACTTCACCTCCATGCTTTGTGATTTTTTTCATATACGTTTGATTAACTTCTTCATTGTATTTGATTACTTTATGATTTCATTAACAACAATAACCAATCGAGAAAAAGGAACGAAATCAACAAAAAGTAGTTGAATATTAACAGCACATTTTAGGACGAAAGATGGACGAAAAATGAACGAAATTGATAAAATTGGCTATTCATCATTATGGTTAGGACGAAAAAGGGATGAAATCGACAAAATTAGCTGAATTTATATTATATTGGTCGTGATGAGTCTAGTATGTATTGGTCGTGATAAGTCTAGTATGTATTGGATACGTATGATTAATTTTTGGTATCAAATTTGGTATTGTTGAGTTTTGATATTGTGGTTCTATGCTTAAAATAGTAACATCACATTGTAGGATGAAAAAGTGATGAAATCGATAAAATGATTCATATTTGATATCAAATTTTATATTGCTGAGTTTTGATATTGTGATTCTATGCTAACAGGGATTTGAAATATGGATTCAACATTACCGATACTTTGTTGTTACGATGGAGAATTGTTATATTTGAAAGAAAAATACGAGTACAGGGGTGGAAGAACTAAAAGTATCATTTTATCTACAAAATCGGATTTTGACTGTCTTCTTCAGGAAATTTATAAGATTACAAATGATAGTCTCAAAGAGTATGAAATCACAATGAAGGTTTTATATCCAAGTACACTTGCATGTCCTCCTGCCGAAATTGTGGATGATAATGATGTTGCAGTATTTATTGCCCATAACATCCGAGCCAATAATAGCAATGTCCCATTGCTGATAAGCAGAGTGCTGAAAAATCCGAGATCTATTGACAGGTCGATTGAAATCGAACCACTCGGTAGTAAGAGGAAGTTGAAAGAAACGACACAGGTGTCTCGTAAAACACCTTGTGTAGTTACCCCTCCCGTTGACTTAAAAAATATCTCGACGTCATCGGAGCTTCATTGTTCGATATCGTCATCATTCGGTGTTGGAGATTTGCATACGGATGAAAAGATTGATATTAATTATGGTGAGGATTTTAGTTTTGTACCATGCACACTAGATGTCAGTCAACGTATTGAGTACAAGAGTGTGGAGAAACCTGAAGACAACCCTCTATTATTTGACATTGTTATGAATGACAGAAGGTATGAATAATTTTTTCAAATATCTTATATTGTAATTCTGATGATTAATTAGTTCATGTACTTATATGTTTTTAAATAATATATGCCCAGTAAGGTGAATATAGATGACGATCAGCAGGGATCAAGAAGAGATGCAAAATTATCTATAGATCTTAACCAGAAGCCTGCTGGTTGTCATGTATTGGAGGAATTATTCATTGACACTCCTGCGGATATGGTAGTATCTCCAAAGCACACTCAACAGAATAGTCAGCTGAAGGATAAGGATATTATCTGTAAGCAAGAAGGAAGTAAGACTGAAAAACAAAGAAGTAAGAAAGAAGTACCACTGAGACATAGCCAGAAAGAGTGTTTTGCCAGCAGTAGTTGGATGGAAAACGATGAACGTAAGTCTTCAATACCTGATTCGGTTTTGGTTTATGAAGACAAATACGTACCTAACGAATTCCCTATTGCTGTTGAAGTAAAAGATGATTATCAACAACTTTATCTTAATCAGATGTTTATAGATAAAGACACATTGATCAAGATGGTACAGAAGAATGCTTTATTTACAAACACTGAGTACAAGGTGATGAAGTCCAGCAGAACAAGATATGCATTAAAATGTAAAAGAGAAAATTGCAGTTGGAGATTACGTGCAAGTAGACAAAAAGGGTGTGATGTTTTCAAAATTACTTTCCTAGGCCTACACAACTGCTCATTGCCGCAGCGTGGAATTGATCATCGACAAGCTACAAGCAAGTTGATATGTGATTTTATGAAAGCTCGAATAGAAGCACATGTATTGTACTCTCCCAAAGCAATTATATATGATGTGCAACAAGAATTTGGTGTGCAGATCACTTATCGAAAAGCATGGCTGGCAAGGGAGATGGCAATTGCTCTTTTAAGAGGCTCATACGAGGACTCGTATGTAATTCTTCCAGCATATTGTCATGAAGTTGCACAAAATAATCCTGGAACCATCACTAATATTTTAAGGGAAGGAGACAGATTTAAGGCTGTTTTTATGGCTCTTGGTCCATGTTTACGTAGTTTTCAAAGACAAAATCTAAGACCAGTAATAGCCGTTGACGGATCTCATTTAAAAGGCAAGTACAAAAGTACTTTATTTATTGCAACCACTTTGGATGGAGATAATCATATATTTCCCGTGGCTATTGGGATTGGTGAATCGGAGAACAATGAAAGTTGGAATTGGTTCTTAACACAACTGCGGGACAGCTTGGGTCAAGTTAATGATTTGGTTATTATATCCGACCGACACAAGGCTTTATTGGCTCAAGTTCCTATTGTCTTTCCGGATGCTGTACATGGTTATTGTGCGTTCCATATTTCGCAAAATATGTATGCCAAATTCAAACAACAAAGATTATACTCTTACTTTTATACAGCTGCAAAGGTAACAAGAGAATCAAAGTTTCATCAAGTGATGGAAACTATAAAGCACATGAATGAAGATGCACATGACTGGTTACGAGAAATTGAGCCAGCAAAATGGACTACAGCGTATTTCACACGCAGAAGGTATAATATTATAACCACAAATAGTTCTGAAAGTTACAATAGTGTCCTAAAAGATATCAGAGAACTACCCATCACTATGATTTTGGAGCAATATCGGTTAAAGCTCCAACTTTTATGGTTCAAACGAAGAAATACGGCAACAACTTTGACAACAAAACTAACAAAATGGGCAGAAAATCAGCTAGCCGGAGATATGGATAGAGCTCGTGGCACAGCGTGTCATCCTATTAATCTCGATGAGTATATGGTCAGATCTATACAATATTGTGATCATGTAGTTTTAAGCAATCGAAAATGCACATGCCGTAAATTTGATGTGATGGCCATGCCATGTTCACATGCATTAGCCGGAATTGCACAGTATAAGATGGATCCTTATCTATTTTGTGCACACTACTATACAGCGGATAACTACAGGGCAACCTATGCAGAATCTATATATCCAGTTGCTGATAAAAGTGAGTGGAAGAGCCCAGAAAGTATTCAATCAGCTAATAAACTAATCCCACCCATTGGAAAAAAAACAGCGGGAAGGCCAAAGAAAAAAAGAATTCTCTCACAGGGTGAGGAACGCCGGACTGTCAAATGTGCTAGATGTAAACGTTCTGGACATAATAAAAAATCATGTAACTTTCCTATTATTACAGAGTAAAGGTATCATGTTTTTTTACTTGTTCCCTTTATAACTTTACACATACTTCTTCCAGTCATTATAACATGTCTGACTGAATTATTGAAATCACTATGATTACTTGTTGTTATATATGCATATTATGATATATATTCTTGTTTTTAATTTCTGCATTTTTTTTCAATATTTATAAAACTTATTGAATGACATGATTATACAGGTATCGTACCTATGACAAATAAATACTATGTGGTATCGTTCATTCCGTTCCTTGGAGGAGGCTGAAGGTCACTTATCCAAGTTCCAAAGCGAGCATCTTCCTCCTGATAAACATCATGATATCCCTTTGGATAACAAGCGTCATGCACCTTCGGATTGCGTCCCTTTTGTCCCTCCCGCTCCTAAGTTTACCACTCGGGAGTGTGGGTTTTGTATGTTAGGAGCACTTTTGGCTATGATGGTCTTTCTATTTATATTCACTGTAATATGAATGAAGGTGATTGTAATGATATGTGAGGGGGAACTCTATTGTAATGATATTTCTGGAGTATTGCATGTCTCGAATGTTGTAATGTAATGACATATCTTAAGTTTGTAATGTAATGACATTTCTTAAGATTTTGCATTTAAGAAGTTATTCAGTTTGAAAACTGATCTTATTTGGTATTTCTTCGCATCCTCTATTTGGAGTTCATGGCGCAGGAAAAAAGTGCAAACTGATCTTAGAAGAACATTGGATATCTTCTGCTTCTCCTATTACATAGAGAGAAAATATCATAGAGAGTGGAAAAAATTTATAGATTGAAAAAAAATTATAGAGAGAGAAAAATAAGGAGAAGTAGTCTCATGTAAAAATATTATAGAGAGTGGAAAAATTTATATAGAGAGAAAAAAATTTATAGATTGAAAAAAAATTATAGAGAGAGAAAATATTATAGAAAGAGAATCAATATTATAGAGACAAAAAATTATAGAGAGAGAAAAAAATTATAGAGAGATAAAAATTATAGAGAGAAAAAATTATAGAGAGATAAAAATTAGAGTGAACAAAAATTATAGAGAGAGAAAAAATAGATGAAATTTGTTGAGAGAGAAAAAATATAGAGAGAAAAAAAATTATAGAGACAAAAAAATTATAGAGACAAAATTATACAGAGAAGAAATTATAGAGAGATAAACATTAGAGTGAACAAAAATTATAGAGAAAGAAAACATAAAAGAAATTTGTGATTTCGTCCAATTTTCGTCCAACTTTCGTCGACGAAAACTAGAAGAAATTTGTTATTTCGTCCGATTTTCGTCACAAAGCCCATAGCGACTCTCGGCCAGAACTGACTGTGCTTTTTCGGCGACGAAAACTAGACGAAATTTGGTATTTCGTCCGATTTTCGTCACACAGCCCATAGCCACTCTCGGCCAGAACTGACTGTGCTTTTTCGGCGATGAAAACTAGACGAAATTTGGTATTTCGTCCAATTTTCGTCACACAGCCCATAGCCACACTCGGCCAAAACTGACTGTGCTTTTTCGGCGACGAAAACTAGACGAAATATGGTATTTCGTCCGATTTTCGTCACAAAGCCCATAGCCACTCTCGGCCAGAACTGACTGTGCTTTTTCGGCGACGAAAACTAGACGAAATTTGGTATTTCGTCTAATTTTCGTCACACAGCCCATAGCCACTCTCGGCCAGAACTGACTGTGCTTTTTCGGCGACGAAAACTAGACGAAATTTGGTATTTCGTCCAATTTTCATCACACAGCCCATAGCCACTCTCGGCCAAAACTGACTGTGCTTTTTCGGCGACGAAAACTAGACGAAATTTGGTATTTCGTCCGATTTTCGTCACACAACCAAAAGCCAGTATCTGGCAGAAATGACTGTGATTTTTTTAGGACGAAAACTAGACGAAAACTCGACGAAACATAGACGAAATTTGTTATTTCGTCCTGATTTCGTCTCACAGCCCAAAGACAGTCTCGGTTAGCCTGATTGTGTAATTTTTCTTCGACGAAACATAGACGAAATTTGTTATTTCGTCCGAATTTTGTCTATATTTTAACAGGTTGTATGGGCAGTCTCTGGCATGTTTCACTGTGATGCAAATTACAACAAATTACAAATAACATATCATTCCAACTTCCAACAAAGTGCAAACAACATATCATTTCATTACAAACAACATATCATTCCATTACAAATTTCACTGTGATCCAACTTCCAACAAATTACAAACAATATATCATTCCATTACAAACAACATATCATTCCATTACAAATTTCACTGTGATCCAACTTCCAACAAATTACAAACAACATATCATTCCATTACAAACAACATATCATTCCATTACAAATTTCACTGTGATCCAACTTCCAACAAATTACAAACAACATATCATTCCATTACAAATTCCAACAAATTACAAATAACTTTGATCCAACTACCAACCATTACAAACAACATATCTTCCATTACAAATTCCAACAAATTACAAATAACTTTGATCCAACTTCCAAATCATCGAGTCATTCCTTCAGTCATAGCCCTTCCATTACAAATTACAACAAAGAACAATATATTACAAATTACAAATTTCAACAATTAACAAGTTCTTTGATGCATCGAGTCATCCCAATCGTCATGGCCCTTCAATCTACATATTGATGCAAAATTTGATATGCAATTCGCCTTCGAAATGAGGTCATATCAAGCTACAAATTTAAACAATTAGATTGCAAGTGTAATTATTGAATATTATAACTGACTGAATATTACATTGCAAACAACTGAATATTATACCTGACTGAAATCGAACTTTTTGTTGCAGCTATAATAATTGGCAAAAGACATCAAAAATACGCCACAATCAAACCTATATAACATATACAATTGTTAGTTGTATAAAATGACTAATATTTTATTGTCAGCATTTCGTAATAAAAACTTACCCATTGTTTTGCATAGGATGATCTTTACCATTCTTGCTAATCCATTTTGCACCCTGTAATGCATTTTCATCTCCCAAAAAATTTAAAAACATTGGTAGAATTTCTAAAAATGCTTCTACCTTTTTCCTATACTTAGAAACAGGATCACTATAAAGAGAGTCTATCAAAACTAATTGCCTATCCTGCATATGAAGAATCCCAAGATACCAATGTTGGTTTTCTTCATTGATAGGGATTATTACGTATGAACACTTCCATAACGGAATGATATCCCCTTTATCATCTTTGAGAGGACTGCCGAATTCTTTGGGCCACCTATATGATGCAATGAAGGCATACATAAGGTGATCTTTATCTACGTTGCTTCCATCGTAACTTTGTACAAAGTCCTTCCATTCCTTATAGCATGTTTGACATAATATCTGCAATTCAAAAATGAATAATAAATATTTATTGAATTGTGAGAAAAATTTTTATACAAATACTATTAAGAATGAGAGATATACCCAAGAATATGTCCTAGCCAAAGAAATGGTGAATGTTGTACTGGTCTTATTCCTTAACATACGCTCTTCAAGTAAGTACATATATACATCAATGTGCTGCAACAATATAAAGTTTTAAACGATTGAATATGACATATCGAGATATATCAAAAAAAATAATTGATATAAACTCACCTCGCTCATCACCCATGATGTGCGCTCATATAGTTTGTTAATTAAGTAAGGGGTTATAATGAACCCATCAATTAGAACTTCAGGCCTATATTGACAATTATCCAATTAATTACTAAGAGGCAAAATATGTTATCATTCAAAAATAGATTATATAGTGACTATACTTACAAATTATTTCTGTTGTTATCAAGAAAAGCTATCATTGTCTCTCTCTCTTCAGACGAAAGTCTTTTTATCGATTTTTTTACGTCAACGACCTCCTCTTCTTGTATTTCCTTACGGAGAAATTTTTTCTTTTTGTAGGTGGTGTATGGAGAGCTTATTTTTCGACCCGGTTTCTTCAACCGCTGTGATGTTGCACCTTTGAATGTAACCCTCTCCACCACCACCTCGTCTCCCTCCTCATCATCCTTCTCCTTCTTCTCCTTCTCCTTCTCCATTTTATCCTTTTCTTTTTTCTCCTCCTTCACCTTCTCCTTCTCCTTCTCCTCCTCCTCCTCCTCCTTCTTATTCTCGTTCTTCTTCTCCTTCTCCTTCTCCTCCTCATCCTCATCCTCATCCTCCTTCTTCTTCTCATTCTCCTTCTTCTCCTCCTCCTCCTCCTCCTCCTTCTTCTTCTCCTCATCCTCCTTCTTCTCCTCCTCATCCTCCTTCTTCTTGTCCTTCTCCTTCTGCACATACCGTTAAAGATAAACATATAGTTAATGCATACGTATACAAAAAGCAAATAATTATAGAATACATAGGAATCGTTATTGGTTTACCTGACTCTCTGCAATGATGCATAATAGTTCTCCAACTCTCTCCTCAAGTGAGGAGATCTTCTTTTCATATTTCTCCTCAATTGAGGAGATCTTCCTTTGACATTCCTCAAACTTCTCCTGAAGTGAGCATAATTTTTTTTCATATTTCTCCTCAAGTGAGGAGAATCTTTCCTCAAACTTCACTTCATCGGATCTGTCAAAAGCTTCCGGTGCAGTCAACAACAGCTGCTTGCCTTCGAAGGGAGAAGCCTCAGCATCAAATAGATTTTGCAGCAGATTATTTGTCTTCTCCTCTTCTGTGAGAGTCAGCTCTTTCAAAATCTGAGCCTATTAATACATTCAGACAAAAAAATTAATAATTATACGATGCATCTATTACTTTAATCTAAGCAATTAAAAACTCATATACTTACTTTATTTGAATTCACAATATCATTTATTCTTTGGTGTGACGTTACTCTTATGTCATACCAATTGAGTAATCTCGGCCATCTTGGATGCTCAAGCATCATGGCACATACACTCCCCAGTTGGGGAATTCGTTCAAATGCCCATGCCTGTAGCAAATAATTAAAGAAAAATTAATACAAATATCAAACAATAGATACTATGAATTGTTTATGTATAGAATAATACCTGTAAAATGTACATGCATCCAAAAATATTATACTTTGGTGGCCACTTAGTAACATTTACTGCACCTTCAAGCCCAGATATAATATTGCTATAACAGAGGTTACCCCAAGGGTAGCTATTGAAACCGTCCAGATCATCCACCAATCTCAAATATCTTTCCGGTACATTGACATTCTTGTTGCTCCCAAGAATGACACTTTCCAAAAGAAGTACCAAAGAAAGTTTTATTGCATCATCTGGAACTGCAGTTGCTATGATTGAAGCCATTAAGGAGGCCTGAGTAGCCCCGCGTGGAAAGTATCTGCTTCTCAAGTTGTCTGATCCTATCTCTAGCATCGGAGGAGGAGGCCCAAGACCAAACCGGAGTCCAGAAACTAAAGAAAACTCCAACGGAGATAAGGAAATAGTCTGGCCATCCAAATCAAACTTCAGACCACCTAAGTGTCTTTGCCACAAATAATGAATGACACTTGGGGAAATCATAGCTCGTGCACCACGTCTCCAATCAAATAAGAAACCAAAACAACTCCTTTTCATCCTATCCATCATATCTGTAGAATTGGTTTTTGTATCCATTGCCTTGAAGTGCTCCTCAATTTCATTAAGGTATTTAATGCTGTTCCTTGCAGAAGCTTTACCAAAATACCTTAATCTTTCACTTAGCTCCGTGCCCACTTTCTTTTCTTGTTCCTTCTCTCCCTCTTCTATCTTTCTTTTCTTTTTCTTTACTTCAATAGGTTGTGTAATTATAGAAGAAGCAGGGTCCCTATCACCACTTCCACGAGAACGCCCACGACCACGGTGTCTCTTCACCATCTGTAAACAAAATATATATATGATGAAAATTTGGATGATATGTGGACGAAACAATACATAAAATATGGACGAAACTACTATTAGTTATTCTCCAAATACGAAAATACTGTAAGCTTTGTTTGAAGAGAATTGATCTCTCAGTTTCTAGATTGAACAAAATATCCTTCCATTAGTCCATGGATACAGATAAAGAATTTGTCAACTGACTGTGACTTTTCGGCAACGAAACATAGCCGAAATTTGTAATTTCGTCCAATTTTCGTCCAACTTTCGTCACACAGCTCAATGCAAGTCTCAGGCAGAACTGCCAGAACTGACTGTGATTTTTCGGCGACGAAAACTAGATGAAATTTGTTATTTCGTCCGATTTTCGTCACACAGGCCATAGCCAGTCACGGCCAGAACTGACTGTGCTTTTTCGGCGACGAAAACTAGACGAAATTTGTTATTTCGTCCGATTTTCGTCAAACAGACCATAGCCATTCTCTGCCAGAACTGACTGTGCTTTTTCGGCGACGAAAACTAGACGAAATTTGTTATTTCGTCCGATTTTCGTCAAACAGACCATAGCCAGTCTCTGCCAGAACTGACTGTGCTTTTTCGACGACGAAAACTAGACGAAATTTGTTATTTCGTCCGATTTTCGTCAAAACAGACCATAGCCAGTCTCTGCCAGAACTGACTGTGCTTTTTCGGCGACGAAAACTAGACGAAATTTGTTATTTCGTCCGATTTTCGTCAAAACAGACCATAGCCAGTCTCTGCCAGAACTGACTGTGATTTTTCGGCGACGAAAACTAGACGAAATTTGTTATTTCGTCCGATTTTCGTCAAAACAGACCATAGCCAGTCTCTGCCAGAACTGACTGTGATTTTTCGGCGACGAAAACTAGACGAAATTTGTTATTTCGTCCGATTTTCGTCAAACAGACCACAGCCAGTCTCTGCCAGAACTGACTGTGATTTTTTGGCGACGAAAACTAGACGAAAATTGTTATTTCGTCCGATTTTCGTCACACAGGCCATAGCCAGTCTCGGCCAGAACTGACTGTGATTTATCGGCGACGAAAACTAGACGAAATTTGTTATTTCGTCCGGTTTTCGTCACACAGGCCATAGCCAGTCTCTGCCAGTCTCGGCTGTAATTTACGGCGACGAAAACTAGACGAAAGTTGTTATTTCGTCTGATTTTCGTCTCACAGTTTAAAGCCAGTCCCTGACAGAAATATAGGGCTAAGGATTTGGGTCTATAGAGCATACCTTGGCAAATCCGACGAAGCCTGAAAGACGAAGCCTCAGCGACGAAGCCTCAACGACGAAGCCTCAGCGACTGTTGACGTTGACGCCGGTCCGACGAACCCTCGACGACGGTTGATCGTGACAAACCCTCGACGATGAACCCTCGAAGATGAACCCTCGACGACGCAGCCTCGGCGAAACCAAGTTACCCAGCCACGACGACGCAGCCGGTTGAGTTGGAGGTTGTCGGACGCAGCCTCGACGAAGGTTGTTCGTGACGAAAACAAGACGAAAGGCTCGATTTTCTCTCAAAACTCGTAAGAAACCAAGTTACCCAGCCGAGATAGGTTTTTACAGTGGTAAGGGTCAATATGTCTTTTTACCTGTTTAGTGTCACCGTGCGACCTGTTTCCCACGTGCTGGTGGCCATTTTCGTGCAGATTTTTTGACGGGGTCCATTCTCAACAATAGTTGAGAGTTGGTGGCCATTTCGGTAAAAACCTCTTTTTTTATCGTTTTGGTCCGTAATCGCAGAGCGCCCAAAAAAATATACATTCGTTTCAGAAAGAGCATTCATTCGTCTTCAAAAGTATATATTCGTTGGAAGGGCCCCCACCACCACACTCAATTGAATATGCCAACGCAGAACCTCCGACCAGAGCACAACAGAGTGGGAGGAGGAGGGAGGATCCGATCCCGTGCTCGTGTGATAGACGGAGACAGAGGGCGAGATCATGCCGGATAAGGCGATGGACGATGTGATGGAGGCCTCTGCCAGCGCCCACTTCAGCGGCCTCCGCCTCGACTCCCTCCGCCTCTCCTCCCCGTCCACCCCCTCTTCCCCCTCCTCCGCCAGGGCCTCCGCCCTCTCCCCGGACGACCCCGCCGCCCCTCCCATGCAACCCTTCGTCATCGGTATCCCCTAACCCTAACCTCCCTCTCCTCCATTTCCGATCAACTAATCGATTTAGCGAATTTCTTGTGATTTGGTTTCTAGTTGATGATTTTTACTGTAGGGGTTTCGGGGGGTACGGCTTCGGGAAAGACCACTGTTTGCGACATGATCATCCAGCAACTTCACGATCACCGTGTCGTCCTTGTAAATCAGGTACATGACCAAAGCGCGAAGTTTCAATGTCTCAACTCATTGATCATTGCCTGCATGTATTTTTTTCGGATGAATTTTAAGAAGCCATGGATGTACTGAATTCATTTGGTTCATTTCTGATCCAAAAACACATTACAAGGTGGGATGTGCACATTGCATTGTACTAGTTGGGACTGGAATCCCAGTCAACCAGTTTGGAAGCTGGACATTTTGATGGTGCAGAAAGCTCCAGTCCTAATCAAGAATGAATCAAAAAAGCACTCACTGAATTCAAATCTTTGTTTTTTTTCCCAGAAGTTGCACATGTATGCTATTCGTGGAGGTCAGCAGTGGAAATCTGTGTTGTTATGTTACCTTGATATATAATTTAGAGAGGGGACCTCGGCTTGGCTTGAGGTAGGGTTATGATTATGCTCGACACTCTTTGCATGGGTAACCTTGGAATGAGCTCACTATGATAATTCGAATTTTCTATGATGAGCTGAACCCAATTTTATAAGCCAATCAAGCTAGGTTGACAAAGTGGCATTCCTCTAACTTGAAGATCGATGCACACGGATTTAAGGACGCGATCTTCACTCTGAGAGGCTTGTGTGGATATCGGATCCTGCTAGGAAGCAAGCTCCAATACCACACGGAGATGGTAATGACATCGGATACCCGAAATCGCATAGATAGATCCACTACTCTATGAGGAAGAGTAGAAAGTCTACTAGCAATCTAAGACTAGCACAATCATCAACACTAGATGCTACACAAGATATATTATATATAACAGGAATGCAGAACAAACAGTGCAAGCATCATAACAAACATATTAGGAAGCATGTGAGAACAATATCCAACCAAACTATCTCTATCTCTCTCTCAAGTCCTCACCGGTGATATTATCGGGACAATGCATATAAAGTCCTAAACACTTACAATAAAGGAAAGCATACACGATATTTTTAGGTGGAAACCCAAACGAGAAAAATAGCCCCCGACAAGCCGGGTGAGAGCCATTGGCTCTCCCTTACTAAACTACTCGCAACAAGGCAAATGGATCACAAGAGATCCCAAAAATTATCCTCGACGACCCTATGCTCACGAGCCCGCTCCTCCTAGCGGTGATGACTGGCATCACGACACCACCTAGCCATTAACGAGTTTGCTCCTTCATGACCACCCATGCTTTCGAACCCGCTCCTCACGGTGACAACCGACATCATCTCACCGTCAATAGCCCTCCCGGCTCCTTCCTTTACATAAGCTTGACTCCTGATTCCTATGGGTGCAAAATCTGGCCAATGCACTTACAGGCCCACGACGATAGTGGTACCTCTATCCCTGCCTAGATCTACGACGACAGTGGGACCCCCTAGCCTTGCCTAGGGCCATGATGATGACAATTGGACTCCCCAGTCCTGCTTGGGACCCACGATGACACTTCGGGGCCCGCCAGCCTTACCTGGAGGCCTGATAATCGGCCTGCATAAATCACCCCGAGACCTCGATTGCTTCTAGATGTCTATAAATAGCAGATTCAACATCATATTCAGTTTCAAATTTTCACTTTCAGAGCTAAGAACATTTTTGAGTTCCAATGCTCAAGCGAAGAACATATAGGTTTATGAAAACCACTTAGTCTAACCCACTTTGCCCTCTGTATACTTGTATAAGCACTCCTTGGCCTGTCGAGAGTTGCTCCACTTTTTTCAGAGTTAGTGGATTCAAGGTTGCGCCCTACCGCACAGAGACGTAGGTTTCGGCTGAACTTCGTTACCATATCATTGTGTCAACTCTACTCTCTACTCTATTCTCTATATAGAACAACGGCTACACTATAGCTCAGTAAGATACAGTGGACCGTGCTTGAATTCCATTAACTATTGGTGGAAACCGTATGACGGTAAGTCTCCCCCCACAGTTTCTTGCCACAGTATATCGTGACGTTCTTGTTGCCTCGATAACTAGTGGATCCCACCTCACCCGCGGTGAGCATGGGTGCTTGAGCGATCGCAACCGCCAAGCGCCGCCACAACGGCCTTCCGCCAGTAGCAAAAGATAGAGCGAGAGAAGAGTGATGAATAAAAATGCCTTTCATGAGATCACAAACCATTGTATGAGTTCTTGTATGATCTAGACCTCATCTAGTCAAGATCCAGATCACCAAGACTTGACCAAATATGCATCCAATGGTTCGGATCACCTCAATTAACAATCCAATGCATGTAAGCTTCAAGATCTAGATTCCAAGATCACTAGGCGTGAAAGAGAATGAATCTTAATCAAGAAGTTAGCAAGTGAAAGCATTCATTCGATTGGATCTTGAGTTTCTCTCTAGTTATGAGCTTCCAACATGAAGATCATTTAGCACAAATGACCTCATTAGTCATTACCTACTAGGCATTGATCCATTGGTTGAGTTTCTCTTTGTTATAGATCCCAAATGGTAGAATTTAGGGATTTAAATCTAGAATAAGATCTAGGATCCCCCATGCTAAAGAGTAGAGCCACTAAATTCAATCAGAAGAATCATATTTGGAGCTCTCTCTAGCATGGCGCCTCTATGGCCAAAGGATGAAGAAAGGAAGTCAAGACAAGAGGGGAGATGAGAAAGAGGAGAGAACTCTAAGGATTCCCCCTAGGGATGATCAACCTTAATGGATGGGGAGCAAGCCTCTTTATAGCAAAAAACAGACCCTACTGAAAAGAGGAGAAGACTCTAAGGATTCACCCTAGGGATGATCAACCTTAATGGATGGGGAGCAAGCCTCTTTATAGCAAAAAACAGACTCTACTGATTCGAGCCACAAAGTCTAGCTCAAAACAAAGATTAAAACCAATTAAAACCGAAACTCCAACTAAAACTGAAATTGGACCCATTGGACCCATCGTGCGCACAATGTGAATATCGTGCACACGATCTGGAAGAAACCTATATAATAGTTTCTCCAGGTCGTGCTCATGATGCACACATCGTGCACACGACCTAAGTCTTCCGGACGCTAAGCACGTTGCCGTTGAGATATGATCCGAAAAATCCAGGATCTTTTTAATTGCCTAAGTTTGTCTGCACAAAGTACATCATGCGCACGACCTAGGTGGATCCTGCGAACGATGCTTCCAAATAAACAAAGTGCTCAAGGAATCAAATACGATTCGATCAAAACCATGCAAGTGTGGGACTGGCCCACATGCTCATGCATTGAAAATGTGCAAGTTTAGATTATGAAAACCATTTGATATGTACATCCACATGATTGAATTCAATAAACCGATAAAATTGCAAGTGACCCTAGGTTTTCGAAAATATAGACTTTGACTCTTCATTCCATTAGTTCTATGTTATCCATCATAGGTTTATAATATATCTGAGAGTGTGGAAGCATATTGAGTGGGTGGTTTTGCCTTTGAAGCCTTGGCCGTTTTGTTTTCAAGTGCGAGTGTGAGCAAACTAAGCGGACACTTAGACTCTACCCATCCGGACTAAAAAATGCAAAATACAACACCGGATGATAATAATGTTTTGAGGCAAAAATTCAATGATAAATTAGGATGTCACCTTGCAAGAGGTAACACACTCTAGGGTAAAACTTCCTTATTTTAACGGATATCAAGCTGAAGATCGAGTAGAAAATTACTTTGATAATATGGAGATACCCTAAGAGAGGAAGGTTAAGTTCATAGCTTCCATGCTTAAAATAAAATGTGTAGCTTGATGGGACCAACTTCATATTTTACGAACTTATCAAGGTAACGCACCCATATGGTCATGGCAAAGGATGGAGCAATTGTGAGCAAAAGTTATGCAGAGAAATCTAATTGAATAGTGTCCCAACAATTCAGAACTGCCTGCAGGACAATTGGTCCATGCAAGAGTATATGCAGATTTTGAGCATATCATAACCTATAAGTAAAGGACACATATCAGATTAATAGGTATATCAGTGGTCTTTGATATGTTATTACCACCATGTGCAGTGTGACAAATTTGTACAATATTTCTTTCAAGGTCAAGGGACAACTTGATTTTAAGTCTCAAGCATCGCTCAAGTTCCCGTGCCATGTTGAATAATAATAAAGAAGCAGTTGCCAATCAACCCAACCATCTGTCAACAGAAAGCACCATAAATGAGTCCGTCCCTCGGGCTGTATTCTATAGGAGAATTATCTTTCCAGACTACAGTAGAAGAACCAATGGAAAAATATATTCGAGATCCAATGCCTATTGTTGAAGATCCAATTGTTTGTTTAGATGCTCCTTGTTTGAGAATTATAATTTGAATATCTCATCATTCTCTTATCAGATTCTCACTGTGAAGAACATGAGTCAAAATATCTAATTCCGAAAGTTTTTCATGACAATGATTTCTACACCAGAGGGGTGGCATCACTTTTGGAGAAGATCCAGAGATATTTGCTATTATTCTGACTGATGATGTGATTTCAAAAAAGGAGATTACAGTTGTAGACCTCATGGTCCTCATCATTGCCGAGCTATTTTGTTCACCTCCGACGCAACCTTTATTACTTCTTCCCCTTAGCAAAAGTTCATCTCTTCCATGCGTTCGTAACAGTGTTTTAGGTAGGCATTTTGGACATCCAGAACCAGATTTTTCGATAGCTCTGCGTCATCTGCTGGTATTCACCATGCAGGAGAATACATGTGCAAATGTGAAGACTTTTTAGTTGCCAACAATAACTTGAGGAAGTGGCAGGGATCTGATGTCGAATGTTGCCCCATGTTCACAATGACCCACACAATCAGTTCTCGAGCAAGACGTCTTGAGGGGTCTAGATCCGGCAAGCTTATTAGTTTTAAGAGTTTCTATGTTTATGTCTAGTTGAGTGGTCTAGTTTATTTTTTCTTCTTTAATGGTATTTGTGCAGTATTAAGATTCCCAAGTATTAAAACTTATTGGAGTGCAATTTTTTTTGGGTTTGTTGCCTATCTAAAGGGCCCTAGCCCCCCCTCCTCTATTAATTGGTTATCAATGCAATTTATTTGAGAGATTTCTCTTTACCTTCTTGGTGGATTCCAAGTGCCCTAGTAATTTCAGGTTTTCTATCTCCTTGGTGGATTTCAGGGAACCCTTGGTGGATTCCATGGTTCTGTCCTTGCGGAAGAGGATTTTTCTTCGTTCTACATGTGCAGTTAGCTGAGCATGTTCTTCTTTGTGTTCCGCTATGTCATATTGTCAACTAGTCTGATTTGGTGTCCGATATGTTTAATAAGGATGTACATATTTAAATTCAAGAGCATTAATACATTCTCTAGTAATATTCCCCTTTGAACTTTACAAAATTTCTTGTATCCCGTTAACCTTGCAATTCTGCAGGATTCTTTTTACCGTGGCCTGACTGCTGAAGAATCCGAACGGGTACATGACTATAATTTTGATCATCCAGGTAATATTGTTTATTTGTTTACTCTTATTTTTTGTGATTTAGATGGGAATAACCTATGTCACACAATTTAGATAGGCAGAGGATCCATCTGTCATTTCTTCGAGAGATCTATTTGTGTGAGTTCTCATAGAACATCTACTTGTGTCTTTCTAGATGCCTTTGATACAGAACAACTTCTAGAGTCCATGGGCAAGCTAAAAAGTGGGCATTCTGTTAATCTTCCCATCTATGATTTTAAGAACCACCGACGGTGCTCTGAAAGTTTCCGTAAGGTATGGCATGAAGTTCATACTATAAATTTCTCATTATCTTGTAAACATGCCTTTGGTTGTTTTCTTTTGAGGCAATTTCATAGATATAGCTTAGTAAGAGCCTAGATTAGTTTAACTTTCCTATTATAACTTATAAGTAGTTCTTGGACTATTTTTTGTGCCATTTTTAAAGTGAGCTTAGAAGTCCTATTTGTGTAGTAAAGGGTCTAAAAGAGTCCTAGTTTAGAAATATGCTAGTCCATAAATATAAGCAATGTAAGGATTGAGTTTTGACTGGGTCAAGGTATATATATATACATATAAGGTGGTGAAGAATGGACAATGATTTATGAATAAAATTTCAAAGGTTTTTTCTCTTTTTCGAACAAGAAGTCTATGCCTTTCTCTTTTTCAAAGAAGGTGTATATGCTTTCTTCTTATTTTCATAGTGATAACTCATGAAATCCTATGTGCTAATGCCTAGGAAACGTGGTGATGTCTCCACTAGGTAAGTCTTCTAGTTTGTGTTGTTCCTCTTCGAACTTTCAATTGTTCATTTTGAAATCTCTGAAATGCTAGCTTAATCTAGATTACTACTCCTGAACCCTAGACCTAGTATCTTAATGATTTCTTCTTAATCCTCTTTAATTTAGAGTTCACCTTATTCAGGAAAACGATCTTGAATTCCAACAACACTTAAGAATTTGATCGGATCCGCCATTATCCTTAGAACTGAGAGAAATGTAATTCCTTAAACCTTTTATCCAAAGCCACCTTATAATCAAGTTTTCCCTATTAAAATTTACCGTTTCAATTAATAGTGGAAAAGATATGTCTAGAAATCCAACAAACCTTAACCAATTTCTTTGAACCCTTTCGAAAGCCTTCGTAAATATAGTACTTCCTTTCTTTGATTATCTTGCATCAATTTGGTATTAGAGCTTTTGGTTAGCCATCATGTTCTATCATAGCGTCGGATGCCATATATGGAGATTGTAGGATAGTCGACGAGATGCCATCCTCAAAAAAATTGTGCAAGTTGATGGATTCATGATCAAGTGACTACTCTAGAAACTACAAAAGGCCCAAATTCTTCAATGTCATTAATTGAGTAGTTTTTTTTTTGAGAATCCCTTGGCGTCTCATCTGAGGGAGGGTTAAGGCAGCCCTCTACCAGTTATTAATTCGATGCAAGCAGGAACTGATCCCAGGTATTGGGTACCACCCCTCGAGACTTTACCAACTCACCTCACTGGCACTTACGCCATTGATCGAGTAGTTAGAGAGAATATAGATCAACTTATGGTTTTATACATCAGCAAAAGTATGGCAAAAAAGTATGCAATTTAATTAGCAATGGTGGGGTGACCAATGATTTTGTAGCGTAAGCTGCACAACATGTGGTGAACAATTTGAACCTACCAAACGAGACACATGTATATCCATATAAGGTTTTTTGGAGAACAATGATTCTTTCATCTATGTTAAAGAGCGATACCAAGTTTCCTTCAAAATCGGCTCATATATATATATATATATATATATATATATATATATATATATATATATATATATATATATATATATATATATATATATATATATATATATATATATATATATATATAGTTTTGCTCTCCTGCGGGACGTCCCACACTGAAGAAATGCGGGACAATTGTGGGCCGTACGATTCCCTTGGATCTGATGGCTGGAATTCACCCAGACCAAAAACCCGGCTGTTACTGTGGCGGCCACAGTAACAACGGATTTTTGGTCTGAGTGAATCCCAGTAGTTCGATCGATGGATCGAACGGTTCAAACCAATTTTCGCTGTTACTGTAGCGGGTACAGTAACAACGAAAATTGGTCCAAATGAATCTCATCCGTCCGATCGATGGATCGAACGGTTCAGACCAATTTTCGCTGTTACTGTAGCCGCTACAGTAACAACGAAAATTGGCTTGGGCCGTTCGATCCATCGATCGAACGGCTGGGATTCACCCGGACCAAAAATTCGCTGTTACTGTACCCGCCACAGTAACAGTCGGGTTTTTTTTGGTCGGAATGAATTCTAGCCATCCGATCCAAGGGAATCGGACGATCCACAATTGTCCCGCATTTTCTTCAGTGCGGGACGTCCCGCAGGAGAGCAAAACTCTCTCTCTCTCTCTCTATATATATATATATATATATATATATATATATATAGGGGGATGCTTAGGTGCGGTTCGCAGCCGTCCGATGCACCCGTTGCGTGCATTGGATGCACGGAGTGGTGCATCGGATAGTTGCGGACCGCACGGACCACAGACCACACCTAAGCATCCCCCTATATATATATATATATAAATATATAAAATAAGGGATCATGTTTTCAAAATTTTCAAATGAAAAAACAAACCCGAAACAAAAAATAGCTGAGATCACTTTATCACGAAGATCAAGGTTCTAAAAAGCACTAGGCGCTAGTAGGGCGGTGGGGGGCGGCCTAGGCGGTGCCTAGGCATTTTGTCTTTTTTTAATTATTATTTTGATATTATATAATATATATATATGTTTAAAAATTAATATAAGTTTAAGATTATCCCAAACTATTATTTTAAAGAACAAGTATATAACCATAATTCAAGATTGAGTGATTAACAAGAACAAAAGCAAACATGGTCCGCCTGGCCAGCTCGCCTGGCCCTCCTAACATGCCTGGCCAGTCTGATCCCGCCTGGTCAGCCTGAGCCTGCCTAGACCGCCTAGGCGGCCGCCTTGCCCCGCCTAGGAGGCCCATCTTGCCCCGCTTGGGAGGTGGGTCACTTTTTTGGAGCGCCTAGGGCCTAGGCGAGGCGGTGGGGGGCCGCCTGGCGTCTAGGCGGCCGCCTGGGCCGCTTTTTAGAACACTGACGAAGATTGTGCGGTTCGTGATCGTTTCACATAGAAAGATGTACCATTCAAGAGGCGACCCCTTTCTCTCTCGCGCGACCCTTTAAACAAGCCGCGAGGCTCTCGATCCTCTCTCTCACTAACTGATCACAACCCCCCTTCCCCTCTCTCTCTCAATCTCTTTCTCTCATGGCCGATCGTGCATCGGATTTCACTCCCCTCAAACAGTGCCCGATCCCCATCCCCGAAATCAAAGCCATCCCTATGCCCCGATCTCTCTTTCTCACAACGCAGCCCTATCACCCCCGATCTCTCTCTAACGCACAGATCTTTCTCTCTCTGTGTGATTCTATCCCTCCCCCCTCGACTCCTGTCTGTCAATCCCCTCGATTCCGGTTCCCAATCCTCCTCCCTCTTTCTCGTTCCTCACGAGTTACGGCCTCCTCCCTCTCGATGCCTCCCGATCCCCCTCCATATCGACGGCCAAGCCAGACTGGCGATCCCCCTCTTTCTCGAAGACGGACATGTTCGTGATCCTCTTCCCTCTCACTCTTTTTTCTCACGAGTCACGACCCCCTTCCTCTCGACGCCTCCCGATCCCCCTCCCTATTGACAGCCAGGCTAGGATGATCTCCCTCCCTCTCAAAGACGACCAGGTTGGCGATCCCCCTCTCTCTCAACAACGGCCAGGCTAGCGGTTATTGCGGTTTCTCTCTCTCGGGGATTTTTTTCTGTTGATTTTTTTTTCTTCAAACAATCAACAATGTC